>VYXB01008779.1:113052-174108 GCA_013397135.1 Pachyramphus minor
GATGATCTCTGAGGTCTTTTCCAACCCAATCGATTCCATGATTCTAAGTCACCATCTTCCCCTGTCTGTAAGCTCACAAATAAATCTATTTATTTTTTTAAATATTTAAACTGTCAATCTCTACTAGACATGATGTACATTATCATTATCTATTAGTTCTACACTACAAAAATTACAGGTTAGCAAAGCCAAACAGAATTAATATAACATTAATGGGGGTAATGAGAATTATTTATTTACTTTTTTATATATCAACACTTAAATTTTACATTTGGGTTTTTTTTAAATCTTTAAAGAAGAGAAGCCCTGACAAATTTGAAGTCAGATGCCCAGGGACTCATGGCCAGCACTCAGGAGATCAGGTGTTCTGGTTAACTGCACACCAGACGGGAAACACTTGGTTTACAGTCCAAACACCACCAACTGCTCTCAGGTAAAAGACTGCTCTGTAGGACACATACACTTTACAGTTCATTAACTAAGAAGCTCTGTATTCCAAGGAAATGTCCTTCCAGGACACCCTACCTAACTACAAAAATACCATATGTCAACAACACATATACATATCTTTTCATTATACTGAACTTGATATGCTATTGCAGTCTCAAACTACATCTAAAGGTTTTGTCTTACACCTGATCCTTGAACTTAGTAACATCTCTATGTATGAAGCAGTCCACTGGTATTTTTTGGTAGCAGAATCAAAACCTTTACACCTTTGATGAAAACAAGCTAGAATTCATGGCCCTCTCTTCATAAAAGGTATTCATTTTTTAAAACCAGTTTAAAAGCTAATGACACAATCTCCTGAAATAGTGTTGGTTGAAAATAGGGGCTGGGCTTTGTTCAGAGAAGACGCAGGGAAAAGAGCTTTTATTCCAGTGGAGAATTCCATTACAATCATTTTCAGGTGTTTACCACAAAACCAAAATGCTCCTCATAAGAATTAGCATCTACAATCTCCTTTTACTTCATTTTGCTGTAATGGAGAAATAAATGCATATACTAGGAGTTTCTGAAAATAAATCCTTGGCATGCTATAAAGAGAGCATAGTCTCTATTAATTACTACGTGAAGTGTTACGTATTATTAAGTGTTACAGATGCTTCCTGACACAAGACTTATAATATTAAAGAGAGGGGAACAAACTGCTACAGAAACGCATGTATGGGACATAACCTAATAAGTTATTTGGGAATTTATTTGGGTATACAGGTGCCAGCCACCTGAAGCTATTTTATAAGTTCACATTTCAAAATACTGTTTCAGTTTTACTTCCCCTCCCATGAATGGTATTAATGTTATTGGGACTTTTTTTTTTTCTTTTTGAAGTGCTTCAGGCTGGCGTCAGAAGGCACTTTAAATTTCTAAGAGTGTCTCCTGTACATCCACGCCTGGCACGTCTAAGAGGAAATATTGTCAATCAAGTCTGACTAGCAGCCATACAGGTCATGAAACGAGTTGCATAACAAAACAGTGTGGACAGTTATTATATTCCAAAAAATAATAGTGTCACAGGTTTGAAAACAACAAAGCAAGTGAGGTGTGTTAGAAATCATAAGTGAAGGAGAATAGAAACATCTATGTACTTTAATCTTGGAAAAATATTTAAGAAGTTGAATATCCCTTTCTACCTTCATAAGGACAAAAGAATCCCTACAATAGGGAATGACTGCCTGTTTTGTTTTGCTGCTCCAGTAGTTATAAATGCCACGTCTCAGGCACTGCTGCTGCTGCTGCTTTGTTGTCATGAAGCGACAGCTGAGAAAAATGATGATTCTAGAGATATGTGTTATGAATATACAAATAGGTGAGAGCCAATTGATTCCTGCAGACAAGAGTCTAGACATTTCATTTAATAAGTGTTTCTACCCTTCCCTTTCCTTAAATGCAGCAACCTACCAAACATATAGCCCTACCAAATAATGCCTCATACAGTGTGCTTCTGGAACTCTTCTGGCAAATAATGATGCAGACATTCTTATAGCCTAAACACACTCGGCAGCTTTAGCAGCAGCATTGATCTCACTGTCATAAAAGAGACTAGTCCAAGGTTTCTGAGCCTACTGGGATACTGAATAGTCACTTACAGACAGTCCTGCTCTGTGTGCACAGAATAAATTGAACTATTGACAATGTCATATTTATTATCTTTTTAACAAGAAATTCTAGTGGAAAAATGTAGTGAGAGAGAGCAAACTTAACTACCATACAATATATAAAGAGTGACTTTGTTGAGAAGTTGCACATTAGTTCTAAAATACCATTCAAGAGCTTCTGAACAATGCTGAAATTTAACAGGCATTTGACACATATACCTGCTGCCATCATGCAACAAAGGAAAAGGGCTTGAGCTACCTAGGAGAGAGAAAAAAAAAAAATCCTTTTTTTCCTTTTTCTAAACACAATTCAAAAGCCAAGCTCCAATTAATCTGTGTATTAGTCACTTAAAAGCCACTCAAAGGACATGGCTTCATATCCATAAAAAATATGTTCTTGTATTGTGCTGACATTAAACTAAATTGAAAAAAATTAGCATGTAACAGAACTAGAGTATTAAAAGTATGATGCATTGATGTTCTGAACATTCTGATAGTTGGATAGTGATAAAAGTAGAGTGGTTTGCTCTTTTTGTTTCCTTTCTGGGGCTTCGGTGTAAGCATTCCTTGCCACACGTCCCAGTACAATGGTTTCAATTGGTACTAAGAAAATAAAAGGATCCCAATGATGATCCCAATTTATGCTGACAACTTCCAACCACTTCAGATTTTGTTGTATTTCTATTGACTTTCTAATGATCCACTCCAATACCAACCTAGTCTTGTTTTTAGCATCTTCACAAGTTAATAAAAAGCATAAAATTACAAAAACAAAAATGGCATACCTTATATAATGGCATATTAGAAGAGACTGAACTATTTGAATTGAAATCAAGGACTACTTGCTAACAGTACACTGCATTCAATAACTACATCAGTAATTTTAAAGAGTCCTACATCCACTGGAGAGCACGGTTATATTCTACTTAGAATGGTAAACTTGGCATGGCCATCATAATAGTAAGCACCTGCAGACAACAAAGAACCCCACCCAGTCAGAGAGCCCCCTCCTATGCAAGCTCATGAATGCCAAAAAGGAACAAGGAGAAGACTACCTCTTTTAGGGTAGTCTCTACTATTAGGCCAAGTCTTGTTTCTCCAACAGAGACATTTTGTTTTTCACGTATTTACAATCACAACTAAGTTTCCTGAATGTCGTCATTCCTGAGTAGCACAATTGTTTTTATGACACATCACGCTAACTAAAAGAGATCAGAAAAAATGAGTATGAAAATAAAAGTACCCCAAGAAGAATTTGGTATACAGGCACAGAGCACAACACATAAGGTTTACACCATCACCATTTGGTTTATGCCTGAGTCATAAGTTCTCATCACCACTAACAATCAACAACCAGTGCCAATCAACTTGTATTAGCATAAAATGTATCACGTTAAGTGGATATTGGTTCTTGAGGACATTATAAAACTTGGTTGACAAAAAGCAACATTTTTGATGTAGAAAAGTTACAGCTTCTGAAAATATGTGAGATTTTACAGAACATTTTGATTATATAGCATCATGTAAACGCTTAAAAATATATACATATATATATTATATATATAGCTTAAATGTAAACACTGCATTTAAGGAAAGGGAAGGGTAGAAGCACTTATTAAATGAAAATCATGTAGAGGCTTAAAAATGAGACTCATCACAGGGCTCAAAGATACCATCTTAGTGTGGTTGCCCCTTTTCTGCAGCAGCATATGAACCATTTCAAAACAACACAGTACTTGCTGATCAGAATATTCAGCTCTTGATCACTTGGAAGAAAAGTGAAATCATTTGTGGAAAAATCCTGTGGCAGAAATAATTTCTGAAGAAATTATTGAAGGTGCTGATGCAGAGGTACAACATCTCTTCATTGACCACCTACAAAATGCTGTACTCAAAAATGTCCACAATGATCAGCTGACAGAATAGGGGAGTCATTGTCCTCAGAAGCAGTAACTAAAAATGAGAGATCTGGCTACAGATTAATAGTTATTTGAATATTATTCCTTGGACAGCATAGAAGTATTGTACTTGACCTGGTAAACAAAGGAATTTGGAGAAGACAGGAAGCAAAATTACTGTGCCTCTGGTACTGATGAGACGAGTACCAAAAAAGCACAAGAAGTGTAGCACTCCCGACTTAAAGAACAATGACGAAAAAATGGGAAAGGTTCACAGAAAAAAAACAACATATGAATGACTAAAGAATGACAGTGAGAGAGTAAAGAAGCCTTTATTTACCAAGAAGAAAATTAAAGGCTAATTTGATTGCAGTACGCAATTGAGACATCAAAGTGAACAGAAGGGTCCTGAATTTAAGAAAGCAAAGAAGCATAATGAATGACAAGAAACTGAAAACAGTCAAATGCACAAATAAGTGATTTTTTCATTTCTTAAATGGTAAGGATGATTTATGCTTGAAAGAAGGTACCAATGGTCACTGTTTTTGCAACTTATGTACATGAATGCATAATTTTCATCAATTGTTTTTTGGCCTTTTTTTTTAAGAAAAGAAGATATGTTACAGGCTCAAGTTGTTAAGAAACAAGAACTGAAAACATAATGGAAGTCATGTCAGTGTTAAGAAAACTTGAGTGATTTTCTGGCTTTAAAACCTGACATCTTTATAAAAATTCAATACAAATAAAGTACAGCTACCTGAACAGTAATTTCTTCTAGGCATAAGGTGTTCTATGCAAAACACCCATTTTCACTTATATCCTTATGTGTACTACTTTCACAAGTGCAAATGTCATTTGGCAATCTTTGTAATTTTACTGTAGTAGCAAAGGAACTTTCCTTCATTTGATGAGCTGAAAATTTTTCAACAGATCAGCACATTGGTACTAAATAAATAAATAAATGTATAAAGCCTATGTTCTCTTTACTTCAAAGTGAAGAATAAAAAAAAGGGCAAGATGTAAGAAGAATAAACATAATAAACTCTCAGAAACCAGACTGCTTATGTTTCAAAAGACATATAAATCACCTAATTAACACTGAAATAAACTGTCTTTTCTCTGACATGAGAAGCAGTGGGAATGGATTGCAAATGATGGCAGCAGAAATGAACAACTGGGATAGGAGCAGAATGAACAAACAGGCCAATAATTCAGAGGTTTACCTAGTAAATTACTCCAAAGTAAGTTTAGTATTTCACTTACATTTTATAATCAATTTTTCAATATGATACAGGACCTAGAAACCCTGTTATCACAAATTAAGTCTGTGGAATTTTGTTTGCTGTTCAAAATAAAACAGTGGACCCTGTGCTGCACACCCATTTGTGAAAAGTCAGTTTTTCAGATGAAGAATATTTTCAGTCAAATCTCAAGAACGTTGTAGAAGCAAATAGATTTATTTTGAAATAGGCAGCTGTCAAGTAATGGAAGTGGTGGGATTTTTTATTGTCCAATTTTTATCACCCCTTAAAAGGAACCAAGCTTTTCAATGTATTTGAAAAGAACTTCAAAGAAAGGACATCAAATCTGCAGAGAGCACTCACATAGAAGATAAAACACTTCCTATGATGAACTGTGAACTTGAACATAGGTAGCTACCTTCACTTCAAGGACTGAATACCAAGACAAGGAAGATAAATTTATCAAACCATTCTAGATGATGCCAATCTCCAGTACAAATCATACAGACCTTTAAAATGCAATTTCCTTGAGGGTGCTTAGAAAATGGCCTAAATTAAAATTTCATATAATAGTAATATACATTTTAAAAAATAAATAAATTGAGGATTGCTTATGTGGGATTTGAGGAGGCTAACTTAAGAAAATAATTAACTTATGATATAGCTTTATGCTATCAATAGGCTGCTGTACAATAAATATTTAGTTGTACTCTGAAGTAATTTTAACAAGGAAAGGGATTCTACATTTCTTAATATTCTTCTAAACTTCTGTCAGTAAAATTTGCAATAAAGGAACTTTCAAGAAGCAGGAAACTATGAGTGGGTAGGCACTTATCATGTGGATAAGGAGATATGATGCTCTAAAAGATATGAGACTAACAAGACATCCTTTCTTTTGTTAGTTCCCAAATTAGGAGAAGTTTTATAACTCTCATTATAGGATTAACTAGGAAAGCAGGACAAGTTAGCTGCTTAGGAGACCTGAGAAGCAATATAATGGAAATTTAATCAGTCAGAAGAAAATGATTCTAACATCTCCCTACTTTGGAATAAGAGCAACTCAGGAGACACACACAGGTGTGCTTCAATGTGCAATCAGAGAGGCAAAAAAGAAAAGTGAGAAGGAACTCCCTACCAGAATTCAGGTGGTATTCCATGCAGCTATAATTTGTGAAGGTATTTTATTTTTAACTTACTAATCTGTTTCCATAGATGAAGCGAAGAGCCTGACAGCAATCAAATATAAGAAATAAAAGCATCTGTGAATGAAAATGATAATTTGCAAATGTTGTTTCCATGAACAGCTTGTTTTGTAGATAGAAACTTTTTATGAAAGACTTGAAAGTTGCACAGAGCCATCAAGGATCCTCCTTAAAATGCCTATGAGAATCTTTTCCTTTCAGAAGTGGGGGATAAGTTTGAGTCATCCATTCTGTTCTATATTAAAAGTGGCATTACACAACCCTAAAAGGTTTGCCATGTTTACTTTGAGAACAAGAAAGTAACTAGCAACAACCTTCACTGGAGTAAATAATTAACACAAGACCAGATTTAGCCTGTCTCTTCCATTCTTCTTGCTTTTGTGCGAGGAGGACGATGCAAACAGAATAAAAGTATTTGATATGTAAAGTGTCATAGTATCCCTATGAGGTAAATAATGATAATTGCCCAATAAGAAAATTAAGCCACAGGACTAAGTCTCTCACTCTGGGCACTTTGGAATGTTCCATTTTCAGGTTTATGCCATTCTGTGCTAGTCCTTGTCTATATTTCTCTCAGAATTGAAGAACAGGTTTCTGGAATAAATCAGTCACAGAAATAACATTGTAAAAGGAGACATGTGTGAAATGATTTAACATCTGGAATTGTTCAATCCTTTGGAGATAGTTTTATTGCACATTTCCAGAGGTTAGCCCATGTCATCATTACAGACTATTTATATAGACTAAAATTATTTGCTTTCCATCTGAATTAGAACTCAGTCTCATTTTCTTATACAGCTATAAAACATTGTAAAAGATCTGTTCAGGTTTTTTCTGCAAATATTTTCTGTATACTCATTAATTTCATCCTTGAACAATTTTAGATTGTATTATTAGCATTTCATAAAATACAACTACTAGCAATGCAGCAAATTAATCTAACACATGCATAAATGGCCTGTTACAGATCATAAAGAGTTTACACTGGACTATTTGGATTGTACAGATGCACTGAAGTCACAGAATACGACTCTCTGGTATCTTCTGTACTACCTTGTTCCAGGAAATCACCAACCTACAGATCTGAATGTGGAATTGCACTTATTTAGATAAACAAGATCTTTTATTAATCACTTTCTCTTGGCTAATTTAACTCCTGTCTACCCCCTAGTACATCTTTGATTTCTGTACGCAGTATGAATTCTTGGTCTGGACCTAGATTTTCTAGAAATCATTTATCCTCTCTTTTCAGCCATGGGTTTCCTAAGATCTGATCATTACCAAGTCTCACAAAAAAAAAAAAAAAAATAAAAATTGGGACCTCCCATACCAGCATCTTTTTTCAGCATCCCCTACAATCAACATCTTCTATTACATTCTACTAGCTACCAAAGTCTAGGAAAAGGCAAGGTCATTTAATTTACCTGCTCAACTATACTTTAAAAATCACATAGCACTGCAGAATTGTACAGAAATAAATATGTGTACACCTCAAAAATCTAATCTCTATCCATGGAATTAAACTAGGGAGTTTTTTCTGTTGAAGGACCCTATTCTCATATGGGGCAATCCATACATTTGTCCACACTCCCCATTCCTTCTTTAAAATGTATTAGAAAACCTTAGCTGAACCTTGCTATGGATAACTTCCTTAAATTCGTAGGTAACAATAAATAAATAGTAATACAAATGGAGGCATGACATAGATGATTCCAGTATATATATATATAACCTTGATCTACATGTTTTCCTTTTCCAGACTTCTAACCCATTATCTGTCTTTAAACAGCCTGTTTAACGATAATGCAAACTTTTTTTAGACTGAAATAGGTATGAACTCACTAAAAGCAGCACCATGCAGGCTGAATATATGCAATTCTTACTGCATTGCTGGGTGATATAGTGATTACCATCTCTCAAGCATAAGCCCTAGGTAGAGCCTTCCAACACCACATGTGACCGAGGCTATCCAGGCATGGTCACTCAGTGCATGCATTTTAATCCCCAGCATTTGATAAATTTAGAATGGGAAAAGCTATTTAAAAGTTTCTTTGTCAACTGTTAAGGATAAACACTCAGATTTTAAATCTCAGTAACTGTATTTCTGCGTGCATGGGACAGAGGTACTTGGATCTTTACAAAGACTGGAAGGTTCAGTGCCGATCTACTTTTGAAAACAGAGCATGATCCATTAAAAAAATCCATGAGGATCTTGTCACCTGTCAGTCACTTTTTTCCTACCAAAATAAGATCCATCTGTAAATTATCAGTTTGGTAACATTAAAGTGGGTAAATGTACTTGATTCTATTGATTTTTAATTAAAATCAACTAAATTTTTATTAATCTCTCAAGCAGCCTTACCATTATCATCAGAAGTTTAAATTGTCCTCCTTCTATCTTTAGCCAGGAGAGATGATACAGTTTTAAAAACAAAAAGAAGATAATCTTCTTAAAAAAGGATAAAGTAATCATACTTAACTGTAAAATAACCATGCAGCTGTTAATAAGGCATAAATTAGGTCTTATGCCAAATTACTTTATATTTTAGGAAGTACTGTAGTATATTTAGATAAGAACTTTAAATTATTTGACCTCGTGCTAAAGATACACATCTTGCAACAATTTTTTTCTTGAATTAATCCATAGGCAGTTAAGGCAGTTAAAGCAAATGCTCGTTGTCATCTGCAAAGACAAAACTCAGGTGAAGCCCAACAAAGCATCATTCCAACACACAGAATGAGGTTTAACTTCCATTTGTCATTACTGAAATCCGAGTTTTACTGCTGTTTTGGTAAAACAAGTTAAACTAAAAAATCTACATCTACTGCTGTTTTGTAGTATTTGCAATGGTCCAAATACATAAAAAAGGTAGAGAAGTTCCAGGCTGACAGTGCAGGCTGTATTATGTAAGAAGCATATGAACACTTCCACAAATTAAAATATTCAAATATCCTTCAACTATTTTTAATATCATTCAACTTCCTCTCTGCCTGGTTCCTTTTTCAAAACAAAACATCAAATACATCATGTTAAAATACAGAACACTAAGTAGGCAAGGAAATTAAAATGTTATTTTTCTATTTAAAAAAGAAAGAAACAATAACAAATTCACAGTTTTTCACTTCTGAAAACTACTAAACTATTTCATAGGTAACCTGGAGAGTGAGTGATTTTAAGAGACTGGCCCCTGCATCGTTCATAAAAATGGCTCCAAACAATTTTGTTCTCTGTTCCTCCAAGTATCACTTAAGAGTCTTGCCTAACATCCTGTCCCTGTTTACTCAAGCAACAGATGCCATAAATGCATCATTCAGATTTTAATGTTTAGCTTCCAAAGAAAAAAGGCAGTACAGTTTCGAAGCAAAAAATCAATGCAAGTTCTAAAAAAAACAATAAGGTTCTGAAGCAAAAATCATCTGAAAAGTCATGCACATACAAAGTTGAGCTTTTAAGAAGTACACACGAGTAGTCAGAATTATGTCACACTCGTAAATATATAATGTGGAAACTCTGTACAATAGCAGTATATTTGCCAAAAAATGTAGTTAATGTACTCTAAAGCATTAAGTGGTCGTACCACTCTTTAAGGCCTTCTTTCTTTTTGCTATTCACCATGGACAGCATAAGCTACGATTCAAAAAGCACACTCCTTTATTTTTCACTAGACCTTCAGCCAGTTCTCTGGCAATACTATAGGAATTTTTTGGACAAGACATGGTAATAGCCAGCACTGCTGTTGCAGAGCACTGATAACTACCAGATCCCTTGTTGTAACACTCCTTCGTAGAGCAAGTGTTAACCAGAAGAATCTAATGCTAAGAAAGCAGTATATAAAATCTCTCTCTATGGATTTAATGAAAGCAAGCTTGTGCGTCAGATAAGATAAGGTCTGAGGGCTAAGACATATAAGCACTGTATACAGAAATAGCCACAAAAACAAAGGCAGCTGTCACTTGGGGAACTGAGGGAGGAAGGAAATTAGAGTGGGGTTTGAAGTCCGACTCCATCATGAAGGAGGAAGGGAACATAGAACTTCAACAAAAATCATGAAACAAAATTAGAGGGAGTAATTACTGTAAATAGAGCTTTGGTAAGAAGAGACAAGCATGAAATTAATTTTAGGCTGTCTGCAAGGAAGGCAGCAACTATACAGTTAGAAATTTTAGTTTATATATGAAAACACCATACATTTCTCTTTAATATTTTTACCTACCCTAAAAAAAATATGTACTTTAGGTAGCTGAATAAGAGGTACAAGATTTCTTTTTGGAATTAATTTCAATTTATTGAGTGTAAATTTTAGCAGTATCAGTCGACTTCCAGGTCTCTTTTCTGGCTAAAGAGTATTTTATAGCACTCTCTTCAGCCCTAGCAATAGCCTAGCAATATGCCTTGATAGACATCAAGCCCTTTCTCTTCACTGCATGCTCAAGAAAGCCTTGTGTATTTTCTTACCTTACATTTCGCTACACTATAGAGACTACAGAAGCAGGTACAGGAGAAATGATCAAGCATTCTAAAAGGTAATTTATTATTTCTAACACTATTACAAAAAACCAAACCCAGGTTCGTCATTAACTAATATGTTTAGGTTGCTACAAGTAATGAGGGAAAATCACAGGAACATAATTTATTGCAGAGTAATAGTTGTAGAGAAATAACTCCACTGTAGTATTTATCATCCCTTTTATGTCCTTTCAGACATAAGCTGCCAAACATGGTCACAGTAAGCATTTGCCCTCTTTGTTTAGGACAGGTTTTCTTAGAAACTACCTAGTATTTTTGAAAGTTTCCCCTTCCCTAAGATCATTGTCAAACTACAGGAGGAAAATCTACTGTTAGGTAGACATCTGACAGTATTTAAGCACAATTAAAAAAACAGGTGCAAATTCAGTTCTGTCTGCACAACTCTCCATGAAAAAATTCACCTGTCCTGCCAAAAACAATACACAACAAAGAAGTTAGTGCTGACAGTAGTGTCAGACTGCAGGACATCCAGAAGACATGCAGTGGAGAAGCTGTGTCTTTGCCCCCACATCCTGAGTCTCATAAAACTAGTGCTTCTTCCCTTGCTCTGCCCATTTGACAGTGGGTTTAAAACTGAAAAATATGAAAGCTGCTTTTAGAAGGTTATGAAAATAAATCCTATTGTGTTCCTTGAGAACAGAACATACAAACATCCAACATCCTGTCCCTGGAAGAAAGCACTGAAGAAAAGACAAGTGGATAACAATAGCTTCCCACAGCACACCACTAAGCAAACTGCTGCTTCAGGATCCCTCATGCCAGAGGTTGTATCTATAGCTTTGGCTTAGTCTTTCCATTCATTAAACATTTTGAAAAATGTAATTGAAAACACATCAATTATTCCTTAAAACCAAAACCCTGTGCATCACTGCTAGAGGGAAACTGACCAAAGAAACTGTTGACATCAAAATGCTTTATTACCTCTAAAATTTACTCTATACATAGAATGAAATGCACCACTGACTGTGGTATTCATCCTAATGATATCTTAAAGAAAATACATATCACAACTATTAGCAACTATTTCAGAACAACTGTGACAGCACTGATCAAACCTAGTATTTCTTGTTTCATCGTTAGGGTCCTTTAAAAATAGATGGATTTGCACAAAAATTATTTTGTTCTCAAAGTATCTTCTAGATGTTAAGAAGAGCAATCTGAGCTTTAATAAATAAATACACTAAATCTGAACTGCAGAGGAAGCTAAATTAACCCCATTGGGGTTCCCATCTCTGTTGTTTTGCCTGTTTTGTTTTTGTTTGTTTGCATGTGATATAAATATTGAAACATTTGGCTCAAAGAACTCCTGAGTATACACAGGAGGCTTGCAGAACCAGTTCAGTGTCAAGCAGAGGAAAAGGAGAGCAAATGACATCCTGTCTGCTTATGTAATTTTTTTTTCCAAAGTTTGCTTCCCACAGCTGGGATTTAAAATAGTATCTTAGCTGCATTATAAAAGCAGACTTATAAATTCACAAGAACTTTAAACGAGTATATATTAGATAATTAGAAGGAATAAATTAATTGCCCTGTACCAAATTCCAAACCCATCATTACATATTTTTCCACATACTGTAAATGAAAAGGGAAAATCATGCCTGCAAATGGAAAATGAAACAGAACTCTGGTCTTTGTCATATCGTTTATTTGTGCTTAGGCAATTTTCCCAATCTTTCCTACTGCTGAGATAATACAACAACGTGTGCGGGATCACTACCTACTCCGACCCAGGATTAAAACACTTTTCTTCAGTCAAAATGCATTATTGGGTCAAAAGATCAGCAGCTTAGTTTTACTGTATTTCAAACCAGTGTGTCTAGAGAACAATGAAACAGGTCTTGTTCAGTGTGCACTACGTGAAAAGCTTTCAGTATTGAGTGAAAAATTGTTTAAGTGCTCAGATGACTCTCATTTCAAGTCATTACATTCTTCTCCATAGAGCAAAATCGTTATTTTGCTGATTCTGGCATCACACCTATGTTATCACTGATCATAACCAGATACCTGTTAAAGCTATTTTAAGTCAACTTTCATTGAGTTTACTTCCCACAGCCCAAACATCCTGTCACTAGGGAAACATCTGGAGGCAGGAATGCAAATTCTCAATTATACCTAGGGAGGCATAAAAGAAAAAAAAGAAGAATTTGTCTTTGTTTTTCAAAAACTCTACAAATAAAATATTTCTGAAAAATCATTTCTCAGTTCTGCTAGACTGAAAGAACTTTAGGTTGTTGTCTTGTGCTCTTTTGCTTTTTTCCCCCTCCTTTTAGTGTGTTCCATAAAACCCACCAAAGGTTATCAGAATTCAAATACATTTAACAACTGAATGCTGATCTGGACTGAAATCCACAACTCCCAAACAATATCTAAAGCCCACTGAGCTCCTGAATACTTCTAAAATGCTAACATGGACAGAATTTAAAGCTCTAAGATAAACAAGCAGAAATTGTTTTGAGTTCTGAGTACCTTGGTAAATCAGCAGGGAGAAAGAATTCCATTGCAATACAATGGAATGCATATTATAAATTAGAGCTTGCCTAATCCAGAAGTGAGACTAACATGAGATAACACATACATTCATATTACTAGGGTTATTTCAGTATAAGTCCTCCCAGATATTTTTAATTCTAGTACAAGAAGAGATCAGGTTGTTTTGGAGGCCTGTTGAACTTTAGTTCATGAAGTATACTGGTATAATTAATGCACCAAATAATTATACTGTACCATTTTAACTTCCTTTGGCTGAAACTAAAACCAAAACCAAAACCAACAACAACTACAAAAAAACCCCACTACCACCAACAACAAAAAACCTGAACAGATCATCCAAAAGAAAAATTAAACAGCTGTCCAAGTTTTGAGGTAATGGTAGTTCTCTAGTAAAACTTTGTATCTCTCTCATTTCAATATTCTTTCCGGAGGTACAGATACATGTAACATTTCCATTTATTCAAGCTCTTTAGAAAGAAGCATTGTAGCAAACTTAATCCTACAAGCTGCTTTCACTTAACTATACATTTTTACACATCCTGCATTTCAAAATTATTTTGGAGAACTAGCTATGAGGTAACTCCAGCTGCAAGGAAAAGTAACTCTCTATTGATCAAAGATTATGAACAATCCTGTGCAGCGTAACGCCACAAGTAAAGATGATGATGTATTCCTTGATAACATAAAACCAAGTCACTATCTTCTTGATACACATTCTAGCTAGCTAATATGGACAACAGTTGTAAGTATATACAATTCAGAAAGATCCAAAGATATTCCAGGAAGGAGTCAGAGTTACTAGTGCAAGAGAAACAGTTAAAGAACAATGGCTACAACAACATATATGAAAATACATTAAATAAAACATGAGAGGATCCATTTTTTTCATACCGTAGGACACATCAGAAGTTATTATGTGAAATAATAGACAAGAATTTCAAAAGCTTGTTAAAAAGTTTCTCTTGAATTATCATCTGATAATGCTGCCACTGACAATGAACTTTTTCTTTTAACCCTATAGTTGAGAAGATGTCCTGTGTTTGTGTAGGCAAACACCACTCAGAACAACAAGTGCAGTAATGGATGTGCTTTGTTCACTTAGAAAATTTTAAGTACAAAAAACACAAACAACTACTGAGTAACCACATTCAGAAAATAAAAAAACAAACAAACAAAAAAATTTTAAAAACCCCTTCCAGTTTATATTTTAGGGAGATGACACACATACAGACTACCAAATTATCTTTCCCATTATAAACTCCATTTTCATAATTAGCTCTGCCCCATAAAGTGGCTCTTTAATCCCACTTGCTATATTTTCATTTTGCTAACAGGCTGTAAACATACTACCTCTCCTTTTTATTAACCTTGGCTAATTAACCATCAGCTTGAAAATATACACATCTGTCTTACAGATTTTTTTTGCAGTTTAAATAAACTAACATTGATATGTTACTTTGGAATAATATCATTGTTATGCATCTGAGTTAGCCAGAGTTTTAAGATTATGCTCACAATTTTAAATGGGAAATAAAAGATTATCGGTTTGGGGAAAACAGCTTGAAAAATCATTCATATACAGAAGTGCCTGAAATTTTTTCCCTATTTTCTTCACCACAAACACGATCCATATGAATAGAACCTTTCATAAACTGATTTTTACCGGTCAATATTATCCCACTACTGAAAGTTGAACTACAGAATGTTTTAGTGACTGAGTATTTCATTTGACCCAATGTTTGAAGTATTTGTAGTGAATGCATGGAGGCTGCAATTCAAAGCCACAATCAAACTGTATCTTTAACAAATACATTGCCAAAGTGTTGTATATGAAGATCTGATGCAAAGTTACAAAATAATGTTACATATGAAAAGGTATTGTAATAAACTATTTCCATGCAATAACAAACTTCAACTCTGATGATTAATTTAAAAGATACATCAGCTAGCTAAATTCACCATACTGCTTATGTTCAGCAACTCCTAGTCATTAACGTCAAGCAAATTACCTGGATCATGCACTGCATATGCCTCACTTCATGATACATCTTCTACATATTTCAGTGTTCCAGCCATCTCAAACTTTTTGTTATAACAATTTCCTAAGCGTATAAGGATATATTTTTAAGCTAGTTATTCCAAGATGGCCTTTACAGAATTTGAAGTTCATGGACTCCTTTCCATTTCATGGATCCATTTCAAATTAGTTATGCAAGTATACATGTTTTACAATGACTACTTTTGACGGATATGGATATAGGAGTACTCTCGCAGCAGATTAGCAGGGATGTTGCCTCCGACAAAGGAGGCAAAACGGGAGTGGAAATGTGCAGCTGGATCCATAGAAACAGCAATCTGCCTATAGACTTATTGCTAGGGGAAGTGAGCCAGAGCTACAAGTCAATAGTGTCGATCACAATGGGCAGGGGTTCTTATCTATGGAAGAAGACAGTATTTAGCCACAGTAAACTGACCACATCCCAAATAAGATATTTATACTTATTCCATTATTTAAGCTAGATAAATGAGGAATTTCAATTCCTCATTTTCCTTCCACAAATATAATGACTAATGCTTAGCTCTGGTAAAAACAACCCCATCCTTCAACTCCTGTTTCCTAACTCACAAATACTGAAATTTAATTTTGGTTTAAGCCAATTTTAAGACTACATATCATATATCAATTGATTGGTTTTGTTTAAAAAATGGAGTTGTCCTCATAGTGAACATTCTCCTCTGCAAGCACACAAGGAAGCATATTGCAATTAATTATGAAGCTTTGTGATTATCTTATTTAGAAAGTGTTTACTTTTTTTTCTTCTTTTAGTTAAAATTTAGTTAATTTAAGGTATCTGCAGCTAATACTCTAATATAAACCAGTTCTACCAAGCAACATGGCAATTCACCATAAATAAAAACATCATGCAGGGACCAGGCAAATCAGTACCTTCATCTACAATGTGTGAATCCTTCAAGCACAAAAAGCAATTATCAGATAAAAAAAACATCTTCACGCAGCCAGGATAGCTTCAATCTCACCGGGGGCTTGAATGAGCACTGACCAAAAAAACCTCCAAAAAGCGCGCACACACACACACACACACACACACACACACACACACACACATACAGAGTGGCAGAAGAGTTTATATAAAGTTAGGAAAGCATACATTTGCAAGGGGTTGCCAATGCTCTCTGATAGGCAGCAGGAGACAATAACACTGGGATGAAAAGCACAAATATAGAAAAAAAATCCTTTTAACAAAGTAACATTCTCCTCGTATCTCAGACACAAGAGAAGTTGTCAAAGAATGCCCAGCATTCACGGCATCCAATGTTAAAAAGGCCTCTCCTGTGCAAAACAAAGGCAGCGTTCAAATTGCACCAACACAGAGATTCAAAACCCGAAACCACCTCAAAAGATTTCCAGAAGGCAAAGGATGAAGACTTAGGTCATTAAGGGAACGTCTTGGATCTGGAGGTGGTCTGGACAGGATTTTAATTTGGGAACATTTATTTACAACTGTCTAACAGAAAGAAAACTATCAAAGAGAACATACCAGTCAAGATCTCAAAAAACTATATACTCATTAAGCGATACAAATCAGTAACACTAAATCATCCCTGGATTTATTTTACACTTAGAATAAAATCTTGGCATTCACATCTACAATATTAAATTTGTTCTCATTTTTGTTACTAATGTTTACACTGTAAGTAGTAAAAACTAAAAATTTGCTACAGTATGGAATTTATTTGTGCAAGTTACAGTGTATATTTCTGGAGAGATTTAGAATGTTAATATACTTTTTCGTAACCTCCATTTGTAATTGTCCCCTCTGCTCTGAAATACAACCACAGGCATTGAGATAAACATACAGAAAGGTTATCTAGTTACAGCAGCTTTTCTTAAAACCCTGCACATCCTGTGCCAAAGTGCAACCATGTAATCCTCATTGAAGGGCTGATTTTGGTCCTGCTTTCTAGTTTTGCTAAAGACATGGATAGTGCTTCACCTCTAACATCAGTAGTCATTGTATTTTCTTGTTGTAACTTGGACTTTAATGATACTGCATTATGATAGTTTTGTTGAGCATTAAAACTTCTCTTTTTGCTGAGATGAAAAAAAAAGAAAGAAAATTTCAACTGTTTCCTTTTCATAAATTTCAGTTGTCTGACACAAGGCTTAGACACACCACCTGGCCCTGCACCCTGCACCCTGCATTGACACATTTTCTTCTCCCCTTCCCTCTAAAAAATCTACTGAGCCTCTTTCAAACAAAATTAGACAGTCTTCAGCTATAGCTACTGATACTGAATGCATGAATAGGTAGCACACATTCAATACATGCTGGTCTTCAAAATGTAAGCACATTCCTTTTAAGTCACTTAAACCTGTCTCAGACATACTCACTCTTTACAAAGTTGTTGAAACAATTCATACAATGAAAGTACTGTCACTCTTTTTATCCAGAAAGCTAATGCCAAAGAAAAACGTGAGGGATGGAAGATTATTGTTCTTTGTGCCATATACTAATATTCACAGTGTTTGTACTTCTAAGAAAAGCAGAACCAAGCTTTCTATTTACAGTCAGAAAATCTAAAAAAGTCAATATTTGTAATCACAGTAATTGGACAATTTTAAGAATTCTCACTCTTGGAATATATTAAAAACATCAGCATAATTCTCCCTGAGCTAAGTCAAAGAGAAGTGGCATCAACAACAGCGAAGCATATTCCAAATGAGCCAGCCTTGCATCAATCAGCTCCAGAGACGGTTCTGCAGCTGCCACAGCAACAAGCAGAGGAGCCAGCCAGAAGGCCAGAAAAGAAGGCAAAAGAGAGGTCAAGGCTTGGGAGCCAGAACTTGGCAGCCGGGTCTTACAGCTGTCAGGGATACTTATGAGAGAATTCACTGTTGTCTATAGTTTTTGAAAACAGTTGGGAAACAGGAAGAGGAAAAAAAACAAAAAATAAAATCTATTTACAACTATTGAGAGCCAAGTTAGTGTGGAAATGCAATATATGCCACCATTCGTTTTGTCACAGCATTGTGATACCCAGCCACCACACCAAATGAGAAAAGTTTTATCTGCATAAGACGTGGTTTTGTAGTGGTGTGAAATGTTACACTTCAAAAGAGATGGCTTCTTCTGGAAAAGAAACACCAATGAATAAGATGGAAACAAAAACTAGACAATTACTCTTTTTTTGTGTGTTTCAAAATACAAAATTTTGCCTTAGTTATTTCTTAAGGAGGATAACCTGTCAAACTTTTCATTTAACTCCCCATTGTGTAACTACTGCCAGCACCAGCCAGAGCTCAGATATATAAATCAATGGGTTTATTGCCAAATTGTATGTACTTCTTACTAAAAACAAACAAACAAACAAACAAACAAAAAACAAAACAAAACAAAAAAACCCAAACAAACCAACAAACCACATTTTATCCAGAGATTACTGAGAAAATATGAAGCTGCGCTGTCTACATTAGGGATTCCATAATTGCTAATGACAGACACAAAACTCAGAATGACAGCTATACATTTTAAGACTCATTACATAGATTTTGCAGGACAAAAGAATAGAGTCAGAATAAGAACTCTAGTCTTGAAAAACTTAATTTTTAAGTGCATATACATGCAAAAATTCAAAGCTATTGGTAGTTTTTGGGAAAGCTGTCTCCACAGATTCTGTGCTGACAAGCCAAGTAACTGCCAACAATGTTTCAAAACAAAAGAGAGACTCTTGCGAAGTGCCAAAAGAGATGTTATATTCTGCCATTACAACTCAGGCTTTATGAAAAGGAAAGAGGGGACACTTGTACTGGGATTCTCATTGGCACTGTGAATGAGGCACATTCTGTACTAAGCAGATTCCCAAGGGAATACCATGCACACTAGCATGGACTGCAAAAATAAAGAAATGTTCAGCTGCGATGAAAAGCAAAAGAGAAGTAGAAACCAAGACAAGACAACTAATGTCCAAAAAATGCATGTCTCCATCACAGAGGTGCTTTAAGCAAAGGTCAAACAAACAGCAAAACTCTTAAAATACGTAATTTGATGGGATACTTTAATTTAATTTCTCCAATCTTTTCTCAGTCCTTATCAGCCTTTATGTCTAGTTGTAGATTGAGATACAATCTCTTTTTAATTTCTGAGTTTAGGGAAATTAGCTAGTTCGTAATATTCTTAACTATGTAGTCTGACACCCATCCCCTGAACGTCATGCTTCCCTATGTGGAGCTTTCTCTGTTTTTCTTGGACCGTATGAAGCATCACAAAGCTGTTTCAAGGACCCTTCTCTTCAGTGTTATACAAATAAGCCCTCTAGTGGTAAAACAATCGTGAGATCTTCCGTATTCAGACTTCCTCTGCATCTCCTCACCAGGATAAAAATCTTACTCTCCTATATTCTGACTAAAGTTGGGCCATTAATCGCCTATCTACAACCTCTTTTGAAAGCTATTCATTGAAGATGAAAAGCTTACTTCATCTTGAGCATGAGTGCATGGCTTGGTTATTGAATCCAGGGATAAAAACGAAATAATCAACATAGAACTGTCAAAGGTACAAAGCTAATTTAGCACAATGTCACAGAATTCTGCAGATTTTATATGTTTTTAAACAGATATGCTAATACAGAGAAAATGAACTACACCACACACTAGCACTTAATTAAACCCTTCGATTAGCAGAATCATAAGTCAATGCTTGTGTTCTTTTCATTCTAAGCTACTACATTTCTTTTCCCTTCTTTAATTATATTTATTCTCTATTTCTAAATACTAATCAGTGAACTGATAACAACAACACCAACTGTGACCTCTGTTTATGGCAGTGATTTTCACTATGTCTGGCCAAATGTTGCCAATGCATCAGATTCTTTATTTGAAGCAACTCAACTTCAAACACTGCCAGACTGAACACTGTCAAATATTCCTAAATATTATGCCACCATTTCTTAACAGAAGACTAGCACGCTATCTAGTTTTAAAATAAAATAGCTGTATTTTATATTAGGAAGCATGGGCAAAAACCTCCCATCCACACCATTCTCCTCTTATTTTAACACTGCAATCCAGCAAATTGTTATTACATGAATAGGGGCCCTAAGGGACAGTCATATTGAATTGGCACATATTTCCCCATATTCACTAGTTCAAATGAAAGAGAACTATCTGGCTGATTGGCCAGCTCAGAGCTTTCACTATATTTTTAATGACTCAACAGCTCACTGACAGTACCATGAAGTATTTCTAATCTCACCTGCTCTTATCAAGAAGGAACTACGCTGGGAGAGGTCACTAATCACCTTCCACAAAGCACTGCTTTCTTAAGAACACGCCTGACTTCCTTTCTGTTCTGAGCAGAGGCGGGCTTAGGAAACCATGGCACACCATCAGCTCACATAACAGACCCTGATCTTTTCTCACTGGGACAAAACTGCAGCCTATCAGGTAGAATTCAAAATGCAGACTTCTTTGGAAATGGAAGTGCTAACAAAACTCCATCAACACATAAAACAATTAACTTTTTGGCCTACATAAACCTTTTTTGTGTGATTTTTGCCTATCATGCACATGCCTTAATACAACACCATTTGGTTATAATTCAGAGAACAATGGCAGAGAATGAGCAACATATTTTGTTATTTGTTACTATTTGTTATTTGTTATTATTTTACTAAAAAAGAAAAACCCTCCAACAGTAACCATGCAATTGTCAGACTATTCTGGGGTCTACAAATATCTGTGATGGATCAGATCCCAGTTCAATAGTTTCATCAACAATTTTGGTGATTTAACAGGAAAATCTCCTTAAGGACTGCACATAAGATATCACACAAGGAAAAATCCAAGTGCTCTGAAGAGCAGGATTAGAACTCCTCAATCCTAAAAAACTGAAGAAACAGTCCACATTGAAAGACATATAGCATTAATTCAGAAAAAAAAAAGAAATAGCACAAGGTTACTGCAGAAAAGACAAAAAACCTTTTGACATGCTAAAAAGAGCATCATGTACAACACAGAATGTACCTGAACCTCTTTTATGCTCAGAAGTATATGCACTTGTAGCTGATTTCAGATATCATCATTTTAAAGGTAGAAACAATACTGGCAAAAGCAAAATTAAGTATTTTGAAATAATTGACCATGAGGAAGACTTGAAAGACAGTAACTTCATGTGATTCAGAAAACAGACATTATACCAGTTGGAAAGTCATCAAGAAGGGAATGGTGACTTTTCTGCACTAAAAGTACTAGTCAGGTTAACCTGCACTTGGGAGATTCTGGTTAAAAGCTTTCTAGGTTACTTTGGAAGGCTGAAAACCCTCATGCCAGGAATTTCACATCTCCTGGTGCTGATGAAGATTATATAATCAAAAGAGAGAGAGAAAATTTAGGTAAGCTGAACTTCAAGCAGGGTCTACAAAATACTTTGAATCTTCTCTCCCCAGTCAGCCAGACTGGCAGAGTTGTTAACAGTGTGCTGCAGCTCTTTCACCTTCAAATAACCACCTATGTTTCCTCTTGATGAAAATGGAGTAAAGGAGCAGAGGGAGAATGATGCAAACTTGAGTTCCATCCTCAAAAAGTCAAGTTTTGTCTGAGGCATGCACCAGAACACTAGTCAGAGGCATCAGACACTGCCCAGTTCCTGCTATTTCTTGTGAAAAAAAGAAGGGATAACACACTCCTTCCAGATATGCTGATACCAGATTTCAGTCACAGCACACCACTTGATCTACCATAAAAGCCTTTTGGAAAGTGCCCAAGTTCAGCTGAGAGCTATGTTTATGTGAGGCTTAGGAACAGGGTTAGTTATTTTAATAAAGATCCAAACCTTGGACAGAACACCTATATCTGTCAATAGAGTAAACATTAAGTCTATAGCCCTACCAGGCTCTCCACAGTTTTGACATTGATTTTTCCAGATGCAGCTAAATTCTGTAATATAAAGCACATTAGAAAGCTACATATGGCAAATGTACAGTTTATAGCTATGGGTGAGAGTAGGCACAAAGAATCTAACACGAATTTATCTCAAAGGGTTGACTTTCTGCCAAAATATTTAAGCTATCTTTGTGTGTTATAAAATGGATACACATGCATGAGGACACTTTTGTACCAGGAGAAATGCATCAGTATAATTATACCAAGGCAGTGTCTCCAGGCAATGCACTAACAGAAAATGACACGACAGGAAGTGTCTTTTGTTCGAAACAGAGTCAGCAAAGCTGTAAGTCTTCCCCCACACTTGAAAAAGAATCCACAATTACAGCTTTTTACATATAAGCCACAATTACTTCGTGGGATAAAAAGAAGCATCTGTCTCTTTCTGTGGCTTCCAAGACCACGTCCTATCACTCACTAGATCTCTGCAGTTCAGATATCTTCAGAGGGAAGCTGAGCAAAGTAAGATGCAGGTGTCATTATTAATACAATGTGACATTGCAAAGGAAGCTGGATTCCCTCTCCCTTTTTGTTCAGAGTTTCTATTACAAAGGCAATTCTTGCATTTAGCTTCCCCAGCTAAAATTTGAGAAATATATCATGCATCTGTATATGCTCTTACACTTCAGCTTCAGAACACATTTTACAACATACAGCTTGTAATCCATTGCTGTACAAATTATTTTGTATTTAAACCGCGTAACTACAGTAGTACAGATCTCAAAGTTTAATCTCCATGGGGGTTGGGAAGGAAGAGAAAGTCGTTATTACTGTTATTCGCTCTACCTTCAAGAACAGTTATGAAGGGAGGGGAGGAGACTAAAAACTCAGCATACTTGGAACTTCTCATTTTAAAGATTTATACCAGAATAAAATTATTAAAACACTGTAACAGGGCATCCATATGAGGAGGTAAACCCCTAACATTTCTTCTTCAGAAACTGTTACTGTTAACTTCTCTGGCTAGTCGAGGTCTTAGTGTAACCATCACAGCACTTAAGGCCGCTTGGAAAGCCTGAGCAACTTGCAAGATTTATAAAAATGGAAAAAACAAAATGGTGTAAGGCTCTACGTACACTCAGTAAATCCAGAATTTGCAATTCCAGTCACACCGAAACAAAGACCATGCAGTTGGCAAAGAACTGCAGTCTCAACACTACAAAGGAAATCACCAATTATGTTTTGTGCTACATGTTGCTGCCAAGATATGCACCAAAACAGCTAGAAGTCCTAAAGAGGCAGATTCACTCATTCCTTCTGACATCTCCAAAGTCAGTTTTACTTGGCCAAGATTAGGGAAGACCAGTTGGGAGATTCTGGTTAAAAGCTTTCTAGGTTACTTTGGAAGGCTGAAAACCCTCATGCCAGGAATTTCACATCTCCTGGTGCTGATGAAGATTATATAATCAAAAGAGAGAGAGAAAATTTAGGTAAGCTGAACTTCAAGCAGGGTCTACAAAATACTTTGAATCTTCTCTCCCCAGTCAGCTATTAGCCTAATGGTACCATATCCCTTTTCCACCTGCTGTCTTCTTGATACAAATATGGCCACATCCCATTCTCACTACCAGCTGTGCTTCTGACTCTTAAAAGACAGTCTGCAGTCAGAATTTAAAAGTAATTTTAGTCTTCTGTAACTACATTATTGAGTGAACCAGAACCAGGAGCAGTGACAGGAACACTCTACAGTCTCCATTGTGGACTCCTTACTCACATGGAAGGAGTTAATCCTCAAATTCTCCCCATATACACATTTTATGCTTTTAAAAATAATGTAACACAATAATTTTCACAAAATTATTTTGTTGAACTGGCAACAAAGCCACTGGGAAGGTGTCACACCAATACTCACATTTCTCCTCTTTCTCCAGCAGTTCCTAAAATTACATAGGAAGTGAAGCAGGACTGCCAAGTGACACCAGTTTTAGAATAAATCGATACTTCCAGGTTTTGTCAACATATTATACTTCAAGATGTGTTATTTTGCCTGTTACAAACTACTCTTAGTATACCACCACTTTTTAGCACAGCTTCTTAGAAGACAGAAGAATAAAAAAGTACTTGACTTCAATAACTTTATTTGCTAAGCTCTAAGAGCAAAAATTAAACATTTCCTATAATAAACTGTTTATTCTCATTTCACTGGATTCCTAAACAAGTTTCACTCAGATTTTTCAATTGTTATGATCTTCTGATAAAAAGAGATGCAAATAAACTCATGTATCACGAATTATATTTCAAGTTTAATAAAAGATACCCTTATATTTGATATTGGTTTATCTGTAATCATTATACCAAGCACACACACACACACTTACTTTTTATCTTACAACAAATCCTTTGACTAAAACTAACCTTGATCAAACATATTATGATTTATGAATTCTCAGCAGCTTCTAACTGTATCTCCTTTGTATTATTCACTGTAGAGATTTAGCTGATTACAGGCACACATTAGAAATCTCCCATGACTTCAAAAGGACTGTTCAAGGCATTAGAATAGAAAGTGGGAGCAAACCAGGCAGCTTGCACACTGCCAGAGTAAATCCCTTTGAAAATTACACATCATTCCACTAATTTCTTCTGATCAGAGGAGTGAAAAACTGGATTGACACTTCCTTTCCGTGTAAGATAAAAATTCTGTGCAAAACTGAAGTAATTAAGTCCCGCTTCTTTTGACATTTTCTAGCATGACTCATGACCATCTTCAGCCTGCATTTAATATAACATTTTCATATAAACTATTAAAAAAACACAAAAAACTCTCTGCTACAGCCTTTCAATTCAGTACTGCATTTTCTTGCAAAATTTGAGTTCCAAAATGAGTTTTCATTTAAGTGTGCCAGGTGGTTCTCAGCATTTAAAACCAAAACAAAGCAAGTAAACAACAAAAAAAAAGGTGATTTTTTTTTTAAATAAACCCAGAGTTTAAAAAAGTACAAGGTATTTCCGAGCTTTTTTTAAAGAAGATCAGGAGGGTAAAAACTACAGCAACAAATTTTGCTCATTTTTAAATAAGACTGTAGAACTCCCACTAGAAGTTTCAAAAAAATTTCCAATAAATAAAAATTTCCTATAAATAAAAAACAATTATGTTTACAGTACTGAGTAGGTAAGTAACAAAGTCGACAACATAATACCAAAGTTGGTCCAGAAGGTTTAACACTCCATAATGTTAAAAGTTATTGCAAAGAATTTTAATAAAAGAAAAGCAAATTCTTCTGCAGTTTTATAACTTGAAAACACATGAGCAACAATATTACTTCTTTAGACTCCTGTAAAGAGGTGTTTATATCTAATCAGCAGTACAGATGCTCCAACACATCTCTGCCTGGCTTTCTCCTGCTATTTGTAAACAGTTTTACTGATCTCCTATTCTCCATCTCTTTTTACAGCTGCAGCTGCAAACCCCACATTTTCCACCTTGCCTGCCACTCATTTTCACTGTCAATCACCTGAGGATACAAATGTCAAAGTGTATTTATCCTTCAATGCTGCACACAGTTTAAACACCAAACAAACCAATCAAAACATACTATGTCAGCCGAAGACAAAGACAGTTTTACATAAAACTTCGGAGATGGGAAAAACATCACAGTCCCTAAAAAGGAAGACTTCTAGTAAGAACAATACAAAGAAACACTACTGCAAACTGCATCACAGATATATGGTATATGAACCCTATAGCTCTACCTACTAGCTAGGAAAAGCCATTATTCAGGCTTGTGCTGGCAGCTACTGATAGCACATTTGCAGAGAATTATTTAAATAATTTAACAGAATAAACTAATACATTATTTACAAAAGAAAGCAATTCAGTTGCATGAAATGCTAAGCCAGTCTTGAAATGGTTGTGAAGCAAGAACGCTTTGAACATTCATACTCTCTCTTGTCATTAAACAATTACTAATCTTAATCAAGTGGAAAGTAAACAATTAATATTAATAGGTATTAACTTGGATTTTGTCTGGCCGTTCAACTTTCAACTGCCAGAAAGGAAGCGTACATCCTGATCAGGTTTGAGCTGGAAATATTTACACATTAAAGGATGCTTTTTTTGTGGGAAACATTAAGCTAAGTGGGTTTTAAAGAGATCTGAAAGTCTGATTCTTATAGAGTTCTTAAAAATGTCTTGTAATTGTCTCCAACGACCTGCTCTCTATTCATCCTCCCTTTTGAAGTTTTGTTATTTTGGCATCCTTGCACAATACCAGAAGAAAAATAAAAAATATTCTCTGCTTGGTCTTCTCATGCTGTTCTTCCAGGTTGACACTTTTGAAGCACTTATTAGCATAGTTAAGAAATATGTTCTCTTCCTGAAGTATCTTCCCCATTCAACCTCCCTAATATATGCATGGTTTAAGAATACAGCAGTGTCTACCAGATGATGTTAATTCATGAGGAATGGCTCAATCTCAGACGGCATATCCATTTCAGCTTCTTACTGAAGGAACCAAGCATGACCCCTCTTGAAAGTTCAGGCCTTTTTAGTTAACTAGCACTTGATACCTTTGCAGCTCCCTGTTCCTACCCACCACCTGGCTGATGGTAAGAAGACAGTATTCCCTTTTGCTATCATCGCTTCTACTAAGACACCTCCAAGCTTTTCTCACAGTGAGACGGCTTCCTGTGCCACGAACCTCTTAACTTTCACCATAGTGTCACACCTACACTGGCAATTTAGAATTAAAAATCCTTCTTACACTTGAAAAAGCAACTTAAAAAAGAACAGAGAAAAGATAGAAAAATCCAGGGTAGAAGCAACAGACAGGATAATTACTTATGAAACTGAGACTATGTATTAACATTAGTTGCTTAACTAGCTGCCTACTATGAAATAATTCAAGTTCTTTTGAAAAAGTGGGTATGCCATTGCATAAAAGCATTGCACACTTTCATATGCAGCTCTGGCCAGATCATTTTCAATCATGAGACAGTGCAAATCACCAGATCCTGGGAATTAATTTTGAGGAAGTATGACTACATAAATGGCTGTACTAATTTACTCTTCCCTTGGCCTCTGCTACAGAAAGGATTCTGGCCTATATAGACCCCTGATTTGACCTGGCTTGGTCATTCCTTTGCACACAGTCCTAGTTCAACTGGATCAAAAAATTCTGTGAATAAAAAAGGTACAGCTGTACTTCATACATCAAATCTGACCTTTACAACCAAGACGTGTATTTATGAAAAGATAAAAATCACATTCTGAATTGTGCCACCCCAAAAGGGAGGAATGAAAATTACTGTCAAAATACAATGCTCCACTTGGGGTAGACATATACATCAGTATATGTCTGTAGTAAAATACATCAGTTTATTTCAGTTATCAGGGTTGAAAAACCTGATGCAACACATTGGTTTCATGTTACTACAAATACCTGCATATTTAACACATTTCAGTGTTCATACATGGTTTGAACAGCACAATTCATTCATCTGTGTGATTATTTTTCAACTTTGAACATAGCAAAATGAGAATCTGCAAAAGGAATGGTTTAAGAACAGAAAATAAGGGGAACAAATGAGAATGATGCACAAATAGGAAAATGGACAAATACTGTTTTCAGCTCTGAGACTTTCAAAAGGTCCCTGGACTACTTAAGGATAGATATTAACATTCATTTTCATTTCTATACTAGCAGAAAACTACAGAACACAATTTGCTCAGATCCTTGTATTTCTTAATGTTTGTTTTCATTCTGACATGCTTTTGACATTAAGCTTTACTATTCAAAGAAACAAAAAAAATCTACACAAAATCAGAATTAATATCTCAAAAGAACCAGTAGATGGCAATAAAAACATCTGTGATAAAATCAGATTTTGGAAATACACATAATCTGCGTTAATGTACAACCAGCAAAATTGTCATTTCTTTTTAACCTTGTTGATATGGCTCCAGGAGGCTTCTTGAAGCAGCAAACATTTATAAAATTTTATACAGACAAATCCATAAATCTTTCCCCCATCTGAAAGGTGAAAACACCCGCTGAAGTGAGAAAAAGCCCTGAGAACAATCTGTTCCCCTGTTACTCAGAAGAATAACTTATCTAAAATATTTCTCAACTTTATACTCAAACTAAACATACAATTTCAAGAATCTTCTGCAAAGTGAAATGCATATAAAATGCATGGATAAAGTTCATTTTTACTCTTAAAATGTTGTCAAACAGTAAAACTAGTAAAATTTGTTAAGTCTTTGTACTTAATCTTTATATATGTCTTTAGAGCTCTGGAAGCTCCCATTAAGTGTTATTCAACAATCCAACAACTACTGGTAATTTTTGCTAGAAATTAAAGTATCAAACTATTTTAATGTCTCACAATTTCAATTCTAAGAATAAACCCAATTACAGTGGCTTACCTGTCTAGCATAGAATATAAAAATCAAATTTGTATGATATTAAAAATAAAAACATTCACAGATTTTTAAAGGAGGGCTTTTAGATAAGATTTCCTATGAATATGTATATGTATATGTATATACATGCACATGTAAATGTTCATAGCTAAGGCAGAGTTATTTTAGAACAGAAACAATATGTTAATTGAAATCACCAGTACTTCGAATTAACCTTTTTTAACATTCATAATTAGTAATGATGCAGAATTATTTTATATATGTATACATCAATGAACCAAATAAATGCACAATTTACATGAAGTGCATTTTTCCATTTATCTTTCTGTATTTTCCTAGTTTCATCACAAGTGCAAGCACAGATAGGTCTTGGCTAGGATATCTGTTTCACTGAAATAAAATACTTGACGAATCGAATTGCCAAGTATTTTCCCAAAAACGAACCATAAAGCTGTCAGTAAGGTTTGCACCTTGCCATGAAACACTTCAGAAAAAGAGACTTATATGTAACTCCCTAATTAATACCTACTCACTATAGCTTAATATTCAATTTTTTTTTCACATACATTTAACTATTGGAAAGAAATTTAAACCACACATCCAATATTTACCAGTAAGTAGTCTCCCTTGCATTTATACTTGAAAACTGACAAAATACTCAGGTTATAAACAAAGTGCCTTCATCCAATATACATGCATGCATGTCAGTGTGGGAAAAACACATTGCCACAGAAAAGAATTAGCACATGGAAAGACAGATACCTCAAGACTGTTGCCAAAAATATTTCAGCAGTAAGACAGTTAAAATGGTTGTACAACGCTCCCAGAAATTACTTTCTCTGATTAACGAGCAAACAGATTGAAGACAAAGAAAGAATACACACCGTAATGAGCAGAAAGACATAAGGGGATAACCCACAGGAAAAGCATTTGTTTTTCTTAAAGTGGCACTGGCAACTTGAAGAGCAGAAACTGAAAACCTGAAGGGGACCTGTTGGAGGGCTACGTCCAGGGTTGAAGAACCTGACATATGAACACAGGTCGAAGAAATTGGGTTTGCTATCCTTAGACAGGATTAGGCTTGGAAGGGTGGGTAAGATCTAATCACAGTCTTCCAATGCCTAACAAGTAGCTTTCAAAAAGACAGATGTACCCTCTTCGCAAGGATGCACAGCAAAAGAACGAGAGGCCATGAGCCACAAGCTGTACCAATTTTTTCTTGACATAGAAAAAAACCACAATTCTTTGCCATGAGAATAATTAAACAGTGGAACAGGCTGCCCAGAGAAGTGGTGAACTTTCCCTCATGGTAAGCATCCAAGTCTTAGCTTATCTTGACAAGGACATGGATAATGTAATCTAGGGTCCTGCTTTCAGCAGAAGGTTAGGCCAAATAATCTCCAGAGGTCCCCTCCAATCTACACTGCTGTCTGATTCCATATGTGAAACTCTGCAGCTACTATGTTACATTAGTACCTGTCACAAACACAGAAATAATTTAGCAAAAAAAGCACTTTATGCACAGCTGTTTTGCTTCAACTTTTGCACTTTTTTAACTCCACTAGTGTCAATAGATGTGTACATGTGTGTATGCTGATGCAGCCCACTTTTCTGCATTTTTTCCCAGCTTCTTTACCATGTAAAGTTGGCCAATGGATATTTAGCATCTCTGCTAAACTCCAAAGTTCTACATGAATAAAGCTATTTGCTCCACACATGTGGAACACTATTCCATGCAGGACCATGCCTTACTTCTATCCTGTCAGAATGAAGTTGTGTACACTATTGCCCGGAAATAAGCCAACTAATACTGCTTTGGGAAAAAACAGTTAGCCAACTTCATTGGGAAAAAATAGATTGCACTGAAATCTGTTGCAAAACATGTAAGGATTTTTTTTTAAAGCAAAAAAAAAGGAAAATACTTTTACTTTGATGTAACAATCCACCTAAAATTGCTTTTGCTAAGGAAGCGGATTCAAAAGATCTTTAACTGCACTCAGGATGCAATGTTTCCTGATTTTCAAGTTTATGCAGAATGCAAATTATGATGATGCCTTGCCTACTAGACTCCAAACTGCTTGACTCTGATGGTGTTTCCCAGTTTATTTGGCACATCATCTCAGAAACAACTGTCAAGCTTACTGTTGAGCTGGCTGAATGTTAGGGTTATTACACACTGCGTGCTCAGCAGAAGCTCAGTTTCTATTGTACACTGTAAGGCCTCTGATGAAGAAATATACTTCTAGAGAACTCTAGAGAAAAGCAGATGTACCAGACAACTTTTGACCACTGTGACTTTGGATCAGTTCTATTAACAAGCTATGATTCCGACTTTCCAGCCTTTGATAAATGGACTGTCCTCCTTATCTACAAAAAAACAAGAGTTACTTCCCTTATTCCACTCCATACTTCTTACAGAAATGACTTTTCAATATAGGGGTTTTTAGGATGTTCACGAAGATCTAATTTCAAATCCTTATGAGAACTCTATGAAATTTAATCAACGCATCCCAATTGCCATGCTTACCACAAGTACACCAGTCATATCCTTACACGAAGGTCCCATCTATGCCAGAGCTGACTACATTCTTCCCAAAATCATACCTGTAGTCTGTACAGGCAGATTTTATACTACTGTTGTCAACAGGGACCTCCATTATTACTTATTATTTCCAAGCTAATCCCCAAATGCCTCAATGTGACGTAGAACATTCAGGCTAAGTGCACTTCTGCAAAAAAGCTTTGCATTAGTTTACCACACTTGAGTGCTAGATACAATGAGTTACTTTTGGAGACTAGGATACATTCATGTTAAGCTGTATTTTACAGCTACTGCTTCAAAACACTCCTGTTGATATACTGTTATAAACAAAAATCACTACTAGGAGTTGCACATACTGATTTTTTGAACTCAACTTTCACAGTAGTCTCAGAACTGATTTAATTACCATTCTTTGAATTTATGAGAGTCTACTTTAGAAAGAAACAGTCACCAGGAACAAAACTCTTTGTCAACAGTTTTCAAAGAAAAATAGAAAAAGCACTGCAGAATTAAGGTTAGACCTTGTTTTAACCCACTCCTCCAGCTATCTAAGGAATTTCTTCATTTGGTTCAAATCAGTGTAGGAAGTCAGAAGTGATTGGGAACAGTTTCACACGAGCACAGATGCGTCCCTGGAATGTCCTACTTTGCACCTGCAGTACATACCAGAATTATGTACAGTATTGTGTACAGTAAAGCCTGAATAACTAAACACACTATGGGATAAACTATTTTAAAATTATGTTAATAAGGATTTATTATTTCCTGTTTTAAGGACATTCGCTTACTTCTTTTTGTTTGAAAACTGCACTGGCTGCACTCAGTTAGCATCCATCCATACGTAAAAGAGGGGAGTTTCATCATTCTGCTCCTAGTTCAAATCATGTTGCCATGGAAGCAGATGTTGAATTGATGAAAATAGGTCAACTGTTCAAAAAAAAATCACTGGTTTAATACTTTAAAAAATATTATTATATGCAATTTTAATGCTTGCCATTATTTTGTAATTGTTAATATTTTATTCTATGCTATTCTAATTAGCATTTACTTCATTCACACAATACATTTTCCCACCAAAAATGTAGACAGCAGTAGAGTTAGAGTAGTTAATGAAAATAAAAATATTTTGCATAAATCTGTAGGGGCTGGGTACAGAATGCTAATGCTTACAAGAATATCACCCACAGTTCTTCATTACTCCAGTAGTGGATGGTGTTAAATGTTGCCATCTACACTGTTCCCATTTGAAGAGTATTATTATTAAAAAGCACCAGCATTTTTTGGGAAAAAAACCCCAAACCAAAACCAAACCAAACAAACAACAAAAACCCCACCCCAAACAACAAAGCAAAACAGGACATTGCTAATACCTATGCTTGGCTTTGACAGCGACAGTGCTTTTCTATTTAGCTTTGCATCAAACAGATATATGAATATTAAACTGGAGTCTCAATTACTTAAAACTGATTAAAATACTTAGACAGCCAAGATTTAAGTAGGCTACACCATCAATAGAATACGTGAAAACATACGTAGCCAACTCAAAGAAATTTCTTTCTTAACATTTACAAACTGCCTGCCAAGCTGCTGTCAAAATAGCATAAACACACTGTAAAATGCTCATCTTCACCTGCAGCAAACACCAGAAAGTAAAATAACTCACCTGAATAATGTTTCTGAATCTCTGCTACATGATCTAAAATACTTTTGTATCAACACCCTGCTATATCCAAATTTTTTCCTACGTTGAAACTGATGTAATTTAGATGCATCAGGTTTGTCCTAGGGGTTTAATGTGATATATTGTGTTCCTGAATTTTTCTTTACTACTGAAATGCAAAGTTTAATTATTAATAAATATAGTAATTGTGAATGGAAATATTGGTAATACATGACATTTGTGCTCCTTTCATAGTTCAGAGATCTTCCTGTAGGTTAAACAGTATTTAAAGGAGAAAGCCTCAGTGGTGCAGAGGTCCCACAAATTAATCTGGCACAAGCCTACCATAGCTTGTGTGTCTTCCACACATAGTTGCTTAAGCCCTGCTCCCTAGTGAACTGGGTCAGCTTCTCCCAGATCAATTCCCTAATCTGGGTCATTATGCACCAGATAAAAGAAATTCCAGTGTAACAGATAAGATGGGAAGAAATATACAGGAAGCAAAAGCAAAAACAGCCTCATTTCTTTAAGCTGCCATAAATCTGTACTGCTGCTGTTCATAGTCCCACAGCATCTAGTACCACTCCCTTCTTTCAACATTTAGTGATCAGTGTTTTAACCTGAAATATGCACAACAGAATCCCTGATAAAAAAAAATTTCTGTAACTGAGGATATGTTTAACTATCAACAAACTGAAAACATCTTCAACAGAAGCAAAACTCACGTTTGTTGTGTTCATTTTCATATAGTTTTTAAAATAAAATTTCTGTATAAAACATGTTTCACTTTGGAGAGCACTTTTGGACTCCAGAATGTTCATAATTTGTGTTTCAAAACTTACTGCAAGATTGTAGAAACTGAGGTAGTCTCTATCTCTTTAGATATTAAAACAAACAACAAACCCAAACAAACAACAACCAAAAACCCCACACCCACGAAGTTGATAAATATTGCTTAAAAGGCACTGAAAGAGTGTCCTTACGGAGGCTGCAAAAGTCTTACATTTCACATTGAATAGTTTTGGAACTGTTTATAACCAACAACATTCAAAAAAAAAAAATCACATGGCTTATGCTGCAGAAACATACTGTAAGACTTATATGTTGCTTTTGTACCTTTGTGTTTCCTCAGTCAATAAATAGTTTGTAATATCAGAAAAACAGCCAAAAAAATCCCTCAGACTAGCATACTTAACATTATTAAGCATACCGGATACTTCTGATTAAAACTATTTTTTAAATAGACCTTTTCTAACCAGTGCATTATGCCTTGCTTTGTTGATGTTGGTTTTGGTGTTTTTTTTTTAATTAAGAAGAAGAATAAGAGAAAATTTTTCTTTAAACACATAGTTACCTTTCCTCTCCTCTGGCTCACCCAGCATTAGCTTCCAGCAGTCCCTTCGTACAATGTTAATTATAGACTGGTGGTCTTCAACAGAGTTGCTTCTCTGTACAAGACAACACCTTTCCCCTCTCTTTCCCTCAGTCCTAATTTGCCTTTTCTCTCCAAACTTTCTTCCATTTGTTTTCTGAATCTCCCTTTCCACAGAGTTTATAGCTGATTTCAGATACAATGCTAAAAAGTAACTCCAAGAGCTACCTAATTACCATGCTGCAATTTCTGTCCCCTAAAGGGCTACCTATAAGCAAAATTCAAATTTAGAGAGAAAAAGGCTGATATTCTCCTGTGGCCTACAAGGAAACAGAGGTCAGCCCAGAGATCACCCAGCCAGCTTCACATTCAAACAGATACGAGGGGAATACACAGCAAGCAAAGGCAAAAACAGCTCCCTTTCTTTAAGCTGCCATAAATCCATCCTGCTTACAGTTAGTCATACAGTTTTCATAATAAGATCTCTCTAGATATGTTGTCCAGTAATGAACTATATAATTGCAATTAATTTACCAAATTAGTTTTATACTGTAATACCTTACTGAGACTAATGTAAATGTCCACATGTGCATAATTGAAGAGCAACTCGATTGGGCTGCCTGTAGAATCTAACTTCAGCAAACTAGCTGACATGATTCATATTTGGAGTTAATTCTGCAAACCTTAAGGCTTGGAAAATACAATTCAAAGCAAGCTCATAATTCATTGCACAGCATTTCACACCTGTAAAACAAAGAAATATGTGCTCCCCAGTAAGGTGATACACTTTAAAAACTACATATACACAGTCCAGACCTTTTGCCACAAGTAATCCAGTTCCTAAAGGCTAAAAGATGGCATAGTGATAAAAGTCAAGGCAATGCTACACAAGAAAACTCTGAAGGGAAGATATATAAGGGCAAAGTCCTACAATCTCAGTTATTATGTAAAATGCCCACAGACATCCCTCCATGTCTGAAAAAGAATGACACTCAAGTGCTTGCTACACAGAATTAGGAAAAGAATAAACCCAAATGCTGTTACAATTACCAATATTTACACTCATCATACGTAGTTGTTTCACATAAGCCTTATAGGATACATCCATAAAGATTATGTACAAAATCTTTTTAAGATATGCTGGGGTCACAAACCAAGCAGAGAAATAACCAGTTCACAAAAATTTGATTATTTTGCTTCTTGAAATAGCACTACTAAATACCTGAAATGCATGAAGCCACAAATACACAGTCTCTTGGGAATGCATGGGAAAGTATGGCAACAGCATTCACAGTACATGAAAACACAGAAAAGAAAGAAATCAAAAAGCAAGACTCTGAAACTCTTCTTTGATAGGGATATCTTCATTTCTTTTTAATATAAGGTGTGAGGGAAAGTCTACTTCCTGTTGGCATTTTCACTGGTGTTCGTGGTTGCCAATACATGCATTGTTTGAAGGCACACTTACCTCTACGAATGCCACAGTCAGAACAAGATCCATTTTTGAGTCTGGAAAAAGGGCATCCACTTGTGGAGACATTCCAATCAGCATACAGTTAGTAACAACTGATATTACACTCATAGTTTCAAAAGCCAACTGAAATAAAACACAAACATATTTATAGTTATGACCATTAACTCTAACTTACCAGTCCCCAAATTGCTCTGGACAACACCTCTCTCTTCATTAAAGTCTCAGAAGATCCATTAGCTTAAATTTTTATTTTCCTTCATCTTTTGAATTCTATGGCATAAGACTTGTTTGGCAAGCAGTCCAGACTTCATCAACTTGACAGGCAAAGACAAAACCACGACAAGGTTGTAACCTGAACACGCAAAAGCGTATGCACTCATCTACAGTTGTACTCCTGAAAAAATTTATTTCAGGATAAAGGAAAAATTGCAAAGTTCATAGAGGAACTAATATTCTTAACACTGGTTTTGGAGGTTTTATCTGAATGCTAGGTAATGGGAAAAGGTAAGGATGGTTAAGAATGACTTTTCTAAATCACAACTAATTGTACAAGCTGAAATTTTTGAAAGAAAGATTTACGTTCAAACACGTACAATAGCACAAGTCTAAGAAGCTCTTGCCTACAGAGCTCCCACAAGATGTCTGAAAATATTAATACACCTTAACAATTACATTTGCAATATAATGGTTACTTATTCCAAGGTCCTATCTGGAAGGAGAAAGACTGACACTGAATTGTAGTAACTGTCACAATGAATTAGCAGAAGTAGCTTTCTCCTTGAAAACAAGCTGGTGACTCAGCTTACCTGGTAAAATAATTCCAGTATTCCTTTAACAGTAATCTTTCAGCAAATACTCTAATTTCCCACATGAAAGAGACAACTTGAAAATTTAGTTATTATTTTTAATTCACAAAGCAAATCCATTTCTACTATTAGTTAAAAGACGACACCATTAAAAAAAAGGCTGCACCAGTAGTGTTATAATTTTTCAGCCTACTCCCTTGATTGAAACAAACTATTCTAGCCAAACCAAATGCTATTAATATACCTGCAGCTATGCTTGTGACTTATGACCACAGCCTAATTTTTCTGATGCTCACACCACTGGTCAGTGCAGCTATGCCATCAAGATGTCAGCAGCATAGATTTGGACTGAGAAAATACACCCTATGTTAAAATGCAATCAGATCATAATTCACACATTTCAATGATATATTATTAAAAGACTCCTCATATAAATGCATTTCATTAATATCTGTCTGTCTAGTGAACATTGCTCAGAATCCTTGGTTTGCATGTTGTTACAGTATGTTTCACTTGAGGTTTCATGATTTCATTTCTCATCTCTCATTTGCTTCATTTAATAATATTTACAACCCCTCCAAATTAAATAATTGATTAGTTAATCATGCCCTTTGTCTCCATTACATATCACTAGAAAACTTGTTAAATAAAACTAGAATATGGATCATCCCCTAGAAAGTTCCCCCAACTGCCTTCACGCTCCCTTATCAAGCCGCTGCTATTAGAGAACACTGCAGTCTCTGGATGAAACTTTGTCGCCTCCTTTCTTTCCAGAAAAAACTCTGATCAGGATCAGTTCACTGATGCAACAAACTCAACAGGCTCCAAATTAGGGTGCTACCATGATTGCATGGGCAAACAACTAAGGACAGAAAATCCTTAACCCAGTACCACTAGCATGAAACTGTCTGGATAGACTACAGTGTTCAGGCTGTGCAGAAAGTTCCATCTCCTGCTCACAGATCCAGGTTATTTTAAAATTAGTCAGCTTGAGTACCAGTGATCACAAAGGCACAAGCCAAGCATGTGGCTTATCTATTCTTCCATTGATTTGAAACCCTTGCTGAGCTCCATGCTTCTGAGATTAAATCAGATATTACCATTTCTAAAATATGTCAGCTATAAAAAGTACCAGGCAGTACCTGGAAGCTTTGCTTTGTTGCAGTTGCAACAGGAGTACAATACATATACAAGAATTAAAAGAAATATTTGTTTTCTTTTCAAAGGCAACTGAAAGACACATGGTCAAAAATGCCACCAAAAAAATCACTTGGATGTATAGCTGGATAGATAATATTCTAAGGCATTGAAGTGAACAAAGTACCTACTGAACTTCAAACTGGCTCATGGGCCAAACACGCAGCTTTAATCCTTTTGTTGAAAACCTCTTTTAAAACAAATGAAGAGAAAAAAGACACGAAAATTACCTGCCAAACACCAATATTTGCTGTGGGTTCTGCAAATGGACGCTTGTAAACTCTGCACATCTTTAAGGCATCAGAGTAGATCTCTGTGATGTTGTTTAACACTGCAAAGACAGCTGCCAGTGGATAAACACATGAGAAAAGACTCACATAGCCAAACTGTAAGAACAACTCCAGGTAATCATCAAAAGTACCCTGAAAAACAGAGCAAAAATAAGAACAACTGTAACCTACAAAAAACACATGGAAGAAACACAGAAATAAAAATACAGTTGTAAACACATTTCTTCATTTCTCACAATTCCTCATTTCCCAACAACTAAAAAAACCTCCCATCTAATTAATTCAGAATTATTCAACTACTGAAAACTCCTTATAAGGGGAGGCCAATGTTTTTCCTTTTACCTAATGCATTTTCTGGAAGTCACACTTCTCTTCCTTATAACATGAAGTATGAACACATTCATCCTATTCAGGTTCCTGACTATCAGTAACAGAAGGACAGTAACTATCAGTAACTAGCAGTAACAGAAGGAAGAGTGGGGAATAGGAAAACAGCACCATGTATTTAAACTGTCAGAATATTCTCCTAAGAGCATTGTGGCAACAGAAGTCCTAGTATTTCAGAGTGTCCATAAAAGACCTAACAGAAAGGTTGGTTTGGTAGACAGGCAACTCTTTTCTTGTACTTCTGCTTACTTATTTCAAAATGTGTAGGTCAGGGTTAGTGGCCCACTTGAAGTCTGAAATGGTACAATGCAGCACTGACACCTGAAAGGAAAAATTAGTGCAAACAAACCAACCCTATTTTAACAAATCCTCAACATGGCTATCATCTCATCTTTAAACTAAGAATGTGCATACTTACAAGCTTATTAAGTACTCACATGGAGGCTTATCATATATTTGCATATTGGTTTTGTAGTATTAATAATAGTTTTCTATTATTTAGCAATTATTTATGAAAGAACTGAAACAACCGCTTTTAAAGAAAAAAGCATTCACTGAACAAGGGATGGTGAAATACCACAAAAAAGTTAAACTGGGATCTAGCAATCTTATATTTACACAGCCCCACATATTGTCCTATCTCCCAAAATTTAAATCATCAAAACTTGACAGTAACAGAGATTATTACAGGAACTGCATAAAATTGGCTTTGGCTCAGACACATGGTTCTGTAATATTTTTTGCCCATTACAGCTGTTAAACTCACTACCCTTTTCCAGTATCTCTTGCTTTTTTCCCTAGCAAACAGAGAGAGGTAGTAGAAGCCTGCAAACTCAGAAATCAGTACGGGGTGCTCATTAGTTGCATTTTCATTTGAGCTCATTTTTAAGTTGCACAGTTTAGCTGGGTCTGACAAACTGATCTGCAGGCCAGGCCATGAAGAGCTACCTGAATTCTAAAGCCATTTAAGATTTTTCCTCAGAAACATTTTGTACAAATCCTGAATTTTATTAGGGTATTTCTTAGGGACATTTGTACAGGATCCCTCACTGGAGTGGCAGCCACATGATCTATTCCTGCTAACCCTTTCTCAGACAACTGTTGCAGTCAGAGAGCATTGCTTCCCTTTGTGCCCCTCTTTCTGGCAACTGCACAGTATTCCCACTGCTTCCTCACACCTTTCTTCTCATTTCCTTGCTGACTCTAAGAACAGTGGAGTATGAAAAGAAAATAAGTATTTATTTATGAAACTTTGTGTTAGGAAACAGGGAGTCTGATACAATGTTCAAGAAATTTCTAATTCTGCCATTGTCGGCCATGAGTTCAGCACATGAATTATCGCATCAAGAAAACAAAACCAACAAAAATTCAGGGAGAAAATGAACTAGAGAAGTCAAAATTATTAAAAAATAATTAAAAAATTATTGCAGCATGTTTTTACATCTTAAATAGTGTTAAGGCCTGGAGCTTTGAAAAGTGAGAGAGAACAAGGACAAAGAAAATAGGGAATTAAATGTTGAAGAGCATGTAAGGGAAGGAAAACAAAAGACAAAAGCCTGAAACACAGAATTCTATCAAGACTCCTGATAAACTCCTCAGTTACTAAACACAGTCAAATGCTTCCCCCTTGTGACAGTTTTAATTTTAGAAATATTCTTGCCTGCTGACAGCTCACTGCTTGCAAACAAAGCAGTGGTCTAATATCATGAGTTCATAAGCACAGCACAATTACAATATTTGGATCAAAAATAAAATTACGGCCTTGAGTACACAGAACCTTGAACTGAAACTGAGGCTAGTAGTGGACATGTCTAAGGCAAACTCTACAACTGACTCTTAGGTCCCTGCAGAAAACTATACAAGGCACAACGGCACAACAGGTGCAGATTCATTTGATCCAGCTCTGCACAAGAAGCACTGGGCAATGTGACACAAAGATACACATTGGCTTTGCACGTGACAGCTGAGAATCAGAAGTCAGCTCAGGTCTGAGGCAGAGCTCATCTGCTCAGGCATACCAAGGCCTGATGCTGACACACAGCTTTTGGAGCTGTGCAGGTGAAGTGCTGGACTATGCTGATCAGCTGGGACATAACTCAGGGATATCTCCTGTGTTCCCCAATGCAAGACAGACATGCTGTCTAAATCTATCTCCTTCCTTATCAAACATGGGATATACCAGTCTTCACACAGTATTAACATTTGTACAGTTTTTCCATTGTAAAGGTGCTATTTCTTTCTCCTCTTCCCATTTCATTGCACTTCAAACAGGAAGAGAGGAAAAAAAGAAGGTATTAATATCAAATTTCAAACTGCTGATCTCTACCTTTTACATAAAAGATACACTATCTACATGTAATTCTTACTCTGTAGAAGCATAAATCATGCAGTATTAAGACTCATCTGACTATGCTTGCAGACCTGATCAATAAAGCTATCAACTAGCCTTTAAGGCCTTAACATACACACTGATGTCTACCTTTGTCAATTCTTTTAGAACTGCAAATAGTGAATTGAAAGAAGAGTGTTAAATACAATTTAAAATTATACTGGGTAGGAGGTGGTCAGGAACAGAAGTAGAAAGACAGTGGATGCAAAAGCTGTGGTTTCATGAAGCAAGAGGTTCCAGCAGCAGTATTGTTTTGAAGAGCTGGTTTCTTCTGCTCTCTCCATTTCTGGTCCCATCCACATGAGCACATGAACACACTCTCTCTTAGGCTTTAGTTTAACTGACCATTTAAACTAGTATCACTGCAAAATCAAACCTCCCTCCTTCCTACGCCAGGCTATTCATCCTGGTAGCCTTCAGGTTACTCTTGGAGATTAAGGGTATATTACACAAATACTTCTTTCCACTGATACACAATTAGGCAGCTCTAGATACAGCTGTTCATTCTTTCCCCTTCATTCTGGTGTAACTGGGATCCTGCACTGTATCCATTTCTTGATCCAGAGCACTATGTAGCTGCATAAACAATACCACCAGCAAAATTGATGAAGCTGGAAGTAAGCTGTCAGGCCAGACAGCCAGAAACATTTTCATTTGCCCTGGCTAATGTCTCTGTCAACTACAGCCCAGAAAACTTTTAACTCTTTTACAGTGACAGAACATACCAAATAGGTTCCCATTTCTTTCTCCATGTTGACTTGTTCAGCTAATGACAGGTTTGTATTAGTTTTCTGAGAATACGTGCATTTCTTCATCCTCTTGTTATGTCTCTTTTGGAGCCAGTAAGGAAGCAAGGATTCTGCAAACTGATTGAGGATCTGCGAAGTTATCAGCAAAGTGGCCAAGCTCTTAAGTTTAAAAAAGAAATAAAAATAAATAGAACTGTGATAAATGTATGAACATTTGCAATCCTGTGTGTTCCAGTAAAACCATGAGTTATTATACTATGACAAAAAAAGGCCAGCCTAACAAACTTAGCAATAGGAAATGAAAAGTATAGATGCTCTAGTTTCCATTCTTTGCTATATACTGAAAAGGACAAAGTAGGAGTTAGAAGACTAAATATTTTGTGGATCTGGATGTATCCTCGATATAATGCACCAGGTAGAATGAAAGGTAACACTTAACATATGCCAATGACAATCACAGAGCTAAACAATCTTTTTTTTTCTATGTTTTTTTTCCTTGCTTTTACCTGTAGGTAGATGAAATGTCACAAATGTCATGTCTGGTATAGATATGCCAAGTGTTTCGCTAGAGATCACTTTAGAGGAACAGAGATCTTGAGCTGAAGTTCTTGCACTGCTCATTATGTTTGGAGCAAAAATATTTTCCTTATACCCATTTTTCATGCATTTGAGTGCACGAAAGATATAAACAACAGAAAGTTGATTTAAAATACTAACTACAAATTATTTTTGCCTTTATTTATTCACAGATCCTCACTGTAGTCATAAACTTAATCATGCTTCCATCCTCAAGAGTCTCTCATTAAGAACACAACAGAGATAATAATTTTCTAACATAAAAGGAAATAAAGAGGAAATGAAAATTTCCCAGCCTCATCTGTGTAAGGGAATAATCAATTTATTTGAAAACAGTTCCTCATTTATACAGAAGGAAAGAATTGTTCTACTCTGTTATGATTCTGCAACAGTGCTAGGGGAACTAAATACAGAAGATGGATTTCTAAGAAAATATATGTGAAATATATTAATTGTCGAGCTAATGTTTTAGAATAATAATTAAATACTAAAGTCCTATTTCAATCAATCCTTCATTTTCCTAGATTCATCAACATTCTCAAGATGTTCTTGGAACTCACCTGCCTCAAAAGCTTCATATCAAACAGCACAAAAGCAATGTAGAAGAGAGATGCAAAACAATTTAAGAAGTTGAACTGCAAATAAAAATATTTGGTTTCAGTGCTCAAGCAGAAGCCATCAAGCAGAATATCATCTAACTTAACAGATATCTTGACAAAACAGCTTCCATGCAGGTGTAAACTGTTTATTAAAATTTTCTTTACCATGTTTAAAATTTAGGTCAGAAAAAACAAAAATGTCAAAAAAACCCACCAAAACACATACACACAAAAAACCCACCACACTGAAGGAAATAAAAAAGGAACTCTATAAGAGACTTAAACAATCTTTTCAAAAAGGAAAGAAGATTAATTAAACCAATCTTGGCAACTGTTTTTACTGAGAATCTTATACACAAATTTAAGATTTACAGTACAATTCCTTAGAATCAGTGTCACATCTGAATATACACCTAAAAGAGCAATCAAACACATATACATACACACAAAACCTAGTTGTTTGGAGACACAAAGTAAATAGATCAGTATATACTATAAACTGCACAGGAACAGACTTGCAGACATTTTCAGCCTCCTCTGACTGGCTGTCTGAATGACAGTACATAAAAGTTAATATGGGAACTTTTTATAATATGGTTAACCATAAAATCTTCCAAAACCTGAATGGAATAGTTCCCTGTTGAAGACAGGACCACAAACATATATAGAGAGAATCCTAATGAAAGAACAATCAATACAAAGTTAACTTTCCACTATAAAAACAGGCATCTAAAATAGTCTAGCAGTTACTGCAACCACAACAGAAGTCTTGTTTACTCTGATATTTGTGCCAGTATTTGGCCTTGAACAAAACTGTAGGTCAGTGAGGTAATGCTAGGAAAGCACTAATAAAACACGTGACAAGTTGTCTTTTTAAATAATCTTAAAAGCTGCTTATACTACATACTTACCACTAAAACCTTCAGAATTAAATGATTCTGATACGAAGATTCCAGCCTGTGGTTTTCTAAAATATCAACAAAATTACTGATTAGTAAACAGCAGAAGCTCTTATCATATACTAGGCATGGTTATACAAAGAGTAAACAGACTTTTCCTCTACCTAAAAATTACTTATCTAATAGTTTATGTTGCTCCAACAGTTTATGGGAAAAAGAATTTATACTGTACCAGGACCTCACTTAATCTATGAGACTAATCTGATGTACAATATTATCATACATGTTTTTGTATACAACTCCAGTATTTTTTCTACTGCAAAGACAGAAAAAAAGATCCATCATTCTTAACACTTAACAAAACGTTTCTAGCTATTGATTGTTCTTTGGCTGAAAACTAATGCAAGACCAATGGGAATATATTACGAAAAGTAACAATACCAAATTTAATCCAAAACCAGTAAATGCTCAAAGAAATATTCCCACCCATCTCCAAGGAATTTAGATCGGACTCTATGCTCTAAAGCAAAACCAGAGTATGCGAAGTTCAGTAGATGCATTACTCGTTCTAAGTTAAGATTTTCAGTTCATTCAAGATAAACTGTCAGAAGCTGATGTTTCAGAAGGGCTTTTTACCATCAGGGAGAAGAGGAAAGTGAAAGGGAGATTCCACTTGGTTTCTGCTATTTTGTCAGATTTTTTTGTCACTTTTAAAGGCCTGGCTAAGCAGTAACTGAGAAGGCAGCACACTAACGTGACCTGTGTCAACAAGGCTGAAAAGAGACACCCGTCACCTACAGACCTTGCTCAGCACAAACCAGCAGAGTTCTACTCTGACAGGGGTGTGAAATGGGGCCTGACATGTGGAAAAGGCACTCAAGTGACTGAATGCAATTTTTACTTTCAGCTTTCACTAAGTGATCAGTTCTCATGATAAATGGGTGCAAGAGGTATACTTAAAATACCCCAGATTGTTTCCCATGTCTTGTCAGTTTAGCTGTGTAAGTCAGATATTATCTGAAAACATGCCAGGTGGGAAAGAAGGTTGGACAGTCAGATGAGCTTTTCAGCCTATTCAAAGCATGGCAGCATAAACATATTGGATAGAACAGAAAAGGCATAAGCTGTCACAAAATTACAGATTATTAATTACAAATATTATTTGCTGTAGCAAATTACATAAACACTGTCTCTGCTGAATATGGAATGTCAGCCTAAAACAAAAAATATCTGGATTAAAAAAACCCTTGAGTTGTCTTTTAAAAGACATTTTAGTCTATCTGATCAACACAACTGGATATTTTGCAGAAAAGCTTTTTCTTGCAGTGTAGTAAAAACAATGAAACAAAACTGTCAACTGAACCCTAGATATGAATTTAGAAGTCATTATTTAAATTAAAACCTTGAACAGTCCTAAACAAATCAAGAAATTGCTTGGTTTTACTATTGTGGCTGTCAGGTTGAATTTGCTGAGCAAATCAATTTGGTATGCATAACCAAGCCCCACTTCAACACCTCTTTTTATTCTGTCTTCTGCATCAATCTTGCTTTTGCTTTATCTTTCTTCTGTTAATTTTCTGGGTCTCTGGCTTTAGTAATCTGGAGTCTGTCCTGCAAATTAATGCCATATGGAGCTACACAAAGCAGTTAACTCTCCATTAGCTTCATCTATTAACTTTGTCTGCAAGTGACTGCACATGTCTGCAGAAGTGCTAAAATTCAAAATAAACACTAGCATTTCACTATCCTTATGTTAGGTTACAAAACACAAGGGCCAATCTGTTAAATAAGCCACATATACAAGGGGAAAAAAAAAGGCAACCATTAAATAAGCCACATATACAAGGGGAAAAAAAAAGGCAACCTATTATAATATTCCTCCTCTTCTGAAAGTGCCCACAGAAATATATTTTGATAGGGACATGAAATCTCAGTCTTTGTTATATAAGTAGCATAGCATACATAAACACTTTCATATGACATTTAGTTGGTGGTTTTAGATTTAGTTCCATTATCTCTACCCTCTGCACAGATGTATTACTAGTCTAAGACATACTCAGCAAACCCAGGCTTTGGATGCAACTTGCCAGGACAGTCCTTCCTGCCACCCATCCAACTCTGAGCTCCTTCCTCACGCTCTCACCTTGTCTTGTTTGTCACCACTACGGCTGACACAGCCAAACAAAGAGCTAATTCAGGAAGGGGGACTTTTGCACCACAGGCAGAGAGCAGCTGAGGAAGAAGGCAGGATCACCCCTTCTGATGGCATGTCAGACTCAGAGCAAATTAACCCAAATATGAAATTGCAATCTCAGAACACTCAAAATATAAAAGTTAAAATGGTTATCTCATTTACCCCACACCAAAAAACTGCTTCAGAAAATTTCTTCAGCATTCTGTTTAACAGGAGCTCACAGTAATGTACTCTACAAAGAAACAAAGTCTAAGCAATCTGGGATTCTAACTTGAAGGATGAAGAATAAACAACTTTCTTACCCCATGATGTTAAGAATTCGGCAGCATACCGATAAATACGGTTCATAACTTCAATCACAACAGCATATATGATACTGGGCACATACAGCATCAAGCTGCTGAAGTTAGACTCATTCTCTTTGTCATAATCCAGGGCCCACTGTTCCAAGTCAAAGTAAATCATCATCACATACAGCGAGAAGTAGAGGCAAAGGCACACAAATGGTAAGGACACCAGATAAATCCGTAACTGTCTCTTAATACTTGAGTACACTGGTTCCTCCCTCCCAGTGACAGGATTGATACCCAGGACACCATGGAAGCCTGGTCTTGGTTCTTCAAACTGTCGCTTCATCAACAGCGTCCCCCAACGGTATGTCAGGATGGCGCAAATCCGCTTCCAAACTTCCAGTATCACAGTGGACCAGAGTAGATTGAATGTGGCAAACATCACATATTTGTCATAGTCTTCCCATGCAAACACATAATAAGGAATCCCAATGACAGCCATTGGAATCAAAGCAAACGTGAAGTATTCTAAGAAGCTGAAGTACAGAGCAATGGTTTCACCGAAGTAGCAGCGTATGTCATCTGCAGAGAGAAATGAATCAATTAAGACTACACTTAACATAGATGTCAGTAAAATACCAAACTTGACTTCACACTGGCCAGAAATTTTTTTCTAAATAACACTTTAATAACTTTCATAATAATAATTGAAAGAATAATTTTAATAAATAACACTTTCTTTAATATTTCTAAATAAATATTATTGGTGTTTTTTCCTCCTTCTCCCTTATTCCAAGACTCAGACGGTTATCTGAATTATTTTCTTTTTACATTGCATATATATACACACACACAAACATACCATTCAGATGGTAAAGAAGTCAAATATCTCAATAGTCACTATATCAACATCAGATATCCAGAAGAAGAAGAAAAAAAAAAAAAAAGAAAATCCCAACCAAACTGAAAACAGTATCATCTTGGTAACAGAACTGATCAATGAATGGCTAGGATGGCATTGACAGCATATGATATAAAACAAACCAAACTTCAACAGCAAGTGACACCTACTTTCTGAAGATTCTCACTGGCATAGGTACTCCTGGGAAACAACTTTGTTTCAGCCTGCTCAGGGCCAAAAAGGGCTAGTTGTGCTTTGACAACACCCAAGGAACTAAAGGAACAGATGGAAGGTATATTGAATTCTTTAATCTTAAACATGCCAGCACACCCAGGTTGAGATATTCTCTTCAGCAGACAACTGATAAATGAAATACACATTTGCTGTGCTCACTAAGTCTGTCTGCTCAGGTGTTACAGAGACTTGAAAAGTGCACTAGTAATGGATGTGTTTCATGACAGATATATTACTTCCAAGAAGACAAGATTGCACTTAACTTACTAATAACAAAAAATATAGGAGTATTTTTCAACATAATCTAGAAATAGCATCACATAAGATATAAAAATGCCTAGCAGAGTTTTGAATGTCAAAATCTGTTTCATCTTTGCCTTCTTGAAAGCACGGCTTGTATGCCACTGCTATGTATTCACCAGCTTAACAAAAGAACCATAGAATCACAACCTCTGAACTGACACTCTCTGTAATAGACTAACACATCAAACCCCCATGTCCAATACCAGAATATTCTTATGGCTCATGGTTTACAAAATAGTATTGCAGAAGTTCACAGTTATCCATCATGTAAGTCTCTGAAAGCAGGAAGGAAAGGTAAACAGACAAAAGAATCAGAACTCCAACATCCCTCTCAATCACAAATTAATTAACAAATACGTTGAAGTGTAGGTCATTAGCATCATTTCACACTCTGAGCATGCAACATGAAAGCCATTCTTAAATTAGTACATACTTAACAGGTTCCTGGGATTTACTTCAAAATTTTTTTATGTATTCAATGTCAGTCAAAAAAAATGCTCTCTCATATAAACAAAAGACAAGCAGACAATAAGACTCCTAAGACAATACTCTGGAGACAGACATTATCGAGCCAGACTTTTAACGTCCTGCAGCTCAGAAAAGAACCTCAGAGATTCATAGTCAGGCAAACTCCCAAATGGTTACTCTCTTATTTTTAAGTTAAGTTTACAGGTTTAGAGTTTAGAACTTAACTTTCCACGTTGCCAGTAAAAATTATTTTCATTCTTCAGTGTCTAAAATATATGCAAGTGATGCTGGCACACAACATACAGCCTTCATACAATGAATTTAAAACAAACTGTTGTAAACACACTTTTGACATGCCTACAACTCAAAATAGCTTTGGGAATTCCAGACATTTAGGAGCTTGCCAGTTTGACTAAACAATCTTGGCTTGGACCATTACTGCTTCACTGAGGGATAGGGAGAATTTGTGATTGCAGACTGCTGTTACATGGAAGCTCACAGACACTGAATCTGCAGACTCTGGAGCCACCCATTTTGCAAGTCTAAAACCATTTCAGGAAGTTACACAGGAAACACTAAAAGAGGAAAAACTTGTCCAACTGGTAAAAGAGCAATGGTCTGATTTCAAGACTACATTAGATGACCATGGTGCAGATGCTGTGCATTCAAACTGCCCCCCCAGCTCCAACTCGAAAACTACAAACAAAGGTCTGTGTACAGAAATCCTGAATCTATGAGAAAGGAAATCAAAAGACATCCAGTGCTTCACTCCAGAACATTTGTATTGAGAGTCATTACAGCAACAGATTATCCTACAGCCACCTTAGAATCGAAATAGAATTCAGTGAATAGACCTCAACTGTGCATGTCAACAAGTCTGGAAACGGAGGTGCTTTTTTTAACAGGAGCCTAAGCCATTCTGTTGATTCCAAGATCAGTAAGAACAAAGGTGGGCAAAAAAAAGGGACTTTGATTCACAAAGGCCAACAAAGCAACCTGGGCAGAAAGGTAGTGTTTGAGGAGGCGAACTGCAATGGGTAATTTGGGATGTAAAAAGGTAAACTCTTACTGAAACAACAGACTTCTTTGTACCATACTTACCTTCCATACAGGATTTCACTTTTACAGAAGCTAAATGATGGAGTAGAAGTTAGGCCTTTTGGTCTTCTCACACAAATTGAAAACTTCTCCAGAAGAAACCCTGCACTTTATTTATAGTAGAGTAAGTGTTCACATACCTAAAGGTTGATAGCCAACCCTCACTCGGCCATACCAGCTGTGACGGAGCTTTTTCAACTCTTCCCTATCATGCAGTGGGAAAATCTGAACTAGGATACCACTGGTCAATAATCTTCTCACTAGAAGAACAAAAAAACCCAAAACAATGTACCCAGCACTCCTTCAAAGGACAATGAAGTTGACATAAGCATACAGGTTACATGATTTACTTAGCAAGACTAAAGTTCCTTTGAAATAGATCTAGGACTTAAAAAAGTCAAATTGTCTGCATGTTAGTTTAAAAATTATTCATAATAGAGAGCAGTTATACTTATTCCTACAAAGACTGTGCTGTCCACTGGAAGAGAAACAACAACCTTTTTACATCTATTAACTATTCCATAGGTTTTCAGTGTAATCAGTTGCAGCTTCACTTAGAGAAAGTGATACAGATCAGAACTGAAATGCCATAGGTAGCTTTATGAGGAAAGCCTTTGTTGTATTAATAATTGGAAAGATACTAAAAGCATTTTTTAATTAACAGTTAACACTAATTCATACATTACAACACATCTTCATTGCAACCAAACTATATATTCCACAATTTGTAGTTAACTCTGTTATGGAAAGCAATACTACATGTGTGGATAAAAAATTAACAGACTGCTCTGGAAGTTACAACCGTATTAAAAAAAGAAAATAAATTAAAAAACAGGAGAGGGGAGGCACTGAAGCAGTGAGAAAACAAAGCTGATTAAAAATAGTGGGACTGCAGTGTTCAAATGATTTCTCTTCATTACAGGAAAATTAATTTTTTTTCTCAATGAACTATTCTACATCAACACAGTGAGTTACAGGAGTTACAGGTAACAAACTACATTGCTTACCAATTGATTTTCCTGGGTACAGCTTGGCCTGAGGATATCCAGGAATCATTTTTTCATTTTTAGCTCTCAAATTATCAAGTTCATGTTTGATGATGTACTGACATTCTGCCATTGTAAGGAAATTATGATTGTCATCTAAATAAAAAGAAGGTTGTATGAAACTGCGCAGCAAGAGAATACTACCCTGGCAGCAAATAACTACAAAAAATGACCAGAAACAGGAAAAAAAAGAAATTATGTGAATATTATTGCCAAGGAACATTAATTAGCACAAACTCCACTATTTAAAATAAACTTCCTCTTGAGAATAAGCTTTCTCTAACTGGCGCAAATTGGCCACTGCATTTTTTGACTACACAGATCAACTAAGAGAACAAATCACTCGAGACACAGACATCTCTGAAGTATCAATTGCTGATGCCTTATTGAAAGACTCTTCCTTTAGGCATCCACAATCTCAGCATCTCCATACCCCTTTTTGATATATAGTTCCTGAAGTATTTTCATAACAAAAACCAGTAAGATGTCAGGACAAATTGCCTTTTCAGTTAGCATTTCACACCAAATATCATAGAATCACAGTCTCCTGCTCTTATTGCCCATACAACATAACAATAAGCCATTTGAGATAATTAGTTCTGATAAAAATACAGAAAAAAAGGTAAAACAATAAGAACATTTTCAAAAAAACACACATTTTTGAAAGCTACAGCAAAAAATCTATTGTCAATCCACAAAAATTCTATTTTAGATTTACAGCTGTTGGGAGTTCCAGCTGCTCCTAGAGACTCTCTTAGCAATGACAGTCAGATCTGCATCAAGAAATGAAAATGGCACTTGTAGTGGTTTGCAGTTGCCAATTGTTCTCAAGGCTTCCTAATTTCAGGAAAGCAAGGTCACAAAAGGAAAGACACTGCAACAGTTATTGCACACAGCAGCAGAATTGAACAGAACTGGCATCTAACAACAAAACTTCAACTATGTTATTGTTTCAGACAGACTCAATAACCTTTATATTGAAAATGTGGTGAAAGGCATCACTCAAACAGGCACATGAAAAGTATTGGCAGGACTAAGCCAGAACTCCAGTATTTACCTGGAAAGCAAAATGAGTTTGGCCACTGCCGGGGGGTTAAATACCTTACAAGCAGCACATTTAAAAAGAAACTTTACTGATTGGCTCCTCCTTAAAACAAAAAAGGAACAATTTCCCTAATCATACCCAAGTCCCACTAAATGGCTCTTCAGTATTAATCAATTGTTTAATTGTTGGATGTGTGCATGTAATAGAGAAAAATGGTTCTATTTTGTCCAGCTAATTATAAGATAATAAGCCTCAAAACTGGCTCCCAGAAATTAAATTGCTATGTTATAAATTAACATTGATTGTTAATCATAAAATCATTTTTATCAATTATTTTGTCTTATTTTCAATGAAAATCTTTCATACAAATAAGAGACTATTTGGAGCATAGAAAAGCATAAAGGAAAACACAAGCAAAAAAATTAAAAGCGATTTGAACAAAAAAAAAAATAAATCATTATATGATCTGAATTTCCATAGTTAAAAATTAGTACTTTTTTCATGGCTTGGTCTTCCTATTTCTGTTCACTGACACCCTCCCATGGAATAAAGACTGTGAAAGATTTAGCAGTGTAATTCTTATAATCTTTAGTCATACTTTGCAATGACAAAGACCTCTACAGCTGCTTACCTGCAAAATCTTTGAAAGTTTTTCTACTGCTGTACGTAAAAGTTCTCATAGAGTTGTCATTACATTCCTTCACCAAACCCACAGTTTCAGCTCCCAGCAACAGCCTTAAGTGGGATGCTCCAACTAGATAAATATTTTCATGTCCATTTTCCATGATCAATGGTTTAATCAGCAGTTGTGCACCTTTAAAGTAAAGAAGGGCAAAATTAGGAAGAAAATACATTAAAATTACATCTAAGAGCCCGACTCTTTTAGCATCCATCACACTAGTCCTATTTAACAGGAGCACTGAAAATTCCTCTTAAGGGCACAAAGAATTAAGGCTTCACCAGCACTTGGTGTGTGGTGTTCAGAATCTTGCAGGGCCATCCTCGGATTTAGCCCTGTTTCTGGGGAAGCACTCAAAACAGTGAACTGGAACAATGGGGACAACTTGGATCTACTGTCCTGATGTTCACATCCCATAAGCAAGCAGTGCTTCTGCAAACAGTCCCACACGTTTTAAGGAGATTAGACTTTTGAAACAAAAACATCCCTAATTTATCTAACAGAGGCCTGAAACCAAGTTTGTAGTCACAAATCCAACAGTCACAGGAATAACTGACCATAAGCTATAAGCTACAACACCCATAAATAATATCTCTCTCTCTCTTTCAAAAAAAAAAACAAAAACAAAACAAAAAAAAATCAAAACAAAACCAACCAAACCCAAACAAACAAAAACCAAACCAAACCAACAAACAACAACAAAACCATCCAAGGAATTACAAATGAATTAGCCTAACTTCAACTCCCAGAAATGGACTAAAATGAGTGATGAAATACTGTGTTTGTGAAACCCTACAAGCTACCAAGAATATAACTAAAATCCAACATGAATTTAACAAGATTAAATTGCTTTCTGCTAACTTAACTTTATTCTACAACACTGTACCAAGTCTTATGGACAGGATATGAGATGTCTTCATTTTGGCAAGGCTTACGATGTTTCCGTGAGCAACAAGAGAAACATGCTCTAGACAACTGCTATAAAACTTGACATAAAAACTACTTTGAAAGACAGGTTATCAGGCTTTCAGTACAAAAACAGAAGAATTCTAAAGTTAACTGGCATTTGACCTTAAGCCAGTGTTTTCACTAATAACAGGGTTAAGAGGGTTCAGTTATTATGTTTTCATGACAGCAGCATGCAAGCTCTATTCATTTTAAATGAAGTAACTTCAAAAATGCAAAACGGAATGAGATTGGCCAAACAATCATTAAACCACAAATTCTTGGAAAACAAATCTTCTGTAAGTCTTCATATTATGGTGATCGCCACTTTGTTTTCAAACAGTTACACGAGATCATACTGTACTCACCTCCATCTGCCTTTTTGTCCACAATTCGTTTCATGAACCATTCTATGGTTTCTTCTTTGGTGCCTTTTGCAAGTTCAATTACTACCAGAGGCCTGAAGTTAGACTCAACAGTATCCAAGAATGACCAGCTTTCCGCCATCTTTTGTGTTTTTTCCACCATCTCGTAAGAGCTTGCTATGTACAAAAAAAGAATAAAATACAAGTGTTAAAAAATATTTTGCACCAATCTAAAAACCACAAAACTTTACTACAGCAAGTTACACATGTCTGTGCTTAGCAAAGGCGTAGGTGTGAATTTTTGTGGACTTATTACTGTGACCAGTTTGAGGAACCTTTCCAGTTGTCAAGACACTACCAGTCCTCAGTGGCTTACTTATGTCCTACTCTCTGAGTAGGAAAGCTGTTGCTGCTATACATACTGATAGGGACAAAATATTGTCAAAAACAACCTTGCAACTTCCTACAGTGTATTTGTCAGCAAATGAAAACGCGAACAGAACCTTAGTCAAGCAGATAGCTAAAATAAATAAGCTTCTCATGGTAAGAGTATGTAAACACATTATAAGTTTAAGGAGGAACTTTCTCAGTTAATATTGTAAAGCTTTAACCACACCAAGGAAACTTACATTACCTTGGGTAGGTAAGCAGGACACCTGTCATACAGATAGGTAAATTAAGCATAAAGCACTTAAATGACTTTTTGAAAGCTATAAACCAAGTGTTCTGTGGCAAAGAACTGCAAAGCACTGAGCATCAGCAAAGCTTTATATGTAAAAAGTCCAAATTATCTAAGTGGATCTTTATAGAAGCACAGACTTGTTGAGATTGGAAAAGACCTTTGACTCCAACCATTATCACAGGACTGCCAAGTTCACCACTAAATCATGTCCCCAAGTGCCACATCTACACGGCTTTTTAATTGCTCCAGGGATGGTGACTCAACCACTTCCCTGGGCAGCCTATTCCAATGCTTGGCAACCCCTTCCATGAAGAAATTTTTAGCAATATCCAGTGGTACAACTTGAGGCCATTTTCTCTTCTCCTATCACTTTTTACTTGGCAGACCTAACCCTTGCAACAACCTCCTGTCAGGTACTTGTAGAGAGTGATAAGGTCTCCACTGAGCCTCCTTTTCTCCAGCCACTCCTCTTTAGTCTTTTTAACAAATTTTATATAAATGATTCTAAAGAGATCACTATATCATGCTACATAAAGCAGCTCAGAGGTGTTGATATAAAACAATCTGGTAACTAAATATAATAATATGGTAACTAAATATATGGTAAATATAACTAAATAATATGGTAACTAAATCTGGTAACTAAATATATTAAAAAAAAAGCCACCAAAAAACCTATCACAGACCTAATTTACTAATTTAAAAGCTAGGGGAACGTTTGGTGATTTTGGGGGGTTTTTTTGCCATTAACTTGACTGAAGAAAGGATTTTACCCACTGTCTTTAACCAGTTTTGCCTCTCCTGTTCAAACAGTAAAATTACTTAATCTCAAAGTAAGTTGCTCTAAGGACGCAGTTCAGCTTTTATGAGTTAGACTTGTGTGATTCAAAGAGAAATCACAGTCTCCAGTATTTCATGTAAATTATCCTACAAAATACAGTGATGCTGCAAACACAGGCATATAATAATAAAAAAGTCTATTCACTTTCAACTGGCAACAAAAAAGTTTTCAAGCAAAATTTCAGTGGGGTTTTCAGTTAGTTTCACTTGCCTTTTCACATGCACACAATTCTGCAACACTCGTATTTACAGCTCTGAACCCAAGTACGTATGTCTTTAAAAGAAATACACTTCATAAGTATTTAAAAACATTTTAGACACGTATCTGCACAAACAGAATGAATCAGACAAAGCAAAACACCATCAGGGATGAGGCACTGTAACTGGGATTGTCAATGACTGACTCCACTGTTTTGACAAGTCATTCCACCTTAATGCATCCCTATCCATAATCAGCTGCTGGGGTTTTTTAAGATAATGCCTGACACATTGTGCATATTGCAATTTCTAAAGAATTTAAAGAATGAAAAGCACTAGATAATTACTAAATATTACTATTTAGGAAAACAGCTTTGCAGAACAGTTATGTTCTGAAAACAGCCTGTGTATAAACAGTGTGCTGCTCAGTGAACTTCATTTATTGGCTCCGATCACTTATTCAGAATCACTGTGCTTGGCATAGTGACTACTTAAGAAGCACAGAATCATTACAGAAACACAGAATGGTTTGGGTTGGAAGGGCCCTTAAAGATCATCTAGTTCCAAGTCCCCTGTCATGAGCAGGGACACCTTCCACTAGACCAGGTTGCTCAGCGCTCCATCCAATCTCGTTTGGAACACTTCCAGGAATGTGGCATCCACAGCTTCTCTGGGCAACCTGTTCCAGCGCCTCACCACCCTCACAGTAAAGTATTTTTTCCTAATATCCAATCTAAACCCACTCTCTTTCAATTTGATTTGTTATTTTTTGGCTTTTGGTAAGCTTTGTTATTTTCAGGCTTATTACTACTGAAAACTAGAACAGATTCGAAGCACTCTTCCAAATCGTGCCTGTCATTTCCAAACAGCTTGTCCAATGCCCAGCACAGACCCTACGCAAGGTAACTTGGCCTCTTCTTTCATATCTACACACTGTGTCAATTTGTGACAGACTCCGAAGTGTGGGGGGAACAGACCCCAAAGACCCTCTAAGCCCCACAGCCCCCCTGCCTGTCACGGAGCGGCTGGGTGGAGGTCACAGAATCAGTTAGGTTGGAAAAGACCTCTGAGATCATCGACTCCAACCTGTGACCACCACGACACCACCGCGTCAACTCGGGGCAGCGGGAGCTGCAGCCCTCTTCTAGGGGGTCCGTGCAGAGCAGGGGCAGGCTCACTGCACGGCCGGGCCCACTGTGAGGCGGCCGGCCCATCACGACTCCCTCCCGCTGCCAGGCTGTGCCTCGCTCTCCCTTTATAGGAACCGGACGCCCGGCCGTCCCCGCGACCAGCGCGGCCGGTGACTCACTCCCTCCCTGCCTGCCTTCCTCCCGCCCGGCCGCGCTCCGCCAGCGGCCGCCGCCCTGCGTCGCCTCCCTGCCCGCTGCCCGGGAGAACGGTCCGGCTCCCAGGCCTGGCATCCACGTCGGCCCCGTGAACGCCGCAGGGCGGCGGGGCAAAGACTTGAGGGTGTCACAGCTGCCCCGGCGGCGGGGGCCGGCTCCACGCTTGCCCCGCGCCGCGGCCGGGTGGGCGGGAAGGGGGAAGGCTCCTCCCCTCGCGGCGGCGCAGGCAGCTAGGGCCCCTTCCCGCTGGGCGACCGCCGTCCACCCCCCACTCACCGCCGGTGCCGGCTCCACATCCGCAGGGCAGGGCGGGGAGGGCAGGGGAGGAGCGTGAGGCTGGCGGCGGCCCCTCACACGGGGCCCGTCCCATTCCATGTCAAACCATCCCGGCCCGGCCCCTGTCTGACCGCCCACCCCTTGCACCATGATGCTTCAGAAGTGTTTTAAGGTCAGTGTTGTATCAACACTCGTAGAGACCACGAGCCCTCACGTCATCCTCTTGTTTATTTTCACCTTTCCCTCTCTGTCGCCTGTAACAGAATCACAGAATCAATTAAGTTCTTGAGATCATTGAGTCCAACCTTTGACCAAACCAGGACCATGTCAACTAGACCATAGTACTAAGTGCTCATTTCTTGAGTACCTCCAGGGGTGGTGACTCCACCACCTCCCTCAGCAGCCCATCTAATCACCCTTTCTGTAAAGAAATTTTTCCTAATATCCAATATAAACCTGCCCTGGCACACTTTAAGACTATGTCCTCTTGTCCTATCACTGGCTGCCTGGGAGAAGAGTCTGACACCAACATTGCTACAAACTCCTTTCAGGTAGTTGCAAAGAGTGATAAGATCTCCCCTGAGATTCCTTTTCTTCAGGCTAAGCAACCCTAGTTCCCTCAGCTGCTCCTCATACGCATTGTGCTCCAGACCCTTCACCAATTTTATAGCCCTTCTCTGGACCCGCTCCAGCACCTTAATGTCCTTCCTGAATTGAGGGGCCCAGAACTGGGCACAGTACTTGAGGTGCAGCCTCGTCAGTGCCCAGTACAGGGGAAGAATCACTTTGCTGGTCCTGCTGACCACACTGTTCCTGATACAGGCCGGGATGCCATTGGCTGCCTTGGCCACCTGGGCACGCTGCTGGCTCATGTCCTTCCCTGGACACAGCCAAACCTCCTTCTGGAGCTTCAACCCTCACTTCAGCTGAGTCAATTTTAGTTCCAAGCATTGTTTTGTACAGGCAGAAGAGGACACTTTTGTATTTTGATACCAAGACTTTTGTAGAGAACAAAGTTCCACACATCCATTTGTAACTGGGAAGTAAAGAGTGTGACTGCAGAGCAGTGGTGCCAGGCAAAGGAGCTGGCCAGTCCACCATTACAATTTCCCCTGCTGGGCCTGGCAAGGCATTTTCAACATATTTGGAAATAAATACAGATTTTTGTATGTAAATTTTACAGTGAAGAGTTTGATTTGTGTTTAGGGCACCCTGGAAAATGGAGATATGTGAATACTTGAAATTCAGGTACTACAAACTGCAGTGGGGATTAGAAGACAGACACCATCTGTATCAGACAGTTTGGGCAGAATGTATTGGTAAAACGACTTAAACTGTGTTTCAGTCTTGTCCAGCTTCCAGGCCTCACTGAACAGTTATTCACCTCTGAGCATCTCCAGCTGTGAAAACTCTCAATTATTGAAGAAATAACATGGCAATAACAGAGAAGTGCGTTTAACAAAAGACGTTTTTAAGACGCTATTCTTGTGCTTTGCATGTTGGATGTCTCCAGTTATGATGCATCTTTTTTAATATCCCCAATGTCTTCACTGGGCTTTGGGCTCTTCATTTTAGGAGCCCTCTGGTCTTCTTGACCTGAGATCTTCAGTCTGCTAGTGGTTTACAAAAAATGTTTTTAAAACTATTGCTGACACCTCTTACATTAATGAGTTTTCAGTGGGGACTTGCCATTGTCCAATTACTTTGTCCCTGGAAAAGTCATTCAAGATCAATGTCTTTTATGGTATCAAATTAATTTTTCTACTGGACAGGGTCTTTTAATGTCAATATTGCTTGATGGGACTGTCACGTTTCCTCAATGCCATGTATCCACTAGGTGTCATATTCTTGCTATGCAATGAATTCTTAACTGTTATACTCGTTTCTCCCTTAAAGGTTTGCATTTTGCTAGCCATGCATAAAGGTTAGCACATAAAGCCATGTTCACAAAAGAAAAATAGGATTCATAAATAGATGGTGGATGTGCCTACAAAGTAATCTACACACACATACACTGCTGGCGCAGTGGAAACTGTCTCATCATGATGGCAAAAAGTAAATTATTTTGTGCCAATCACAGTGTTAGAATGACTAGAAATTTTCCCTTAAGAGGATTAGCTAATTTAAAGATAGATCAGGTATGCCCATCCTAAATTGTGAACTGCACTGGCATTACAGCTAAATATAAATCCCAAGCTTGTATCTGTGAGTGACTGTAGTCCAGTCTTGCGATTCTTTTCTCTGATTAGAGCATTTTCATGGTCTGTCTCTGTCAGTCACTATGCAGACTGCAGACACTGTAGAATGGATAAGCTGTGGCAAGGCAGAAAAAAAAAGAAAAAAAAAAAAGAGAGACAAAAGAAGAATCCATGAAAATTTCAAGAGCAGAGGATTTATTTTTATTCTGTGGTTAACCCTCTTCTCCCTGGACTAATGACTACTACAGTACTTAGCTAAATTAACAAGCCATTAAGCTACTGTGAAATGAAATCATCTTTTACACCTGGTTGAAACTTTGCTCGTGTTTTGGGTATAGTTCAATGCCTTGCTGAGCCCATACGCCATCTCCCTGCTACCAAAAGGGTGAGCTCTCACTCCCAGTCCACCATTACAATTTCCTTCTCCCTGTGCCTCTCATTGCCAGATGTGTGACTCTACCCCACACTTAAGGCAACTCTGGCACTCACCAGATCCTTCTCTGAGCCCATTCAGTTTACCAGCTCCACAGTAAACCACCTGCTTTTGGCTTTTTTGGCTTTGTTCTATTTTAGTGATTTAAATGGACTCAGAAAGAGGTTAGACAAGATCAAGAGCTGGCACAAGGAAAGCACCTTTCCATACAGTAATTCTCATTAATTCAAATGTATGTAGACAACCATACTTCACATAGTTGCATAAATGAGATTAGTATTGGTTCTTATCTGAAGTTATATATAATAGCAATCATTCTCTTAAGATTTACCTTTACCTAGGTTTTGAGGCATACTGGAACATTATCTTATCATAAAAGTAAGGAGCAATTAACAGCAAAATATCCTTTTCATTCACAAGCTAACAGCTTATTAGTTTATGCAAAATGGATTATGGGACACCTAAAGTTTAAATTAAATTAAATTACATTGTTGCATTATTAATGGCTATTACATTAAAATTTTAGTAATTAAATTTCAATTATGTGTTTGTTAGAGTAAGATACAGTGACATTTTACCAATCTTCAGTGGTGTTTTTGGTCAGATTATACAGAATCTTTCAAAGAGTGTAATAAATATTATTAAAATGTTATCTATGTTATTTATAGAAATATCTAGTTTTATCTTAGGTGTCTATTTCCAAATTAGGTTATCAAGGAGCAGGAAACCCCCTTCTGTCAAACAAAATGGAAACAACATAAAAAGAGGAGGATCAGCCTGCCTAAGCCTGGAAGAGAGAGAAACCATTCTCAAATTATTACACAGGAGGAGCAGGTAAAACATAAAATGTGCATAAGATCTTAATCATCATTTTTACATGAATGGAAGAAAAATAAATGAAGAGTTGTCAAGGCAAATAGCATCCTGGTTTGTATGAAAAATAGCGTAGGCAGCAGGACCAGGGCAGTGACTGTCCCCCTGTACTCTGCAATGGTGAGGCCACACCTCAAATCCCATATTCAGTTCTGGGCCCCTCACTACAAGAAAGACATTGAGGTGCTAGAGTGTTCCAGAGAAGGCAATGAAGCTGGTGCTGAGACTAGAGCACAGGTCTGATGAGGAGTGACTGAGGAAGCTGGGATTGTTAAGCCTGGAGAAAAAGATTCTCAGGGGAGACCTTTGCAACTACCTGAAAGGATGTTGTAGCCAGGTGGGGATTGGCCTCTGCTCCCCAGACAATAACAAGAGGAATTGGCCTCAAGGTGCACCAAGGGAAGTTTATGTTGCATGTCAGGAACAATTTCTTTACCAAAAGGTTGTCAAGCCTTGGAACAGGCTTTCCAGGGAAGTGGTTGAGTCACCATCCCTGAAGGTATTTAAAAGACTTGTATATATGGCACTTGAGGTCCCAAAAGATGAGTTAGGATCCTGGCTTACAGAGCCATGGATGAATTTGTCAAAATAACATATGAATTCATGTAAAGACTTCATGGTTTACCACTAGGGCCCAGTTAACATCACTGTGATACTGTCAGGGGCAAAAAAGCTGAATTTTACTGCATTTAGCGAAATGGAGCCATGAGGTTAATGAGGTTACAGTGTTTCTGATTAATCTATACAGCAAGAGAGTGCTGGTGAACGGTGCTGCACCCAGCTGGCAGCCTGTCACCAGTGCTGTCCCCCAGCAGTCAGTGCTGGGCCCAGTCCCGTTTAACATCTTTATTGATGATTTAGATGAGGGGATTGAGACCATCATTAGCAAATTTGCAGATGACACCAAGTTGAGAGGGA
>VYXB01008779.1:174234-295975 GCA_013397135.1 Pachyramphus minor
GGGTCCAGAGAAGGGCAACAAGACTGGTGAAGGGACTGGAACACAAGACCTATGGGGAGAGGCTGATGGAGCTGGGGTTGTTTAGTCTGGAGAAGAGGAGGCTTAGAGGTGACCTCATCACTCGCTATAACTACCTGAAGGGAAGTTATAGCCAGGTGGGGATTGGTCTCTTCTCCCAGGCAGTTAGCAATAGGACAAGGGGGCATGGGCTTAAGCTCTGCCAGGGGAAATTTAGGCTGGATATTAGAAAGAAATTCTTTACAGAGAGAGTGGTCAGGCATTGGAATGGCCTGCCCAGGGAGGTGGTGGATCCACCGTCCCTGGAGGTTTTTAGGGTGAGGCTGGATGTGGTACTGAGTACCATGATCTAGGAATCACAGTGGAGTTGGATGAAGGGTTGGACTTGATGATCTCAGAGGTCTCTTCCAACCCAGTTAATTCTATGATTCTGTGATTCTGTTGTTATTAGCTATTCTTTAATTCCTAGAAGAACACAGTTTACTAGAATTCACCATCCACCTGCTGTGGAATAGCCCCCTATATCCTATGACCTAACTGTCTATTCAGAAGTAAATCTTCACTGGAATTTTCAGTACATTCTGCTGGACTGCCTCCATTCAGTGACTGACATATGACACCATTTTTTCTCTCTCATCTGGAGGCTTCATCAATTGTAAAGGCTGGAACTAGCATTTTCTACAAAAACAGCAACAACAACAAAAAAGCTGTCTTGTATATTTAAATTTGAAGTTAATTTTCTTTCTTTGCATTATTAGAACAGTGTCTGTCATTCTACCTGGACAGAACACACTTGGTGTATTTGTTCAGTGCTTGGCTAGAAACAGTAGAGTGCAACCAATTCATTAAGTACTATGGTTTATTAGATAGTAAAATTTAACATGTTCTAACAAAATGTGCAGAGTCTGGATTCTTCAGTAGCCATGATGTTATTCCTGAGTCTGTGCCTCACAGAGGCAGCCCCTGTACCCTCTGATTACCCACCTTTCAGTAGATTCTGTTTTTCAAATACCTGTTTTAATAATATCTCTGCCTGGACTTAGGAACTGTAGGATGATTATTCTAACTCTTAACTGAGCTGCTATATTATGATCATAGCAAAAAAAGCTTCAACAAGGTTTGGGTGAGTCAAGTTCGGGGATTTATTATTCAGTAAAAGTCCTTCCAGCCACTACCTTCAAAGTAACACTCACTGAAGATAACAACATGATAAATCCCCTTACAGTCCTGTGCTGAGGGCTTTGAATTATGAACGAGAATGGCTGTAGGAGGGCTGAAGAAGTTAATGATTCAAGTTATCTTTCCCTCCTTGAGCCTGAATTCAACCATTGGACAACCACAGCACGAAGCTTTAAAGCAAACCGAAATCAGAGAGAAGAAACACCATCAGCCATTCCAAACTACATCAAATATGCACATGGTTCATTGTGCTTCATAAACTATTTAATGTGTTCTTACAGACAACTTCATGGAAGTATCTATATTAAATGCAAATGCCACATCTTTATACAGTCCGTTTTACTCTACCTTTTAAGTAACATGAAGCATAACTTGGGAACTGATATTTTGTGGAACTCTTGATTATGAAAAGATGAGTAAGTTTTTCTAGCTGATTCTTCACACTGTCATAAATTGATTTCTCTTGAGAAATGCATTCACTTATACAGTTAGGCAAGAGCAGTAGACTGGCATACTGCTGGCAAAATGATCATAGATTTGATAGCTGCCTAATAGTTTTAAATGTAAAGACTCTATGATCTGTTTTCCTTTCATATAGTATACACTATCACATTGTAAGATACATTTGCAAGTCTGCATGTAATTTCTTTGTTTAACTGCTATCCCCTAGTATAAATTTTATATCTGTTTATTTGACTGTTCTCACCATTTCTTGGAAAATGACAAAACTATTTAAATCCCTTAAACTACAGATATCTTATTGCTGTTAATTGCTATTTCTACGGTCCCAAACTTGTCATTATTCCTGATGTCAGTCTAGTTCTACATACTACATCTGTGTACTCAAACACCATTTTCTGATGGCCCCAAATTGATGGATACAGGTGCTTACTCACCAAAGACTATGAACAGAAATAAAAATCGCAGGCCTTGAATAAATCACTCCTATTTTTTTAATAAGAATATAAATGTAATCACTGAGCTTCACGAAATTATGGACCTCACCCCCTTAGAAACCAGCAACACTGAGAAAAAAATATTGAACTAATGAAGATAACACCATTTGAAATATTCAGTGAAGTACTGTAGCAGTCACTGAAATGATACTAGCTATTAAACAGAAATGGGATGAGTCAAAAGAGAAAGTCTTTTGCTGTGATCTCTTCCACAGGGTACTGACAAATAAAGTACTGACAGAACTAGGCAGTGTGCATATGCTATTGTTAAAAGACTGCATGTGCTAATCTGAATCAGCATGTACTTTTGGCCTCTAGTTAGTTCCTTGAATGCAGTGTGGTACAGTTTTTCACCATCTGCATTCACGTGGGTCCTAGTGCTGTCATCAAATGTTCAGAGCAAGGAGTCATAAAGATATATGATATCTTCTGACAGTTCAGGGGAACATGAGGCCTTCAAAGTGAAACTGAAAAAATGTTTAACCTGACCTGCCTACTTATAGTCATACATTCAGAAATACTAGATACAAAACATTCATAAATTTAAAGACATTTTATATAAATTCTAACTCATTAAAGTCTAGTACATTATCTTTATTATTATCAAGTGGTCCACATAAAATTTAGTACTATGAGTCTGTACAGGAAAACCTTGATTTTATCAAGGTCTTTGAATTTGTGTTTTACTTCTGTAGCCTGTAATTCTATAATCTGTTTTGAAGCACACTTAGATATAGAAAATGTAATTTTATGTTTTTATTTTAGCAGAATCATCTCCAATCAGCAATTAGAAATGCAATGCGGCAAAACCTGGAAATTCTATTTCTGTTCTCAGTTCCTTCTGAAGCAGATGTCTTGTGTTTGCCAAGATGGAATGGCAGAAGGATATAGTATTTGCCCTGTTGCAGAAGGGAGTACTCCTTTATGCTGGTACTACAGTGAAATAAGCTAAGCAAAATATTAAATCAAAGGATTCCCCATTCTTAATATGAAATGTCAACTGCAAGTCAACAAAAGATCACCAATTATTGTTGCCCTTAAAAATCTTTTTCCTGGGGAATCTGAAGTCATGAACTAAGAACAGAATATGGAATGCAAGTTCCATTTGGGGTTTCTTTCCTTTACAAGAAAAATAGCATAGTACTTTGGTATTATATTATATAAGCAGGAGTCTGTGTTCACTTCAGATTTAATGAGACATGAAGCGTCTGGGTACAGACAATCTCACCCAGCCCAGCCTGGGCGTGAGTGGGTGTATTTAAAGCTGCCTGTGAGTCACAGTGAGTCTCACTAGTATTGCATGTAAGTCCCTAGAATCATGGGAATATAATGCTTCTTATATTACTGCACTATTGGTGCACAGAGGCTCTACACAAAGTCGACAGGTGAGGGCTTCTCTCTTCTGTGTAAGATCATGCATTGGAGGCGCCCACCCTGAACATACTGGGCTATGTGGCAAGAATGCACTCGCCTAGAGTCACATAAGGTAGGCAGGCTCCCTGGGCTGGCACACACAGTAGCCTGGACCACAGCGTGGGCAGACACATACCTTTCTTGGCTGACAGAGACAGCCACAGCCTCTTCCCAGGCTGATCAGTCCCATCCCTGGGACTGATGGTAACACTAACAGCTGCAGCGCTACATTTACAGCACCGGTTCCCTGTACGATAGCGGGGAACAAAGTGGTGAAGGCCAATGTGGAGGTGTGGGAGGATTAAATCCTCTATTGCTTTATTAAATCCACACCTGCAACAGTGTCTGTGATTCTTTCTCACTCAGCTGTGAGAGAACTTGACTGTTCTTCTGGACACTCTGGAAATGCTGGAAATGCTGAGTGACTGCCAGCACCCATTTATGTTGTCACTCTGAAGCTGACAGCTTACTACAAAAAGTAGTAAGAGTGAGAAGCAGGTCTGGTCCTGTGTCCCAGCTGAACTAGCTTGTCTGAACTGAAATCCCACGTCCAGAATGAGATGGTATAAGGGCACAAGTAATACACCCAGTCAAGACACCCCCTCAGGTACTAAAAAGGGCTGGTGGTAGGGGCTACCCCTAGTGGTAAACAACAATTTGTTCAGAGAGATGGTTTTCTACATGCCAGATAGGTAGCACCTCCTAGAAATGAGGATCTTTTTGTGTCTGGAAATATGGATCTGGCAACAACTGGTAGAACAGGCCAGGCCATTTCCAGCTTAATATGGTTGTATTCTCTGAAACCAATGAGAACGTGTGCAGCTGCAGAGCTTTGCCAATTCAGACAAGTTTGAAACTCATACTAACCTGGGTTTGAAACACTCAAATCTAAAACATTCTAGACATTTAACTTTCTTAAAAGCAGGGAGATTGGTAAATGGCAGAATTAAGATAGAAACTGGTAATTAACACTAACCCACACTGAAAGCAAATGATCCACCTGGCAACACTGACCTTGCATGCTGTAAGACCATAGATATCAGCATCATCTAGCCAGAAGAAAGACATGTTGTGAATATACTGGGGTTTTTCCCATCCTTTCCTTAGGCAACTCTTAATAAGCAATACTGAGTTACCAGATACATTGGACTTTTTTCCTTAATCATTAGCAAAGTAATTAAACACACATCCCTTTCTGACTTTTTTAAAGAGAATTTTAAATTCAAAGGTGAAAGGTGTTTTGCCTTCAAAGAACAACATCTGTGTCCATTTAGTTAAGTGGTCTTTCAGGAGGTCTCAATATACTCCTGGGATTTTGTTGTATGACCAAAGTAAGGTTGTGTGATAAATATGAAGAGAAGTAACATAGTAAGTTTGCAAAAAATGTTAACATTTATTTAAAAATACAGAGCTCTTATGGTAAGACGTAATATTATTTGTGCAATATCATTTTAATGATTCTTTATTTATGGACATTTTGCAGATTATTTTATATATTACTATCCCCCTTGATTTTCTTATCTAGATCTATTATTGTTGTTGTATTAATTTTTATTATTTGCTTGTCACGGGGTGATTACATGTCATGATTGCTGTGTCATTATTCAACCTTGTGAGGGATGCAATGGGTAATAAAGGTAGTTCATCACTTTGTGTTTTTAATTTCAGAAGCCATAGACATTTATTTGCTATTTTAAATGTATGTTTGGTACATGACAATTCCAACAGCATTTGAACATATCTGAATAAGGAGAAAAATGGTAAAGAAATTATAGATCCTTAAAGATCCAAAGAAACAATACCTCAGCATTTAACTGACCTTTATTAAAGCTTCTTCCGTACTATCTACCAAAATCAAGTAAAAATTGAATCAAAGTAATGTACCCAGTGCTGTACTCCTGTACAGCGTAGAGTCTGTTTGTACATAACTGACACATACCTGATTTTTTAATGTGATTTATTTGTCCTGACTTCACTAAGCTCAGCCCATGTAACTAAAGTACAAATGTTTATATTTTTGGACTGTACATCAGTGCACTGACACCTTGAGGTGAGGAATTGATTCCCTCCACACTTCTGTTACCTGAAGGAGTGTCAGCAAGAGCTCCCCAACCGACCCCTCGGCTGCCACTCACAGAGATTATCCGTATGATCTAGAGCCACTTGACACACCCTTGGGTATCAAAGAATCTGCAGAGGGCTGCCAGATACACCACAAGACTGAAGACAGACCTGCACTGTTCAGAAGCAACAGTGAGAGAACAGGAGAGATACACAACAACAAAAAAAGGGCATTAGACAGCTACATTTAAGCAGCTTATTTAGCTTTTTGTTTCTCAAGTCAGGTGGGCTCTTTATTCTTTTTCTTGAGAGAGGAGTGTTCTGTGTCAGCCTCAAAAGCCAACAGTTCTCTACACAAGAAATTACCCATCAAGAATATGACTGTATACATTTTACTCATTTTGATTAACAAGCATACCCATTCATTTTTCTTTCCTACAGTAACATCTTCATGTAAGTAACATTTGGTAATACTGTTAATAAATGGAGTGTCCATGTACTTAACTCATTTCATGTGTGTGCCTTCACAGCACATCAACATCAATTACTGTGCTCTTCATGGAATTCTAACTCCTTGATTTCTATTATTTAACCAGCAGTACAAACCATAATGAAACTTCGGGTGTGCCTACAAAGAAAATACACAGTATTAAATAAACACTCATGTCGGTGTGATTACTTAGCCACACACCAGTGAGCATATGGAATGTTTTGACAAGAGTAAACTTTAAAAGTTTCCCCTTTCTTCTCAGAATTGCTCTACATGTCCAAACATCCTACATGGTAAAATCAAGATAAGCCTGTAGCACAGGGAGGTATATTTAGTTCAGTTAGCATAGTTACAAGTAGCAGTGAAGATGCAGCAACATAGGCCAGACAGTACATTATATAAATCAGAATACAAGATGTACAGAAATCTAACAACATGCTCTGAACCTTCTTGTGTTTTTTCAACTTCCAGCAGTCAGTGACCAAAGAATTGAGATAGGATCTATATCTGGCCTCTGTCTTCAATGACAACCAACAGGCATCTTCCATTGCTCTGTCTATTCCCTTTATTATAGTTCTGGCACCTCAGCCTTCAACAGCACTGTATTCTACTGTTTCTGTCACATGAAAAAGTACTCCCTTCTGTTTTTTTTTCATCTGTGCTATGATTCACAGGATGCCCCTAATTTTTGTATTTTGAGACTATGTGAATGCTTGCTTCTTGTTTACCTTTCCACACCATCAATTGCTTTAATGATTTTTCTTATGCTTCTTTCCATCATCACTCTTCTAGGCCAAGAATTCTAACCTATTTAACTTCTCCCCATGTGGTAGCTATTCTCCCCCTCTGAAAGTCTCTGCCATCCTCCCTTTAACTTTTTCTTGTTCTAGCCTACTATACCTTTTTTGAAATGGCATAAGCAAAACTCCACACAGGAGTAAGAATGCTTCAGTCCAAATTAAAATTCTTGAGTTTATTCCTGTGTATTCCTGCACTTTTACTATCCTGTGACTAAAACAAAAAGATGAATTCATATAAGGGTGTTCCAGGAATTAACTTGCAGCTACAGTACACATACAAAAAGAAAATTGAGTATCTCTCTGTTTATCTCTAAATATTAGTATTCCCATAAGTTACATAGTGATTGGCCTTTACTTGGCATAATGGAGTCATTTTTGTAACTGACTGTAAAGAAAAGCAGGAACAGTACAATGTTCCATGTTACACACGATATACTATACACAAAACCACAGATCTGCAATCAAAGACAAAAGTTCTGCTGAAAACAAGGTGCCAGACAAACCAAATACATTTAAAACACACAAAAAAAATATTCAATAACAGTCCATTTGTATCACCCAAAGCACAGAAAAAAGTAAGATAAAACCAAGTGTCTCAAAAAGAAGAGAGAAGGGTATCCAAGCAACGGCACTAAGACCCAAAAGAAATAGGTCATGTGAAGAGAAGCACTAAATTTAGTAATTAAATGTATATTCAGCATAAAGAAGGGTTAGTGAAGTAACATAAAGAAAAACAAAAGAAATTAAAAGATTCCTGATCAGAACATTTTCTGAGGCTGGAAGACACTTCAGATGAGCTGTGCACTTGGTTACAATAGTGCAACTGAAAATAAATTCCATAACAATTAACTGAATAAATTTTTTATAAAATATAAACCAACTCAAAGCAGATTTTGGTCCAGTATTTTATTTTTGATCAGTTTTATCCCAGAAGCCTGGTAAGAGCTCTAGTTGATTGGGTTTCTGCATATGAAGACAGAAGTCATGATGAGTTAAGTTGCTACAAAAGTGCAATGGCAAAACTTTTACTGTCATCACAGGGTCTTGCAGGCAGCCACTACAATTTGCTTTTGATCCTAATGAGGTTAGCAACAGAGCTCTCCTACATTACACATGATTTAATGAGCAGGTGTGACCACAGCTGCTGTTGGCATCCCACCTGGACCTAGTCAGTTCAGCTGAAGAACTTGTTCACCAAGGAGCTTACCTGGAGGTGTGACAGATAGCTGTCTTGAGCTGCAGATGTGGTAACACTGAAAGAATAACCCTGTTCCACAACCTGTTAGAAAGAATTATGCTCTTTTCCTCCCTGAAAGATTTTTAGTCCATTTCAGAAACTCTCTTGTTAAATCATTGAACGCTCATGGTTGGCATTTGTTGTAATAGTGGAGTTTTCTGCCACTTCAGATGCATCAACTCTGCCGTTCACAAGAGCCATTTCTTCCACTGATGAATTACAGGTTTTCCCACCTTTGGATGAGGTCTGAACTCCATGAGCACTCCCTGCCCAACAAGAGATCTTGCAGCTCTGACAGATAGGAGATGCAGGACAGCTTAATTAGGACCTCAGGGGAAATGCAGAAACTCAAAGCATCCAGGAAAGGAAAGGGTTGACTCTGTGAGCAGCAATGTCACTTGTCCTTTCCTCCTACTTAGCTCAAGACTCAGCAGGAGCTGTACTCTGGGATGCTTGCCTCTCACAGCAACAGTTTAGCACCATTCTGTTGCTGTGGGAAGCAGCCGTTCCAAAGCCAGCCCTCTCCTGAGGTCCTGTGGGAAATACCAGTGGGAAGAAGAGTCCATTTCTCTCAGAAGTGACAGTGTATTTTCATCCTGAAGATAAAAAACCAACCTGCAAGTGCAGCATATATGCTGCCATATACTGCAGCACTTTGAACACTAATTAACACATAAATATATATTTAATTTTGAATATAAATTCATCCTGTAAATCTGCCATCTCTGGGAGTAGCCACTGACTTTGCTCTGTGGGCACTGCTGAAAATAGTGGGCAGAATAGATTTATCTAATCATGCTAAATCCGCTTTTATTTAGCAGTAACCGACAGTAAAACAACAACAACAAACAAAACAAAACAAACAAACAAACAAAAAATCCCAAACTGGCTGAAATCCAGACCAGCATGACAAGGCTGGAGCGGGAACTAAGATATATGGTATAAAGGGTAGCACTGTGCTTTGAATGTGAATGCAGAGGTTCGGTATAGTGTAGAAGGGCAGTGCTTATCTGTCTATCATCAGCACCCAGTAAACCAAAAAAAAGCCTCGGAGAGCAAGAGAAACAGCAGTTACTTATTAGCAAGAGATAGTTGAAAGAACAAACTGTAAGAAGACATTATGTCTTGTGTGGTCCGATTCTTCCTCTTTTGGGGAAATGAGACTTCGTGTACATTTCTTGTGAATTAAAAGAGTGCGCCACAGACATGTCTATGTTCTCTGTCACTGCATTACTGAATGCAAAAAAAACTCACAAGGCTGAATCTACAGAGGCTACAATGTAGAGGGGAAAAAATACTTTAAACTGATTTTAAGCAGTTACTCACCTTGACACTGCCTTATAAAAGTGATCTTTATGTTAAAAAGGCCAAACTCCAAGGAGAAAAGTAATTTTCACTCTACTACTACTTACTACTGCTATTTTCTACTAGCTAGAATCAGTACAAATAACAAAGATTTTTTTTTGCCTTATTGAGCCCTAATGATTTACTATCTTTTGAGAAACAAAAAAAGGACAATTTCTCTCAAAAGAAGAAACAATGATTAAATAGTAACAAAACATACTGACTGACTTTAAGTATTGATTTCAATGTTCTCTTCACACACACAAAGCAAAAGATTTTACTAGTCGAGGTAATTATTCTTTACTCATGTTGTATACATAAATAAGAGACTCAACATGGTTGAAAAACTGTCAGTTATTTTGACGAATCTGGTTGAAAACATTTATTGTATTTCAAGTATAGAGAGGTATTAAAATAATGTTTTTAACCAGAAAACTCTACAATAAGAAATCATTTCACAAGAGTGATGACTGGAAATTCTCGGGGTCGGAGGTTACCAGATATCAAGGAAAATACCCACTAGATGCTTCCTGTATTTACTCATGGCAGATGCTTGAAAATTGTTGACCCACTGAGTATTGCAACATATGCTTTAAGGCTAAAAAAAAAAAAGCGATGTAGTTTTATGTAAAAGGAAGACTCCAAAACATTGCACAAGTTTTTATTTACAACCAACAGGCTGAGGATGAGATCAGGATTTGATTAATCTCTTACACCAGAGAAGTTGCACTGTGTTTCATGTTTAACTTAACTAGGTGCAGGATCTTGAGGAAGATTTTTTGAGTTGAAACCTTCAATTACCATCAAGTGGAGTGGCACAGGCTCCAGGACATGAGACAGGACGATGGGTGTACTGGTGGACAGGATCCACTTTTTACAAAGCCTGTAGTGATAGGAGAAGGAGTAACAGTTTCAAACTTAAACATGGGGGATTTAGATTTGATATAAGGAAGAACTTTTTTATTATGAGGGTGGTGAGATAACAGAGGAGATTGCCCAGAGGTGCTGTGGATGCCCTATCATTAGAAGTACTCAAGTTCAGGTTGACTTTTGATTGGCTTTAAGCAAGCTCATCTACTGGAAGGTGTCCCTGCTCATTGCAGGGGGGGGTTGGACTAGATGACCTTTAAAGGTTCCTTCTAACCCAAACTATTCTGTGATTCTGTGAGTATATGATTCTATTACATTAAAAACAACAGAAACAGAGGGCTGACGGGTCCTGAGAAAGTCATATTGACAGCCTCCCTGCCTCCAGGCAGCTTCACTATACCTACTAAATTTCTGTTTATTAAGGGTATATGTGTAGTCTGTTCTTAAGGACCGAAATGACAGACTGACCATACCACTGGCAACCTTTTTGCCAGTCCCCCTATCTTGAAAACCATTTGTCCTAATATTTGAACTAAAATATCCTGGCTGTAATTTCTGCCCCTGGTGGACATAGAAAACAGGTTATTCACACCTCATTAGTAACTCCTCAAGTACTTGAGGACTGTTATCATTCTCCTACTCCTATTCTTCCATAATTAACCAATCTGAAATAATTCACTGTTTCCTCTAGGCTCTTTGACATTCTGGTTGTTCTCTACATGGTCCACATCCTTCTTCATGTACAACATTCAGAACTAGCTTTTCAACTGTTAAGCAAAGCAGAATTCCTTGCCAAGTCTTGCAAATTCTAATCCTCATAATACAGCCTAGCAGAAAGCTTATCTTTTTCTGCAATAATAAGTCACGGTTGACTCACACTCAGTCTCAAAGCCCGAGTTACTACTGTAGAGAACTGCTACCTAACCAGTTTTCCCGACCAGCTGATTATTCCTGCCTAGGTCTGCAGCTGTTTTGGTTGACTAGTTTCCTATTTTTTCCATATTTCTAATTGAAGATCATTTTTTATTTTGTCCCTGTCCTCCATCATCCTTACTGCCTCCCAGCCTGATACATGTGTGAATTTGATAAGCATTTTCCTTTTTATAAGCATCCATCCAGGTCACCAGATTCTGAATCTGTGCAATCCAAAGATACAGGTTTCCATTTTGATAGAAAACCATCCTGTAACTCTGGTCTTCCAACAAGCATTGCATGCACTTAGCTGCAGACCAATATAGAACACATTTTATTAATTTGCTTATGGGAATCACATAAAAACTTCCCTGAAAAACAAGACATTGAATCTACAGTTCTTCTCTATCCACAAGGTATGTCATGCTGTTGCAAGGGCAATAAGATTTTGACTTTTTTTGTGATTTCTAGTTGCCAGTTACTCATTCCTATGTTATTTTTCAGGAAGGTACAAATATATTTTTCCAGAAATCAAAATTAATTTGCTCAATAATGTCATACCTTTCCTTCTTTCTCCTCCCTCTCCTCCACCATGCTTGTCAGTTTACAGCCTCCCTCTACCTTCTCAAATACATTGATTACTGACAATGAGATTCTGTTAGCAAGATCTTTAAATACATTAAGACAAAGTTAAAGAGAGATTTGAGGTCAATTTGAAAATACCTGGCTTAAATACTCTACCCTTTTCTTAACTGAAAATGCACCTGGATAGTGCATTAGTTTCCTTACTTTACTGCTCGTGGATAGTGAAATATAGAAGGTACTGTCTTCTTGACACCTTTCAATTTTCTCAATTTGCAGTTAGAGAACTCTTTCTACCTCACACAATTAGTGGGCTTCTGGAGTGATAGGGGGGATTTTTTATTTTGCTTGCATTTCGTTTCAAGCTTGTGTCTTTCTGGTTTTGCTTCCGTGTGCTTCTGTCACACTTTTATCCTCAGCCCTAACAACCAGCCTTAATGCTAACTTACTTTCTCCTTTCCTATAGGTTTGTTCTTCAATTTGAATGATTTAGCCAAGCTGGTTTCCTAAATACAGTTGCTGATTTTGCTTCACAGTGAAAATCTGTATTTGTGCTCTTAATATTAGCAACTCCTGTGAATTCACTCTTTCTTTTTCGTTTACCTATTATACAAGCCTCCCAGGTGACCCCTGCCCTCCTCTTCTCCAAGTGCATTGAAGGTTGCCTTCCTGACTTTTATGGGGTTCATGTTGATTATACTTCTTGTTCTGGTCCTGCATATCACTCACTCACTCTGCTATGTCACAGTCTTAACTAATGCTTTCCTTGACCTCTTCAGCTAGTTGCAATCCGAACTAGAATAGCCTTATTGCTCTGTGTGAATGTCTCCAGAAAGTCTAGAAGGCTCTTCTGTCTCCAGCCTGTGTGTTCATGTAGGTATTCACATTCACAGGTGAGGGAGAGGAAACAGAAGGTTGTGGCACAGGGACACTCCTTAAATTACGTACCCTGTCTCATGCAGCTGAATTTCTCATCGGATGGGTCCTCACAGCGAGCACATATGACCCAGGCAGACACAGTCACAGCACCCTTGATGGAAGCACTCTTCCACCCACCTGAAAACTTGAGACCTTGTCTCTCCCCGGGCACTCCTGTGTCTAGGAGGGAATTTTTAGGTTAATCACGTGAGTCATATACTCTAGAATATCCAAGAATGACAAGATGGAAGTTCTGCCTAGCAACGCAGCCTGTCATGGTCTCAGCTGTTGATGATACTGATATATTAAAAAAATCTGTATCTAGGCACTTCTCTTTGCAGTTCACTCGCTCCTTGGAGCACTTAAGCTTCTCCTGGCCTCCTTGTAGCTGACTCTTGCACACAGTTACTCAACTTTCTACCGCAACTGCTGTGGGCATGGTTTCAAAATGGTGCCTATAGGGCAGACAGGAGCTCTGAATGCAAACCCATTCTGAGATGGTGTGACAGCAGCTCAGTCAGGACTGGTATGTTGTTTGCTCCCATCACATGACCCTGGTGAAGTAACCAGCAAAACTCTTCTTACAGCTCTCCTCAGCTACACTCTTTCATTCAAGTGCTAGATTCACCAGAGGCTCTGATTTGCCCCAGACATTCTCTCCAGGAGTGTTCCCTTACAGTCATGGCCACCATGTCATTGATTTCCCTGTTTAGAGACAGCAGGATCAGACATGAGCCTTGGAAGGGACACAGAAAGCTTGCCCTTCTGCACAGCAAGGGTGTGAAAGAACAGGAGGCTGAGACAGAATGTTTTCTTATGCAGGGCAGGCCTGGGGCACAAGGACTGTAGCGAAATACTGGCCTCACTTCAGAGAGGGTGCCCCATGTCAACAGCATCCCTCACAGCTTCCAGGAGTTTGGGTATCTGTAGAAATAGCCTCCTAATGTTCACCAGAGTCACAGACATACTGGTTGAAAGATGCTGGTAAAATGAGGACCTCCAAGTAGTTGAACTATACTTATTTTAAACTCTATTCCTACACCCAAATACGTCTAGGAAACAGGCTACCATGAAGCAGTCACACTAGGAACACAACAAGCATGGTGCCATTGGTCTCAGACTGCCATTCCAAATTGCAGGGGAGCAGTGTGATGGAGTCCACAAAACAGGGGGTTTCAGTGCCCTTGTAGACCACTGGGATCTAAAAGGGTCCAGTAATATGAATCTCCAGACTCCATGACCAACTGACATTTTTATGACTTTTCCTTTCTTCAATGACATAGCCAAAGCTGAAACATCTAGCTGCCAGACTGACATAATACAGCAGTCCAGAACCAGGGAGAAGAGGCTCATTTGAAATCAGGATTCCTCCCTCACCTCAGCAACAGCATGAACTCTTCCCAGAGAAACGCAGGCATCACCACTCTGGGCTGAGTTCCTCATTTACAGATCCTGAGAGCTGCATAAATCTTCAGTTTTCCAGCCCTATTTGGGCTTCCTCTCAGGCTTAGCCGCAACTAGTTCCAACACCTTTACCTCCAGTCCCTGAGGCAGCTGACAAAAAGGCTTCTCCCCTGAAGAAGCACAGCAGAGAGTAAATCTTCCACTGACAGCAAAGCATGGACAAGAGCTCTCAGGGACATTCTGCAGCGGCTTCAAGGTCCTCTTGCCATCACAAACAGGTTAATTTGCAGAAACCAGTCAGTTTTATTCTGCTTTGTCCTTGCTGTCCTGAGTCCCCACAAAACTTCACAGTAAGGTGGCTCTCCTTTTCAACCTGGGCTACCTGGGATGCCAGGCTCAGATTTTCTGCTGGAAGTTATGACTGAACTAAAAGGTGGGAAACGTGGAGTAGACACTTAGACAAAGAGGATCTATGAGAGCGAGAAACACAGGGCCTGCTGAAGCCAATTGGTAGTCAGCAACAGGCTTGATGAAACACTGCCAGGATGCAACCGGTGAGAGACCCTGTGCTTGGGAGCTGGGGTGCCACCAAATCAGACCTACCAAATACATGACATTGCTTTCATCAAGCTGTTGTTTTTATCATTTTCATAAAAACAAGCATAAACAATCTCAGTCTGTAAATACTTGGCCCAGTAAACCCTCTCTGCAGCTGGTTGTTCAGACTGATTTTAGCAAGTTATTTGTGATGCAGTTTGGAGAAGTAGCATCAGAAGTGGGTCATTATAAAAAATGTGGGTGATAAACACTATTGCTTCTTTTTGTGCTTTATTAAGTCACAACCTTCAGCTGACAAGCAGCTACTTCTGCTAGATCAAAGGCAGGATCACAAGCACAGTACAGGGAATATATAAATTCTCTGTATTTGAAGAATTTTGACATAGACGATAGTACAACCCCAAATGTTAAACAGCTAAAAACGTGATCCTTACTGTGAACTGGCCTCTAACATAGATAGTCTCAAAGGTATTATGTGAAATTCAGAGTAAGCAAGATGGCTTTGGCACTCAAACTTCTGTAATGTCACCTGGGTTTTTTTCTCTAACATGAAGAATGATTCTTTTTTTAATCTCAGTCCAGGACAAGGGGGAATCTGTAAGGTCAGCTGGATTGCTTTTCTTCTGCTGGTGAAAAGTACTTGCTTTTTCTTCTAATGCTAGCAGGAAAAGACGCTTGCCCTGAAAAATGGAAGCTGTAAGGGTAGAAACAAAGCAAGCAGACATCTGTTGTTTAGGGGGGGTTTCAATTTTGTTTTTTCACTGTGAGAAAAGAAAGCCTTTCTACTTTAATCTTACCTATATTAGATGATGGAATCTGAAAATATAAATTTGACTTCTAAAGCAATGTTGGGTAACATACCACTTATTAAAGAGAATTATATTAAACTTATTCAGTAAAGGGGGCCAGATACAAGTCCCACTAAAAGTCAACATAAAGAAGTGAGATATTAAACAGGACCAGGGACCATTCCCTTAGAGTCAGAGATATTTTCAGTGTCCAGAAATTTCTCTGAAATAGAAAAGCGGAAAAAACTCATCGGAACTATTTGCTTTGCATTATGATACAGATGTCCTTCACTCATTTACACTGTAACATTAGCCAACTGATGCAAAACTCTCTTCTATTGGCATTATCACAGTAATTTCTTCAAGCACAGAAATACAGCTGGTTTATCCACATAATCAAATAAGCTCTAAAGAAACTGAGTCATTCCTTAGTAAGAGAAAGGACTGCTAAGTGGGAGTGGGCTACTTGTACATTTAATTCTTAAACAAGTGTAACTAATTAGTGCTTGTGGGAGCACCACTGAATTAAAATAGCAGAGATAACTGTGTCTGAACACTTGCCTGTTCCTCTATGAGTAGGGCGTAAATCTCACTTACGAGGTTTTATATTTACTATTACATTGAAATTAAGAAGAAATAAAATCATAGCATTCAGAGCTATTGTTTCAGGCTATTTTCAAATTCTAGACAGCATCATTGCAAACGTTTACCAGTGATCATGATAGCTACATGTTTGGTAAAAAAATATTTCAGAGCAATAATAAGAGTAAATACAGTCTCATGAGAAAAATATCAGATTGCCAAAGCATTGTGACACAGCCAAACAAACTTGAGCTGAGATTGTGTAATCTCAACAATCACTGTTGTTGAATTGCAGAATGGTTTTAGATGAGAATTATTTCAGCTATTACCAAATTAACCTTATGCCTTTTACCAAGGAATTTCAGAAACCAAAAGAAACAGTAATCATCCTTGCATCTGTTTTTCTAAAGTGCTTCAGAGCTCAGTGACAAAATTCAGAAGAAACTCCTTCCACTCGTTGCACCTTTCTGCTTTATTTCAATTAAGGTTTGGGTTTTGTTCAATACGAATGCAGTTCTTACGCAGCTGAACAATAATACAACCAATATTGTGAGACTAATGCTGTCTAAAACAAGCACATCCCAGCATTCTCCTCCTTATGGGAGCAGCTTCACTTAAGTCTTTCAAAACACTTGAAAATGACAATCACAATAGTTATTTTACTTGCAATCATTTTAGGGACGGGTAGTGTTTAAGTTGCATCCAGAACTCCTAATTTGCTTCTTAAAAATTAAAACAAACATTACAAACCCGAAAACCTTGTGCTGGCCACCCCTGCTGCCCTCTCTTCCAGTCTTGCTAAGCAAGTTGTCCGAAGATCTGTTTGTGGAATGGCTGAGAATTTTGTTTAAGTTCTACCTCTCCTGCTTTACTTGTCAGCTTATGTACTGGCACAGAGGCCTTGCCATCTCTCCCATCTGTACAGTACTCCCTGGGGAGGAACACTCTCACTTGGTAGGTATGTACATACTATGTGCAATGTGTTTACATATGTACACAGTATCTATGCACATTCTACAGTGTGTAACACAATACAGCATGTACACATGTGCCTACTGTGATATGTACACAGTATGTAGTGTGTACACAGTATGTACATATATGTACAAACTGTGATATGTACACAGTGTGCACAGTGTGTACACATATGTATACAGTATCTACGTACAGTGTAGTGCATAGTGTGTACAGAGTACAGTATGTACACATATATACAAACTGTGATTGTAACAGTATGTATGTACAATGTACACAGTGTACAGTGTGTACACACCACACTCTGTACACATATGCACAATGCGTCCCAGATGCAGGGCTCACGGGGCAGAGACGACCCTCTGCCTGGCCGGGAAGCCGCGGCCCTTCTTCACGGGCGTCATCCCGGGATCAGGCAGCGGGATACGCATCCTACTACCGGGAGCCCTACTCCAGCCAGGCCGGTGGCGGGCGGGTGGGAAACGTCCGGGACCCCCTCCCCTTGCGGAGAGACCCTTTCCTGCAGCCGCAAGACGCCCATGCACGGCCCCGAAGGCCGCCCACGGGCCCGCGGTCACTGCCCGGCCGAGTAGGGTGGCGCTGCGGGCGGCCACTCTCAGGTCTGGGGCGGCCCCGCGAGGATGACGCAGGCGGCGGGCGGGCAAGCAAGCAGGAGGGAGGAAGAGAGGGAGGAGCCCGTGATGGCTGGTGCGGTCACCATCTCGCTGTCCTTCGCTGCGCTCCCGACCACCGCCACCGCTCCTCCGCTGTCAGCTCCCGGCCGCCGCGTCGCCACCGCCATGGCCGAGGAGGAGACCTCCAGCGAAGGGTGAGTGGAACGAGACTGCGGTGATCCCTGCCCTCCCCACGGGTGTCCTGGGCGGCGGGAGGAAGGCTGACAGGGCGCCCGGGCCGGGCCGGGCCGCCACAGGCGCTGCTCGCCCGCTTCCACCCGCCGCTGGCCCGTCCTGCGCGGCGCCCGCCAGCTGCGGGGAGGCGGCGGCGGCTGGTCCCTGTGCCCGGGGCTGGGGCCGGGGGGCTCCCGCCTCCCCTCCGCGCTCCGCTCCGGCCCCTCCGCGCTCCTGTGTCGCCGCTCGGGCATTCTCGCAGCCTAGGGCACGCTGCCTGCCATGTTTTCCTGCCGCCCAGCCCGCCCTACTGCCATGGCTTCCCGCGCGCGGGGATGTCTCCTCGCACGGGCGGGCTCCTGGGAGGGTTTGCCGGCGGCTCCCTGCGAGCCTCGTATCCCCGCTGCTTCGCCCTCTCTGCTGGGGCAACGCCGTGACCGGCCGGCTGTTGTCATTGCACACCTGCCTGCAGGTGTGTGCCTACACATTTCTCTGCCTTCTTTGCTTCGGCGTTTGTGCGCTCTCCGAGTGTCGTCCACCCTTCCCTTTGCGCCCCAGAGGCCACACGGCTGTGTATACTGCTGGTCCGTGCTTCTGTGCGCCTTTGGAGCTTCATCTGTATGCCCAGATACCCTGTCTTCTCATTCCATCCCTTCTGTATGTTCACTTCGATGTAGAGCAGACAGTAAGCTTGTCAGCCTTTCTGTGTCATCATTCTGTACTTGATACAAGTAGGACATGAGAGCACAATCTATAAATAACAAACATAAGCTGTTGTTCTAAGTTTTCGCTTTTCTAGTACTGTATGCTTACCTCATCTCCAGCTATCCCTGTGAACTTTCCATTCACTATCCCAAGGCATTCACATCTACCAAAATATCTTCTCTAGTATAAGTTATCCTGCCCCTGTTCCTAACATATATCTCTAATACTTGTTTGTAAATACTTACACACTCGATATATGGCTTCGTTATAGCTATTAGTCATTCTTCTCCCTGAAACAACATAGTTCCTCGTTATATCTTTTGTCTGTGTACATTCAAATAGTTCCATACAAGTTACCAACCAATGGTCTGTTCTTCAGTTCACATATTCTTTGCTAACATCTGCCTTCTCATACCTAGTCCTTCAGTGTATGCTTTATTTCTTATACACTTCAGCATCCATTGCACACCCATTCTTACACCCTTCCATTGCCCCCAAATACATTGTTTGCCCTCCTTTATCCCACAACAGAATAATAAAGATATATCTGAGACTGTTCACTAAACATAATTAATATGTCTGCCGATCACTTATCTCCCAGTTTGTTCCATCATATTTTAGGAGTCTAGTCCAAACTTGGCTCTATCAGAAGATATCTAGCAGTGCCTTGGTCTCACATGTGCTTTATCTCCTTTGTCAGATGTGTAAATAGGGTTTGTATGCATTGTTTACATGAATTTTTCCTATTTCTCTGTGCCTTAAATATCAAGTGGTATATCATTGTCGATTGCCTGGCCCTCAGAAATTCATTTCTTGCCTTTTCTTCTCTATGTGCCTTCTCACATAGTGAAGTCTTGTGTTATTTTAAGAAATCCCATGTAAAATTCATTAACTACTTGCATGAAAATGATTCTGTGCTTTCATGACTTCATAATTAAGGATGTTACTGTTTACGTGTTGTCATCTTATGTGTCTGTTCTGTTATCTTCCAAAACTACCTGCATTCTCAGTGCTGTTCTCTTTTTAGCCCTTTTTCTAACTTAGGACTTTGGTATTTCATCTTACGTTTTTCCGTGCTCTGCTAGCTCAATCTGACCAGAACTGAACTATCCATCTTTTCCAAACTCCCTGTTACGCCTTTATCGCCATATATACACAGCATTCTCTTTTCAAGTACAAACTCTAAAGGCTTCTCTTTAAAAGCACTGTGCAGTTTTGTCTACTCTGTAACTCCGCTCTCTCCTCCTTTCCTCAAAATAACTTTTCAAAATAATCTTCTCCCCCCCACCCCCACCTTCTGTGACATTACACATTTGAAACTACAGTCCCCTTCTTGGTTCTATGTTTTTTCTGACCTGTTCCCATTCATAAAATACAAGCAATTTGTAAAGCTTCTTGTTGCTGATTTACAGTTTTTCTAAGTAAGAGACTTAAAATATCCCTGCCTCAACCTGCTTGTTCAGTCACTGCATTAGTCTGAACTGTATTAGCTGTCTGGTTTGATCAGAGTGCTGAGTGCTGCTGAGATGGTGCCAGGCACCCTCAACTTGAGTTGCCTGTCGGGATTGCAGGATTGTAACACTAGTTGATCTGGACATAGGGTTAGGAATAGTAGGCTGAATTTTCAAGAGGATTATTGCAAGTTTCTCGTCATGGTTTACAGAACTGGACAGCTTTTTTCAGAACTTCTGAGCAATCAGGCCGTTTGATGTGAAATCTTTGAATAAGTCCCCCAATTCACTAAAGACTTCTAAGAAAAACTCATTGTCTTTTTCAATGAATTCAGAAAGTGCATTAGTTTTGAAATGTCAGCACTTTTATTGGTTTCTAACAATAATCAAAATTAGCATTTCTTTAGCATTTCTTTATCTTTTGAAGTTCAGCAGAGCTCAGTACAGAGGAACTTGATAAACAAGAGAAATATGTTAAATATTTTTTGATTTAGAACACCATGGCAGTGAGAGGAAGAATTACAATATACCATCAAACCCCTAGATGAAATTATCAGTGACAGGTGTATTAAAAGAATAAATACGAAGTTTATCTGCTTTGAAAACAATAGCATGACTCAACTCGTTATGCAACTCACTCGCTTTGTTGCAATCTGGTAACTGTGTAAAAGCATGGTGAAAACAGAATAACTGTGACTCGGTTACTTTCTGGAAGATCTTGGCTGAAAAATATTCATGAACCTGTCCCAACTTTGAATGAGTTTAACTAAACAGATGTTTTAGTATTCATAATGACAATGATTACTTGGTTAACATGTCACCTGCTAGTGATTTCCAAACCTGTTTGCAGCCTCGGACCTTCTGTATGTAAGTTTTAGATGTAGACTTCTTTTGCCAGTATAGAACTCACATTCCATTTGGATGCAGCCAGACTGTGTATGGCTTGTAATAGAACTAGGAATAGCAGTTACCAAATGTGTGTATGTATCTATGGAAAAAAAATCCCCAAACCACAATCCCCGGGGTTTTTTTCCCCCCTCTGAGATAAGTGGAATAGCTTTCTTTGAAACAAAAATTTTAAGGGATCTGCACTTACAACCTTACATCCAATTACTTGTAAGTGGCCTGTATTCTTACAAAGTAATGGCATGGAGTAATAGGTTAAAATGTACACTGCAAACATCAGTGTTCACAATTATTTTTGTATTATCCTTCAAGCTTGTTTGTATTAGAGAACTCTTCATATAATTTTGAAGTGAGTTTTTTGATTCATAAAAGAGGAATAGTTTACTAGGCTTAATAGAGTCTGTGTCTGCTCCTTAATACAATGGTTTACAAGGATATCATAGTGGTGTGTTAAAACAGGATATTACAGCATGAAGGGACACTGAACTCAGAATTTTTCTTGATTTTTTTTTCCTTTGCTGCTTACGTCATCTAGGTTTTAAAGCAAACTGAGTTGATAGGCTGCTGAAAGCAAGGTCCTGCTTACTTTTCTTTGTGAAAGGATACTATTTCTAAGGGCCTTTCATATAGTGCAGGCAATCAACAAACAGCAGGACGTTTAAAAATTACAGCATTTTTACAGACTGAGTGAGACATAAGTGCAGTGTGGTAAGCACGTGTAGGAAAAGGTTAAAGGACATTTCCTTCCTCTTTTCTGGTTTTGTCATTTTCGCTGGCAGGGTTGTATCATAGCTTCAGTGCTTAACGCCTTTTGCGTTACATCCATGAGCTCATCTGAAAGTATTTGTGTGAGCAGGTTTTCAGGCATTTATAGGATTGTTTCTAATGGCTTCCTGTACTTACACATATCTTCTCATTCCAGTGGCAGAAGAAAGGTTCTCATGACCCTACTTTCCAAGTATGAAGCAAAGACACTACTGCAAAAATTGCCAAATAGGGTGCTTGTGAAGGGAGTCATAGCCCCTGTGGAAGTTAAAGTGGAGCTTTAACTCCACTTTTCTTAATCCAGAGGGGTGACTAGCTGTGGGGTTGCCATAGTGCTGGTGACTATGGGTCATTGGAGAATGCAAACTTCAGCCATTATTGCTTACATTTGGGTATATGCAAAGTGTTTTAGAGCCTGGTGGGGGCTGGTAGGCCTAGTTAGAGACCTACCCCTCTGAAAGGGACAGTGTCTGTGCTGGGAGGTTCTGACTATTCTGAACTTGTAAGAGAGAATCTGAACAACTGTTGTAACTGATAAATTATTAAAATGTCTTTTATATAGTGGTTTATTAAGATTGCTTGCTGAAGAAATTTTGTTTCTTGTGTTTCGTAAGTTTTGAGTATTTACTTGCAATTCTGACATTCTTTCAGGATAGTTTTTTGTACATGATTTGCATTGACAGCCAGAGAGAAGAGGGCATGGGAGGAAAGGTGAGTGTCTGCATTTGCATTGGCTCTGAAAGATCCAGATGAGAAGCTGAGCAGCAGGAAAGAGGTCAGTGGAGAAGAGAGATTTGTGAGTCAGTAAAGCTGTGTAAGGGAATGAGGTCAGTCTGGAATAAGGTTAAGAGGGTAAAAGGAGGATTTTAAGTGACAGCAAGAAAACGTGGTGAGGAATGGCAGAGGAGGAAGGTGCGCTAAGTGTGTTCTCATAGAAAGCTCAGGATAATAGGAGACTACAGAAAGAAGGGGAAGGTACAGGCATAAAAATGCATTCTCTGAAAAAAGATGTAAGAGTGCCTTTTGCCATCGAGAAGGTCCGCTCATGTACTGAAGTAAGGGAAGAGAAGGACAACAAGGGAAATAAGGAAATGGGGTGGGTTAGTGCTCTAACAGACTATTGTAGAATATTTTTCTTGATTGCATTTAGTAAGTGTCATACCAATACTAAAGGCTGATTAATTATATCTCTGCCTTTCTACAGGGAGACTTTTGGTGCAATGACTTTATAGACTCATTTAGCTTCTTAACTATTTTTAAGACGACTTGCACTTCTGTGGCATCTAAAGCATTTGTAGTGTAAGCATATACAGAAAAGAGTCTGTTATCAAAAGGGTTGTGCATTTCTTAGGTTTTCCAAGAAATGGAAATGAGGCTAGGTAGACCAAAATGTTGAATACCAGTTCCTGAATTTTGACAAAGGTAACTGTCACTGTAGGTGACTTTGATAAAGGAATAAAACGTAGAAGTTGCTCTAATGCTCTGCAGTGAAACAACCTGTCTTGAATGTGTATTCATACTCAGGTACAAGTGGGGTTTATGTACAGCATATTTGGAGCTAAACGATATTATCATGGGCCTTAGATAGCCTTTTATTTGTATTCTTGTATGGCTCCAAGTGGAAGAATGAAAATATCCAAATATCCAAATCCTATTTAAGTTGTGATCTAAACTGTGTATAATATACTACAGAATATAAACAAAAGATAAGCAGGGTGGAGTGTGGGTGGGCGTGGTGCAGATTGGTGAGAGGTGCCTGTTACATGTGTGCTTTGCTCTTGTCCAGTTTGATGGAACTTGGGGATGTTCTGAAACACAGGCTGCTAGCATGGTAGGAACGAGAAGGCTGACAAGATTTAAGCAAGGTTGACGCTGCTGAAGGGCAACAGCAGTACATTGGTCAGTGTATGAATAAAATGAAAGCAGTAGAAAGTTAAGTAACATCTGAAGGGCACCAAGTATAAATTTTCATTTCCTTAATTTTATTTATGCTTTTCTTCACAAATTCTTGCTGCAACGTGCAGCATGTTGTTTGTAAAAACTCTTCAAAGCTGTGGCAATGCCAAGTTCTGTTTGGTGGGATTTTACTGTGAAGAAGGCAGAGGGATGTAGGTCCTCTGTGGAACCAAACCCATATGTTAAAATGTGATCTCTGTCACAAGGTTGAGTAGTTTTAGAGGGACTGTGCAGCTTCCCCCTTTCTTTTCCTCTGCACCTGCGTCTTTATATTCTGTATTCTTCCATATTTGGTATGTAGTCGCTATTGTGGTTTTTTCCTCTGGATTGTTTTTGTTTTTAGCTTTTAAATAAAAATATAGAACAGTGAATCTTCAGAAGAGATGGCAGGAAATAATGGAGGGCTTGCTTCGCTGGGTACTATTAGCAGTTAGTGGATCTTAAAGTTTTCATGGGGAAATGCCTGTGTGTTAAACAGGGTGTTGCAAGTTAGGGAGGAACAGCGTTTCTGAAAGCTTGTTAGGGCTAATTAATTCTCTACTCTGTAGTATAATTGTGGCCTGACTTTTACCTGACTGTGGAGAAGACCCTGTGATATTTTGGAGGACAGTAGGACACTGCCCTTGTTTGTAGCTTTGGAATCTGTATAGCAGTGAACAGTAATAGGAGTAAGTAATAGCTGTGTGACCACCCACATGGTTTCTTTGTTGTTGCGCTCATGCTGAATGGTTTCTTGCATCAGGTGCTACCACAGCTACTTTGTAAGCAGTACGAACATTACAGGTTACAGGCTTAGTTGACAGTTCACAGATAAACTTCTTTCTTGTGGGACATATTGAAAAAGCACTTGCCCTGAAAGAAAGAGGGTGGAAAGAAGTTACATAAGCATATAAAAAGGATACATGTGGTTAAAATGAAAAAAAGAAAGGCAGTGCTTGGAGACAGAGAAGAAAATGTGGAGGGAGCTGCAATGAGGCAAGGTATACAGCAAGGTGTCTGAGATTCAGCGTGGGAGAGAGCAAAATTGTAGGCCCTCTCCACTTTCTGAACACTCAGGTTGCTCAAATGAATTTAAATAAACATGGTAACCTTTAATATCGCTAAAATAGTTGAAAAATGCTGATTGGTTAGGAATTCATTCATCAGGTACTTGTCAGGTTAATTTTGATAGATGATTGTCCTATGTAGGACTGTTAATATAAGTAGAGACAGTGAGAAAATTTGCCTCTGAATTTTTGCATTAATTCTGATGTTGAATGTTCTGAATACAGAGTTCAAGATGCAGTAAGTACATGAGGAATGCATTGCTTTCACCTCTGCCCTGATGTAGAGCAATATGCTGCAATACCCTATCATGGGTTCTTTGTTGGAATGGGGCTGATGTACGTTACACTTCCTAGAAATATTATGCAGAGGTTTTCAAAACATTCTGTTTTAACGTTACTGAAGTATTCTAAGAGTTTCACAACCTGTAATTGCATGGAACGTCTTGGCTCAAAACTCCTCTAAACAGAACTTTATGGGCAGGGTTACACTGTCATCTGGGGGGGGGGGGGAAATTGGTGTCCTTTCTTACCTGTTCACAATGATTTCATCCATATTTTTTTGTCTACTCATGAAATTGGTAAACAGACATTTGTTAAAGAATTGAGGTTTTTTGTTTCCACACCGTATTCCTAATACTTCCCTCTGGGTCTTGCCCATTTAGTATGCTCCTCAAGGACTTTCCCTGACGATTGCAACATTTTTAGTCTATTCATGCAATGAAAGTGAGACATGGAATATTTTTCTTCTCCTGGTGTTCATCTGCAACTGCCAGAGCATTTTGTCCTGGGAACATCTCATTCAAATTGTTGTGGTTGCTGCATCTGATTGCTACTGTACATGCAGATGCTTTTTCCCTGGATATACAGCCTTCACAACAACAGTTACTGTACGTGAGCTCTGTATGCCTGAATTATTCTGACTGTATTCACTGTTCTTAGAAGTATTAAAGAACATGCTGCACTTCAGGGACAGGAATGAAGGACTACAAGGACTTTTGGTATTGCTTGTGCTCTTAAGGTTCTAATGAAATAATATCCTGAGCCTGGTTGCAGAAACATCCCTGCCTGGTTAAATGCAGACTTGATGTCATGATTATATGTTACTGTCTGTCAGTGGCAGCTCTGACTTGTGAGTCAAGGTGGAGGACAGCTTGTCTTTTTTTCCACCTTGTTAGCTTGTAGGTCTGCTGGTTAGCTTTGTGGCTTCTCTACAGCTGAGTCTCCATAATTATCTGGGTTAAAATACAGTGTCTTTTAAACCTGTATCATTCCACAAGTCTGACACAGAGAGCAGCCACCAAATAGTTGAATTGGCAAAATAGGAGTGGTGTGCTGCTGGATCTGATAGGATCTCCTGGTAGTGAGGATGGCCCAAGATTCAGGCATTGTGTCACTCAGTTAACTGCATATTAACACCAGTAGGAATAAAAACACAGAAGCAGAGTGCTTCTCAGAGTTGAGCTGACACACAGACTTCTCTGTGTGTTTTATCTTTCTCATTTTAAAAATTGGCTTTCCTTGAATTAACAAACCAACACTGAATATTAACTCTAGTCAACTACTTCTGTCAAAAGTTCAATTCTGATAAATGTTTATTTGCTGCATCTTGCTCTCAGTTTCATGCAGAGCATTCTGCTTTCACATGATAAATATATTTTTCTCATTTTCTAAACTTCCCAAATTTGATTAGGAAATTTGAGTCTTCTTTTACGCTAATTAGTAATATTTTTCTGTCATTTTCAATTAAATGTGTTTTGCTTTATAGTTTTTACTTCATTTTATAATTAGTAAAATCTCACTGTTATATTGTTTTATATTCTTTGAACAGAAGGTGCATTTATCTTAGTCATTAAGAATGTGGTTTATTTACTTATTTATATTTACTTCTTTACATTAAACTGTTCTGTACCCCAGTTTTTCCCCTCATAGCTAGATTTCTGCTTTAAATGGGTACTAAACTTGAATGTGTAATTTTCATGGATTTTAAGTGATTACAGTTGTTGAAATGCTAAAGAGACTGCTGGGTTGTCCAAAACCATATAGGAGAACTTGAACCTGTTTATAAAATTTAATCCACAATTATTAAGAACATCCTATTTTTAGTGTAGTACCTTATGTGCTTTAAATTTCTTATCACTATTAGTCATAGATAATAGAAAAATGTTATCAGGCTTGATTCAGAGTTATGTAGTTCCAATATATAATAATTCTAAGACTTTCTTGAGTTGAAAGTAGTTGCTTCTTATTTATCTCCTTAAGTTCAATTTACTGGAGTTACAGAAACATGTTTTCTTGTTTTTTCACTCACTAGTTTGAAACAGACTTACTGCATTTTTCTCCGGGTTATTTTTTTTACCAGTGATTTGTTAAACAACCTATAGTCAAGAGGGATTTTACTCTCCTGGGAATAAAGAGAGAACAAGATGGAATTTGGATGTAGTGATTACTGGAGTGAAAAATATTCGTCTTTACTTACATATTAGAAGGCTTTTTTGCCATGGTAATGTTGCTGATAACTGTTAACAAAGAAGTGTTAATTCTTGCCATAATCCATCATGTAAACAGCATGCAGTATTCTGGTGTTGCAGGCCATTATATTAATGAGATGGGAAAGGAAAAGTTTATTGTAACTTAACTCTGTCTGGGATAGAAATGAGCCAGATGTAAACCTTGCGACTTCCCTCTGACCTTTTGACACAGAAAGCCCTGTTTGATTGTGTCATCCTTGACTGTTTCTTTTGCTTTGTGTTGTTTTGGGTTATCACCTTTAAACTTGAACTTTAGTAGCCAAATATAGAATTTGCTCTGAAAACTTGGTGGTGTTGATGGTGGAAGAATACATATCCTACTTACCTCTTAAGCTTTGTGTAGACTACTGCTGAGTAAAATGCAGAAAGATTCAGCAAACAGACTTATTTCTACTGTTCCTCTTTAAAAAATAGAAAGACAAAAAAAGCGCTAATGAAAAGGGTAAAATGGTATAGCTATTTCACTTAAGCATCCATCCATCCTATGATGACTGTGGAGTGTTCCTAGAACATTATTGTAAAACAGTTTTATATTTAAAATTGGCACTTTGCCATAAATTTGATCTGTTGACCTTGCACCCAGTTATGAATATCTGATGCTCTTTTTCACTCCTCCTTTTTTGCCCATTCTTAGTATTTATGTAACAATTGAAAGGGCTGAGTGAGTTGCAAAGTAACATGGTTAAGTGTTTTTATGTGAGACCTGAGAAAAGTAAGCCTTATGTTGCTTATATTTAGATTTCAACATGTTGGCAATTTTGGATTCTTTTGCTAGCACAGTACTTCAGAAATGCTTTATGCAGAAACAAGAGGGGAGAATCTGAGCTGTCTTTCCATTATCTTGTTTCTTCTGTTACAGTGTAAGATTTGCTTAATTTGGAGTTGGCTTAAATTGATGGGTGCTTATAGCTGCCTTGCCAGCTGGATGACCCTGAAAATCCCAATGCCATTCTGGGTGCTGGGCAGAAACAGTACCAAGTTCTCAGCATTAATTTGTTTTTCTTTCCTTACTTATAAATAGCTGAAATTAATTCTGAGAGTCAGGAGAGGAGAGGGTTAGGGTTTTTGAGAGATCAACTTGCTTCTAATAAGATTTAAGGGTAAAGGGTAAAGCTTGAAGTGCTTTACCAGTGAGTTCACTCAGTGTTTAAGCTTTTTAAGGTTTTGAGCTTGTTTCCTAGCTAAAATCTTGGTAGTTTGCAATATTGGCTGCAAAAGTTCAATCAAAATTATTAGATATGCTCATTTTTTGAGAGCAAGACAGAAACAGATAGACAGCTCTGTTGCTTATGCATTCAGTTACTTTTCCATAATCCTTTGTGAGTTATTGTGCAATTGTTGTATACCCTGAGCTCTGGCTTCCCTACTGATGAAATTTTTAAATCCAAATAATTCTTCACAACAGGAAAATCTATTGTATGCACTTCTGTCACTCTAGTGCATGGATTTTGGTCTATACTGGGAGTTTTGATTACCATACTAACTTCAGAATTGTTAGTTAAAAGCTAAATTTAAATTCAGCACTGTAGAAAGATCTCTGCATGTCCTGTCTCGTTTGGTCAGTGATTTTTGACAAATCATCATGTAACAAATGGTATTGCTTTCATTTATTCTGACTTAGGGGAGTTCTGTTGATTTTTTTTTTTTTGGTTTGCTGTTTTACCACACAGGCTTTCCACAGATTATGGCAGCTAGCTCTGCAATGGTGGTGTATGTGGGAAGGTGCCTCCGTTGAATGATTTCAGGCTTAGTACATCTTGTAAGCCATGCATTCATATAACTCTAATGTAAGAAAATGGTAAGCTTGAAAAGTAAGAGAATAAGCTCCATTTCTGTACATTTATATCTCCTACATAGAGAGTTACAGGCAAATTCTGATGGACATCGTGATGTGGTAGAGCTTCCATTTTTTAAATCCAGATTACAAATAAGAAATCAGAGAGACTTCATCTGTTTGAGTACATGCCTCAGTGTTAAAATAGATGTTTTAAATTCTTCAGTATTATCTAAGCTTTCATGAGCTTTTTGTGGAGTATGTCAAATTTGTAACTGGCTACAGATCCACCAGTTGTCTTGCATGGAATCAATTCTCACCAAGCTGCATAGGGTTAATGTAGCTGACAGAAGTTACCTATTTGCCTCATTCTTCATCGGGTTTGACCTAATTAGTGGAGGTGGATGGGTGGGTCAGATTCACTGTGTCTCTGCCTCCACTTGATTCTCAGTTCTTTTGAAAGTTACCCTTAGGCAATTCAAGCTGTGCTGTGACAGCAAGTTCTTGATTCAAATTAACAAATTAACATTCAAGCAGCTGAGGAAAAGCAGTGTTATCCTTAGCTATATTTAACACAATATCCAATTAATTCTTTTCTCATTAGATGTCTATGTATAGTAATAACTATTTGTTTTTAATTTTTTTTTAAATTATTTCTTTTTATCCTTTCTTACACTTGCAATGAGGGGCACAGAATGCTTGCTCTAATGAGCCAACATGTTAGATCTTGCCTGGCGGTTTGGGCCTTGTGCATAGTGGTTACAGCTCCAGGTTGTCAGATGTTTGTGCCTGTGTGCCTTTTGTTTGCATTATTTATTACTATATTTGGTCATCAGCATAGGCTGATGGTCTCCACTAATCTTCTAGTCCCACATTAATCACCTAGACTTTCTCTGTATCTGAGGTCGTTCAGTGGGTGTCTCTGGGGCTTTCCCTTACTTTCTGGTCTCCTTCCTGAGGTGTGTTACAAGGAGTGTGGAGTTCTGTTGGCAAAGACAGTGACTTCTTTGAATGCCTGGAAGGCTAGCAGCCCCCCCACCTGCTGGCCTCTGATTTTTCCAGCCTCTGGTACTCCAGACCTTTTCAGGTGGCTATGAAAAGCGTGACTGACCTCAGACAGAAGATGGAGGAAGCATCCTATGCAATGCTTTGCTCGACTGGTTATTGCTTATTTTACCATGGATGGGCATGCTGGTTTGTGTTACTGCATGCCCCAAATACATGTGTTAAATTCCATTAGTTATGTGCCTTGGTAATTTGATGTGTAACACCCATAAGTACAATCGGTATAAAAATTGGGGCTGTAAGTTGCCAGATTTATTTCACACTTTTCGATACAGCAAGCAGCTAAGCCCAGTGGTTCTCTTAACTCCTCAAAATATGAGATTCTGCTGTTGAATTTTCTTTTTGTAAAAAGACAGATGGGAACAGAGTGTCAGGGAAGTGGTGGGTGATGAGAGCAGAGTGGGGTCTGTCTCTTCTGGCAGTCAGTAGCTCACTTACAATGTGAAACTGCTGCTGAAATCTTTAGTTTTCTTTCGTAAGTCACCTCCATTGCTGGTGAGCACACTGTCTTGAAAGGTCCATTGCTTCTTTTTTGACATTATATAGCACTTACAGCTTTATAGCACAGAAATAAAAATGATAGACCACATAAGCAGTTGGTGTTCTTGTGTGCATTTAGAAGACATGTTTAGCACAGATGCAGAAAAGAAATGATACAACTATAGTCTTCCAAAGCTATCAGAAGAATGATTTAAATAGATTATATAGTTGCTTATTCTCCATTTGTGGAAAACATCTAACAATGTGGTAAATCATTTTTTAAAAGATGGAAACAAAGGATTGTCTTGAATACTTCAAAACTAAATATTTTCTTTCTAAAATAATGTTACTAGAAAGTGCTTGGGGTTTTTTTTGACAGAAAGCCATTGCTCTTTTAGTTCTGGAAGTAAAAAATTACAAGAATTGCAAACCTAGTTTTAATTCTAAAAGTTTCACTTTGCTGACTGTGTTTGTCAAACTATACATGTATTCAATGTCTCTTCGGAATTAAAATCTCAGTATTGGTAAACAGTACTTATAACTAACAAACAAAAGAGTGGACATCTATGTTACAGCTTTCTCATTCTGAGACAATTTTCTAAATAATTTTTCTGAGTATCCAGGTGCCTCCCTAAGACTGGGAAATATAGTTCTTGGACTGTGAAGTGTAGATGACATTTTTATTTTTTTGTGGCCGTATCTCTGCACTGTTTTCATGTTGACATGTTGCAGCTTTACATTTCTGTAAATAAATAAATAGAATCTTTGAAGTATTCTCTTTGTTGAATCAGTGGTTTTGCTGAGAGGAAGCAGTTCATATAGTTTCAGCTTTGGGAAAATAGTGACTGGGCTTTTTGCCTCTGATCTAAGTGTTAAGAATGAAAATGCGTAGTTGAGCACATAACTAGAAGAATGTTTGACTCTGAAGAGTGGTGATCTGGCTGTTGTTTAATAATTTACCAGAGTAATTCATAGCACTGGACACAATTACTGTTATTGTTAAACTCAGATTTCATGGTTACTCGGGTATGAAATTACTTTTGGCTTGTCCCAGCTTTAACCTCTTAAAAATCTTACTTTTAAATAAATGCATAGTTTAATATGAAAGCAAAACACTAGGATGCCTATTCCTGTAAGATGCTAAGTTCCTTTATTTCTTAGAATGCATGAGGACATGGCATGGAAGGACATACAATCATCCCTTCCCAGTCTCTCAATTATAATGGTTATAACAATTCCCATGGTCCCTCATTATAACAAGTCCCATGGTCTGGTGGGTCAGGAAGGTTGTTTACAAGACAGCCAGACATTAGAGTAGAGCAGTAAATAATACTGAATAGCAGTGGGCATAGGTGATTGGATGATTCATCCTTTTTGGTCAGGTATGATTTGGGTTGGGGTTTTTTTATGTCCCCTAATAAATTTCTGTGAATCTGAACAGTGCTTCTTGCAGTTGCACTGTGCATCCCCAGAAAACCTTTCATGTGGTATCATAAATTAGTAGCTATGTAGGTGGAGTATGTCAGCCCCTTAAAATGTGGGGAGAAGATCCTTTGGATAAAGAACTAGGGGGGGCAGATCTTTAATTTATTATTGATGTGTTGTGCACACTCTGAAAAACTGGACATTAGTAACCTAATAGTCTTTTAACATTAGTTGTTGTATAACTAGTACTCACAGTGTTCAGTCCTGAAAATTCTGTCACTTATTAGAGAGCAGTTCAGCATAGGAAGAGTGCTAGAGCAAGTTGATTGTGAATTTACTGACTTATCATCTTCCCTGTGAGGAATGGTCTGGGGTCCTGCATTAGCAGCCTTTACACTGATATTGTGAGACACTTCAAAACCAGGTGTGAGGTGGAGAAAGAATATTGAGTCGTAAAAACAAGGGATAAATTAGCACCCAGGAAAAGCCGTACCAAATTGCTGTGTCCTTTGCAGCACTGTGGGTGAGGCAGTGCTGCTAGCTGAGTCATTCCCCCTGCTCTCATGGTCAAGCTAGCACTACCAAGATAGTAACTGACAGCTGGAAAAGCAGCTTCTGTTGCGGGAATTGCAGGTTTGTTTTCCTCTGGGACTTTGTTTCTAAGTTTGTGATTAAGGTCCTAGATTTTTGCTTTGCTAGGATAGACCTGCTGGTTTTTCACTTTTTAAATTTAGTATGTTAATCAGTTCAGGTTAGGCTGGTGAGTGCATAGTTCATTGCTTTTTTTGGAAGTGATAGGTTCATGTAAGGTAAAGGGTGTGCAGACAGATTTCCAAAAGAACTTAAGAGGAGGCAGGAAACTCCAGTGATTATGTTATGTATCCTGCCAGGCTTGTCAGGTTGGCATGATGCTGATCCCAATCAACATACTCTGATAAGAGCACACAGTGGAAAAAATGCACAGTGTTTGAAGAATTACCCTGATCGTGTTGCCACTTTATAAAAGTCAGGAGAAAGAGAATTCCCTCCCACTGCACACTTCTGTTCTTCATAGTGTGTGGTTTACATGGGTTCTCTTATGAGGAGCAGCAAAGGAAACGTCTTCAAAGCATCAAATGGTGCCAAAAATTACCATGTTGCTCAAGACATTTTTATTCTGTATTGCTGTTGTAGGTTAAGATGGTTATTCAGCTGGCTTCCTGCCTGGTGTCCCACATCACTGCTACACCTAAAAGAGGCTGAGGACAAAATGCTAAAATGTAAGTCTTTGGTTTTTAATAAGCTTCATAGATACAACTAGATTTTCTATAAATTTACATATAATCAAAGAAGTTTTTCAATATGGCTTTTACACTGTGATGAAATGAACAGATTTAAAATTACATTTTCGTTGTTCCCTTATGAAGATATTTGATTAGAGGCTCTGTCCTTTGAAAGGAAGCTCCTATTTAAAACAGTGGTTTACATAGAGTGTACTTCGTATTTTACCAGCCTTGTCTAGCAACATCATTTTTTCCCCACTTTTTTCTTCAGGTATTGCAAGCATATACAATAAACGATATGTGTATATATCTAATGGAAATAAAATATGGACACTGACATTCTCTCCAGACCTTTCAAATAAAACTCCACTTGTTCTCCTGCATGGATTTGGAGGAGGTGTTGGACTGTGGGCTCTCAACTTTGAAGATCTCTGTCAGAACAGGACCGTTCATGCTTTCGACCTCTTGGGGTTTGGACGTAGCAGTAGACCACACTTTGACACTGATGCTCGGGAAGCAGAAAATCAGTTTGTGGAATCCATAGAAGAATGGAGAAAGGAGGTGGGGTTAGAAAAAATGATTTTACTTGGACACAACCTAGGTGGATTCCTGGCTGCTGCTTACTCATTAAAATACCCTTCAAGGTATGTGAAAATAAAGGAATGAAGGAATTCCTTTTCTGTATTTGACTAATGATTTTAACACAGATTTTACTTTATCAGGCTCTTTATAGATACTCTTTATGCTGATCTAAAGAAACTTGATATTGAGTTCTAAGTTCTAAGCATTAAAAATAAATCTTACTAATTGTAGGGTTTGTTTCCTGGTGAATAGAAATAGGTAGATCCAGGAAACATGTTTTTTCTATGTACTTGTTGGTACCTGTTTGCGTTTGTTCAATACCCCTTTGTGCTGTTAAAAATGGCAATGAATATATTTACTGGTGAATGTTTTGTGACATCTCTGATTAAACATTGTTTTGTGAAGGGAAAACAGGCCTATTTCTGCCAAACTTCCCACTATTATGGATAACATTGAAACTTCTGAATGTTATTCCCACAGGTAATTTGTGCCTATGTGCTAGCAGTCAGCCTGGTGCCAGCATGATGATATAAAATTATTTTAGTGACTGTTTGATTTAAATTGTCTGTATGCCATTCATATTTCTTCTTTGCAAAACAACCCAGCTGCAGCAGTTCTCTAATTGTATTTCATCAGCATTTTCTGCACCACATCATGGCCAACAGTTAATACATTTTTTCCCCCTTAAAGTAGTAATTTGTCTCTTTTACATAGTCTGGTTATATATCCCCTGGTGAACTAGGATCCCACGAACTGAAGTAATTCTGTATTTAAAAAGGACAGTGCTTTCGTTGGGATACACATAGTGGGCTCCTATGAAAAATTGTGAATATAAACTTAGCTTTCCACATCATATGGCAAATTCTATTTTATACAAAACATACCTTATTATATTCATGTCAAGTTTTATCATTACTTTGTTTTCTTATTTGGATATTTTTGATATAATGTCATGCATCATTTTTTCCTAAAACACTTCATCTTTTTCTAAGTGGACAACAGTTAGCACAAGTGGCTGGAAATGACCTCTGAAGTAGATGTCTAAATCCAGTACTGCAATGAAGAAATGCAATCTTCTTCTTTAGGAATGTAAACCAATTATCCTTTTGGGCATAAAACAACTTTAAGCTAGCTGTAGTTAGTTTTTCGTAGAGATCACTTACAAGTTCCTTACCTCTTTTTTCAAAGAATCTATAAGTGGCACTGTCCTATCCTTGTGGGATGGAATGTTGTTTCTCCCATCTACTGACTTACATCGAAAGTGGGGCTCATGCCTCACTGTGCTTAAGTTGGGGTTAATTAATTTGGGGGTGTTTCGATGTATGCTCTCATATTACTAATGTTTCTCTGAATTAAACTAACACCGTCAAGTTGATAAATTTGATCTTAATACAGCATTGAATCAAGTGATAAATATAGCACAGATTTCAGCCAGATTATCTAACAATGCATTAGAGGCTTAAGGGATTCTGGATACATACTGTTAGGAAAGTAGATCTGTTTCTCCAAGCATAGATGTCCATTATTTTGCTACACTGTACCAGAGATGTTCATGGAAAATTTGAGGTTACTAATCCAAAAAGAGTCGCATTTAGAATATTCCCAAGTGGAGGTGGGCCATGATTTTCAAATACTGCAACTTCTGGACCGTTACTTTTAGAGTGGTTCTCATGGTAAACTTCCCATTATCCTGGGTTATGTTTTAGGCTTGATTACCAAAAGGAGAAATGCCAAATAGGAAGGAAATAGTTAAGAAAGGAAACATGAAAAAAGCTTAATCTATATTTATTCGTGTGTATGCTGTGCTGTATGTAATGCCATAATTTGTGCACAGAATGTGTGGCTGTCCTGAATGACTCCTCGTTGCTTGCACTCTTTTGCCTTTAATCTCTCCTGCTTTGTTTGTATATACCCTGTCCTCTCTTAATGCTGTTGTTTGCTACAGGGTGCAAATACACTAACAGCTGAACCAACAGCCAGAAACATCTTCGTGAGGTTAATCTTTTCCAATCCTTCATTCCAAGCACAGGTTTCTGGTTTCCCAACTGATTATAGTCCAGAAATAGCCTTTGGAATCACTTCTGACATAATTTTAGGTACTAAGAACTTTTCCTTGTTAATATCTAATCTCATGGTTTTGAAAGAGAAGGAAGTCATGAAGAAGAAAGTAAAGATCATAGAATCATAGACTCATTAGGTTAGAAAAGACCTTTAAGATCATCTAGTCCAACCCTTAACCCAGCACTGCCAAGTCCACCACTAAACTGTTTTCCTAAGCACAACATCTACACATCTTGTAAATACCTCCAGAGACAGGGACTCAACTGCTTCCTTGGGCATGGTATTATAGAATGATTTGGGTAGGGACACCTCCTATCACCTAGTTCCCACCCCCCTACCATGGGCAGGGACACCTCCCACTAGACCGATTGAACCAGCCTGTTCCAATGTTTAGCAGCCTTTTCAGAGAAGAAATTTTTCCTAATATCCAACCTAAACCTCCCCTCACACAACTTGAAGCCATTCCCTCATGTCCTATCACTTGATATTTGAGAAAAGAGACTGACCCCCCCCTTGCTACAACCTTCTGATAGGTAGTTGTAGAGAGCAATAATGATGAAGTTTCCATGGAAAATCACCTAAAATATGCAAAACTATAGCTGAGTCACTTTTTTTTCAGAAATCATCAGTATTTAGGACAGTTAGAATAAGTGTTACAGGATTAAACAGAAATGGATGATTCTAATCTACCAAGATGAAATAGAGTTTTTGCTTGAGGGGGACCCACAGCATGAAGTGACCAATAGTTGCATGTGCTGGAGACTCCTACTATGCTCTCTGCACTGATACTCCTTTGAGTAATAATTTTACAAATTGTCTCTGACATTTCTTTCATAACCTAAAGTCAATGAATTTAGAAAACATCTGCTAGTTTTGCCCTGGCTCTCTCAGTTCAAATTTTACTTTGATAATGTGATTTTTCGGTTAAATTGTGTCTCTTCTTAGAACAGAATCTTAGGCTTCTAGCAAATTCACTTAAATTAAACAGATGCAGTTATGCTCTTTTCTCTCAAATAGTATTGACTGAGCATGTGGATTAAGCTATTTTTAAAAACAGAAACAAGACTATCTTTTTTCTCAAATGTATGTGACATTGAGTATGTGTTGAATGCTGACTTCCTCTTTGTGACACGTGCTTCCAAGTCTCTGGTGTTTGTACACATGATTAGGTGCAATTCACTCTCTAACTAGTAATTGAAATCAAAACCATTGATAAATCAGAAACTGAGTAATAAGCCACTATGATAGAAGTGACTAAAGCACGTTGTATGCTTATATCTGTAAAACAGATAGCATGTTTTCGTCATACTCAGTTGAAGAAAAGCTATTGTACTTTAAACCTCTCTACCTTTTTTGCCAACAGGGTGAAGCACCTTATCTTAGTGGAGCCGTGGGGTTTTCCAGAGAGGCCTGACAATGCTGAACACGAAAGACCAATTCCAATCTGGATCAAAGCACTAGGAGCTATACTGAGTCCATTTAATCCATTAGCTGGGCTAAGAATAGCAGGACCCTTTGGTGAGTTTTAGATACTCTTAAATACCATTTCTGTTTTGGTTAAACATAAACGTGGGGCAGATAGCACATTATGATAAGCTTTCTAGCAAGTGTGTATCACCCACAGAGGAAAGAGTTGGAGAAAGGTGGGAGTGGTTGAGGAAGATTTGAACTCTTTAGGACAAGAGGGCAAGCTCTTATTAGACATACTAATACGGTAGTTTACAGCAAGCTGCAGTGTATAACTGTAGGCTCCAGTTACAGTGAGCCAGATTATGTGGACATCTGTTGGGGAACCCTGACAGAGAGGCATGAATCTGAAAAGGTTTTTTCTGATTGCCTGTGGTCACAGTCCGGTAAGTTTCCCTTCTCACTGCAGTTTGATGGGCAAACAGGATTTCCAAATTCTGTTAACATTAGAAGGCAGTCTCTTAAAAACTCATTTGACTTTGTCCTGAGTTTAAATCGAAATTTATTAAATTAAATAGCAAATGTTGCAGGCCTCATTGATGTCCTCAATTACAGTGGCAGTCTTTGCTTCATATTTCTGTTTCTTCAACAGCACTGACAAAATGTTAGGTAAACTCTGTATACCCTAATACTAGGACTAGATAGGAATGACCGAAAATACTGTGGTGTTAGTCTGTTTGGGGAAAAGGGTGTAATAAAGTTTTAAAGTCATCATGCATATTCCTTCTAGAGGAAAAAGAGCTTATCTGTCTGTTGCTCTGTGTACTACAGGAGTATCTGCTGGAGAGGCTTGGAAAAAATATCCTTCTGGCCCCTTCTGAGTTATAATTAACTCACCTCTTCATCATTTTTTAATATTCAGTCTGAAGATAAACTAGTGAGATTCCTAGGCTTTGCTTACATTTAAACCACATCTGTTTCCTAAATCTCTTTCTATAGAATATATATTTTAATATGCTGATCTGTTTGTTTCTTGTCAGGAATGTGACAAAATTAGCTTTTCAGACAAGCAACGTTTTGTACCAACATTTTTTTTTTTTTAAGTAAAATGCTAATTTGGTTAACAAAACAACCTGAAGCATGTTGAGTGATAAGCACTGATTTAATGCCTTTTTATCAAATAACAAGTGCTTGCATAAATCAATCCATGTGGAAGAGTTTAAAGCTGAAATTTGTCTCCCTTAGCAATAAGTGCACTCAAAACCATGCTGCAGAAACAGACACTGTCTTGTCCCCAAACCCAGCCTCGCTTATAGGTTGCTGTGAAGGGCAGTGCTTTTAAAAATTTTTCATCTATTTCGTGCTGCATGTGTTAGAAACATTCTCTGTAATCAACTTGATGCACAGTTCTTGACAAGTGAAGGATAGTTCTTAGAGAAGGGTAAGTTTAAATACTGTCCTGCAAGGTAGGCATCAGACCCAACCTCATGAAAGCACTGAACCAAACCCAGCTTTCCTTCTGCAGGCAAACATGGTTAAGCTGCTGGGCAAGCATAGTTGTTTGAACCTCACTACAAAGCCAATTAATCTTGTTCAAAGGTATGAGTTAAGCACTTAAATGTGAGCCAAGTTTATTGGGATATCATAATGGTATCACATGGACCAATCAGACCCACAGGCGAAAAATTAAAACTGGGAGAGAAACAGAATCCAGAGATATTTTTTAATTTGAGTGGTTTCCAGATAGATGAAATGCATATTTTCCTTTATTTAACTGGAACAGTCACTCAGGACGCTCACAGTATAGAGAGTTTGGTGCTTAGGTTGGATTTGTAAATTCCATTCCTAGAGGTGGACACATAAAAATTTCTCAGGACAACAGAAATGTCACAGTGACCACACCCTTTTGATAGAACTTGGTATCTTCCATGTTAGTATTTCTTATAGCATTTTCATAGGCACTGTGGAAAATCAGCCAGACAGGAGTGTTTTCAATAAAGATTACAAGCACGAATCAGTGTGATTTCATTCCAAAATTTGTTCCAAGGTGCCCTACATCCCTGTTTCATTCTCCCCTGTAAATTCCCAAAGAACTGTTTTGCAATTGGACCCACAGACAAAACACTTCTTATTAAAGTAGAAAATGAATTCTAAAATTTGGTAACACTTCATGCCATGACCTCCATGCTGATAGCAGGAGAAGACACAGTTAGCCTCTTTCTTCCAGATACTCTTATTCCAAACCAACTGTTACATTTGTGTTCAAAAAAGCCAAACACAGAGAAAAAGAAGTCCAGCAATTGAACTCTCTGCAGGGAAAACAGAGCAGAGAGAATTGCAGGATTTTACAAAGTCTTCATTGTTTTGAGAGTTAAATCACTGTTTCATAAGGGAATTATTTTCTCTTGCACTGTATTAGTTTTCTAAATCTGTTTAAAGCGTGCATAAGGGCAAGTTGCAATATCTAATCTCAAGATTACAGAAGCATAGATCATGGTGACAAGGTCTACATAAATAGTACCAGGCCTTTGGCCAGAGGTGGGAGGGAAGAAGTGACATCATTATAATTACACAGATTAACAACAAAAGGAAGTTCCTGCCATCAGGAAAAGGGGAAACATAACCATGGATGGTCACACATTGTTGTGGACAGTCAACGTCCAAGTGGAGACCAGTGCTAACTGGTCTTCCTCAGGGATCAGTATTGAGATCTGCATTGTTCAGAGTTTTTGTCAGCACCATGGGCAGGGGGATTGAGTGGCCCCTCAGAAGTTTGCCGATGACACCAAGCTGTGCGGTGCAGTCAGTCAGTGCACCATAGGGGAGTGATGCCATCTAGAGAGACCTGGACAGGCTTGAGAGGTGGGCCCATGTGAATCTCATGAAGTACAACAAGGCCAAGCACAAGGGCCTGAACCTGGCTCATGGTAATGCCAAGCACCAGTACAGGCTGGACAGAGATTGGATTGAGAGCAGCCCTGAGGAGAAAGACCTGAGGGGTGTTAGTTGATGAGAGGCTCAAAATGACCCAGCAATGTGTGCTCACAGCCCAGAAAGCCAAATGCATCCTGGGCTGTATCAAAAGCAGTGTGGCCAGCAGGTCAAGGGAGGTGATTCTCACTCTCTGCTCCGCTCATGTGAGACCCCACCTGGAGTGCTGCATCCGGCTCTAAAGCTTTAGGCATATAAAGGATGTGGACCTGCTGGAGTGAGTCTAGAGGAGGGACATGAAGATGAGCTGGAGCACCTCTGCAGTGACGACAGGCTGAGAGAGCTGGGGTTGTTCAGACTGGAGAACAGAAGGCTTTGGAGAGACCTTGTAGGAGCATTCCAGTACCTACAGGGGGCCTAAAAGAAAGCTGGAAAGGGACTTTTTACAAGAGCATGTAGTGATAGGACAAGGGGTAATGGGTTAAAACTGAAAGAGGTAGGTTTAGATCAGATATGAGGGATGAATAGCATTCTTAGACTAAAATTAGCCTTGTGCTGAGGCTTTTGTCCCAAAGATCCATCCGGCCAACTAGAAGACACTTCCTCCTTAAAGAAGTGTTTCAGAAAAGAAGCTTAAATTTAGAAGGCCTGAACTGGCCCCTGAAACGACCCACTTCTCTACTTTGGCTGTTAAGAGAGCATGAGGACAATGGTTTTCAACATTAAATCTTGTAATTTAGACCAGTACTTATGTGAAGATTTCTACACCTGTTTTTCACCATAGACTTCTGTTTTTCCAACTAAACACTAGATAAATGAACTAGCTTCAGAAGCAGACTGCTCTGTACTAGGAAGGGACAGATTTAGCAAAATAAAACAGCCCAGCTTTTTCAACAGTGCCTTCTGCTTCTGGAAGGTGTGATGCATTTGGCTCACTCGGTGCTGCCACAGCAAGGAGAAGGTATTGGTATCATGTGAGACTAAACTGGTGACAAAAAGATAATCTGCTTAGCCCCTTTGTTGGTCCCCTTTGTAGGTTTCTTCTATTGCTGCGGTGACCCTTCTCAAACACTCCCTGTATGTATTCAGCAGGGGGTGCAGCATAAAATCCTTAAGAGTATTTATATTTCATTCCTGTTTGGCGTAATGCCGTCGTGGTTTCCTGAGACATGCAAGTGCTAAAACAAAATACTGGTTTAGAAGTCACTGAGCTTAGCCACGAGTTTCAAGGGGGCATGTTTTGAGGGTTGTAACGAAAAGTGTTAAGCAGTCTGATAAAGTCATCTATACTCATTTCTTCTCTAATAGTGTTCTCTGTTTTAACAGGGTTAAGCCTTGTTCAGCGTTTAAGACCAGATTTCAAGCGAAAATATTCATCGATGTTTGATGATAACACTGTGGCTGAATACATCTATCACTGCAATGTACAGTCACCCAGGTAAGTATGAGTTTCCCAGTGTATGTTTTGAAGTCTGTCGTTCATTTACTGAGTGCCTGCTACTCCCTCCAATGGCTGTGGCAGCAGTGTGCATGCTATTTTATTTTTAATTGTAGCATTTATTTTATTGAACAAAGAGATAGCATTGCACTTTTTCTGAATTCCAGAAACTGATAAAGAAACTAGTAAAAGCTATCCTATTTCTGTGTTTCCTGTTAACTTTTGTATTAATTCTGTGAAAGTTTGGGCCCTAATTTGATTAAAATATTGTTACAGTAGTTTAATGTGTAAAGAATTTCTTTAAAAATTTTTAAAATAAGGCATTTCATTAAGTTTTATCACTCAGTCCTGTAAAAACATGGGGTCTTTCTGTTGAAAATTACACGTAAAATTTATTTTTCTTAATTGCGAAAAATCCCACCCTTGTGTACTCTGTGCTACCAAAAGGCACAGATACCTCAATTTAGATAAAAAGCAGATCCAGTGGAAATTGAATTGTTCTTGCCCTTTTGTATGGCTTAAAGTGGTGAAACAGCTTTCAAGAACATGACTATTCCTTACGGATGGGCGAAAAGGCCGATGCTGCAACGGATTTCACAAATGGATCAAGACATTCCTATCACTGTGGTCTATGGAGCACGTTCATGTATCGATGGTAATTCTGGCAGTACTATCCAGTCTCTGAGACCAAACTCATATGTGAAGACAATAGTAAGTTGACTTTTAAACCAGTATTTTGTTTATTGTGTGGACTTGTTTAAGTCATACCTAAGGCCGGGTTGGATGGGGCTCTGAGCAACCTGGTCTGGTGGGAGGTGTCCGTGCCCGTGGTAGTGGGGCTGGAACCAGACGATCTTTAAGGTCCATTCGAACTCAAACTGTTCTGTGATTCTCTGTTTTTTATATCAGCTGTGGAAATGCCATCCCTTTGATTTAGAGCCTGGGGTAATAAATTCTGTTTTCTGTAACAGGGAGAGAGAAAACAAATTGTAGATCAGAGAAAACCTAAACAAAAGTGTTGAGTTCCCAGAGTAAGAAGAAAACTTACTGTAGCCCTAGAAGCCAGACTAGATCCTTGAGCAAGGTCATTCTTTATTTTGTTCTACAGTGTGCTAGTACAAATAGATTTTGTAGTCATAGGTTTTGTCTGTGTCTTAAACCACAGAAGTCATTATATCTGCATATATGTATAACATAGTAGGGAGGCTCTCATAAACTCTTCTCATTTGTCTATATAATGCTTTTGTTTTTTGAGTAAGAGTGTTTTGTACCTGGTGCTTAGGCTCTTGTAAGCATCTTTCTCTAAGTCATTAAAAAAATACTTAGTGCTTTCTTCCTAGCTAATGTATTTTTGTTTAGAAAATATTAAAATGTGTGTACTTGCAACTTGATGGGAATGTGCACACTGAGGCGTTTTTTTATTTCTATAAAACCAAATTAATTTAAAAGTACTCTTCACACATTTTCACATCAGTCAGTTGTGATAATTGAATATGCATATATGTTACAATGCTGTGAGGTGATAAAAGTGTTTGAACACACCAGCTGTCATCTTACTGATGTCTAGAATTATCTGGACAGAAGTGACAATATGCAATGTTGGTAGTATGCTGTAACAGCTCATTCAAAGAAAATTTTATAACTTGATACAGTTGACATCAGAGCTGGAACTCAGAGAAAAGACTTTGTTATTGAACTGTTTAGGTGTTTTAAAGAGCACAAATAAATTTCATAAGTTAACATTCGGATTGAAAGTGTCACTTAACTGTTTAACCGGAAAGGGAAACAAAAAGTCATTGTTAAAAAGTATACAATATATTGCTGGGGTAAGCATATACAGTTCAGGCATATTTTTTCCATTCTGGTCGATGGCTTTTAGAAAGGACTGTGGACAACTTTATTGTATTCCAGGTTAAAATTTTGTCAAGCCAGATACAGATTCTAAAAGGTAAACTGGAGTGGTAAAAATTGCGGGGACAGTCAAAAAACCATAGGGTAGAAAGGGCTCTAATGAGACCAAGACATCGACTAGAAGTGCCATGCTTGGTGACATGCACAGAGGTTCTGGGGGTTTATTACATGTGTTTATTTCTAATTAATTTTTACTTTGACTTTCTGGGTTTTTTTAACACAATAACATATCTATACATTTATGGGATTCAGTTAGAGACTTAGGAGAGAGCATTTTAAGGAGGGAAGGGAAAAGTAGATTTAAGTATATATTAGTCTTGGATCAGTTGTAAAATGGAAAGAAAATAGGTCAAGTATCTTTACTGTACACTATGGTGATGGCTTCATAGCAGTTTTACAGAGAATAACAAATTATGGAAATAATGCTTTCTTAAATCCTTAATTTTGTTACGTAGTTACTGTGAAATAATCTGGTTCACAAATGTGGGAGTTTCGCCCCAAATATTGCATCATTTGGATTTTACTTGTGTCTGTTTAACATAGTAGTCATTAATTTGGAGGGTGGAAATCTGCTTCCACACGTCTAGAAAATCCCTGGCAGTTTAAGCTTCTGAGTTCTTAATCATTTATCTCAGTACCTTCTTTAGTCTCTTCTGTATCACTTTTATAATAAGAAAATCCAAATGACTTGATGCTTTCTCTAATGCAAAGACTTGCAGGATTAATGAGCAACCTGGCAGAACTATTTCAGTGGAAAGTGAAGGGAGTGCAGATGCATCATAAGTTTGATATTGCAAAGCATGTTTTTCTAAGTTTACTTTGCAGTGACTTGTGCCCACTTGAATAGTGGGGTTTTTTTTAATAAGGTGTGCAATTGAATAAGCAGTAATTTTAACCTCTTTTCCTATGTAGCAAAGTTCCTTCAGAGGGGAAAGAATATTTTTGTCTTCCTTATGTTTAGAGTCTTTTTTTAGGCCGTATGATGCCAACTCCTAGGTACTGTGTAAAAGTCAGGTTCTTCACCTTATCCCAGTGTTTATTAATTTGTTTATTACATTTTTGTGAATCTGACCTATTTCTTCACCTTTGTCCTCTAGGCTATCCTTGGTGCAGGTCATTATGTGTATGCTGATCAACCTGAAGACTTCAATCAGAAAGTGAAAGATATCTGTGATTCTGTGGACTGACTGTCTTCTGTTCTTTAGAAAGTCATACCGTAGATAGCATTTAATGGCAATACTTTAGGAAATCACTAAAGAATGCGGAGCTAATGGGACAGGCTCTGTTTGCACACTGTTTCTTCTAAGAAGCTATTTGCACACTTAAACCACTGAGTGCCTATTTTGGGAGAGATGAAGAGGTTTGAAGCTAACTTTGTACAGCTTTTTTGAGATTATTGATCTGTCAGATACAAAATTACGTGTAACTTTTGAAACTGGAATTTTCTTCAAAATTTAATTGAAATTTGCATATGTTGAACTCTCTAAAAATGCTGAATTCTCCAACAGAGAGAATTGTATCGATATAGATACAATGTACAAAATGCAATTTGGTTTCTTTATGAACATTCATATTTTTTTGTTGATGTTTCATAGCAAGAATATGCTGGAATTGCATATGTATTTTATTTTTGGAACCCAGAACTCCATATACAATGTTTTTAGAGAGTTGGTGTTTTTTATTCAGTTGGAGTGATAACAGCTTATGAAGCTGATTTTGTAAGAGGGACGGGGCCAAAATAACAAGCAGTGTCTGTCACTGAAGTATGTTTTTTAGTTTGTAAGAAACTGAGGCTCAATATTAGGTAATATGTCTTCTGTTGCATTTTATTTTCATTCATCTCAAGGCATCCTTTTCCGTCTGTGCAACTTTTATGGAAGACTCAGTTTGTAAGAGTCGATGATGTCACTATCACTCATGCTTCCATAAGTATTTTGATGTGTAGATTTCAGTGATTTAAAATACAAGAAGATGGCTTGTTAGTTACTCCACCTATTTTTAACACTTTACTGCAAGATTTGTTACTAGTCTAAACCTAACAGTTGTAGATAAGCTGGTAAGATTTTGGTTAGGGCTAGGAAATGGCCACTTGGATAGTGAGCATATTTCCTATTTCCTTTGGTAGAAAACCTAGTCTACTTTTTAGTAAATTCAGGCTGAGGGAGAGGCAGAGGTAGAATATTGGTGTTCTCTAATTGGGAACAAGAACAAGGTAGTCTATTTTATTCAACATGCAGCCTCCTTGTAGGAAGGATTATTACTGGAATGAACAATACCACTGTAATGAATTATAATTACATGTTTTGGAGATTCTTTATATATTTTGAGTGTTTCAGTATCAGAGATAGTCCAGTCTCTGCATCTTTTTTGAATTATAGTTTGACGTTAGTTCTTCACATGCCTAGTAAGTTATATTAAGGAAAATACTTTGTCACTTTAAAGCCAAATTATGTGGTGGTTTGTTTTTTAACAAGTTTACATAAAACTATTGATCTGTTTTTGAATATTAAATTGACTGCTGAAGAGTTCTTGATACTTTTATGTAGAGAGAATTTGAATTAATGATAGCACCGTGTTAAAGCTTGAATGGAATTCTCTGCATTTTTTTTCTCAAATTAAGGAATTGTTGCATATGTTTATGGTGTGGAAGGCAAAGATACCTAAAATATTCAGGAAATACTCTGATTACGTTCCCAGCCAAACATAATCTCTCTTTCTGAAGGAGAAATATCTATATGGTGCTATGCAGACATCAAACAGTTTTTGTGACTGCCTTGACTGGTAGCATTTAATATCTAGCAAGCTAAAGATTTTAATTAAAATGAAGCATTTAATTAAATTACTTTTTCAATCAGCAGATGCCAGATTTGTAAAACAAAATTTTGGGTTATTCGCTAAAATCTTGAGTTGAAAATGGAAAATCCGAAGTATCTATTCCATTTTTTAATATAAGCTATAAATTATCAGTCATGCCACCATTTAGGTGGATGCCTTCGGGATGTTGGTTTTTTTCACCCGTATCAGTGTCTTATTTTGTATTGATCAACTTAAACACCTGTTTTAGGTGTGTGTAAAAACCTAATGCAAAAAATAAATTTTGAGTCTCCTCCAAATAATCAAAGGTGAAACAAACTATTGGTATTTTTGGATAGCACTTACTGATGGGAATTCTAGATTCCACATCGAAAGTTGGAAGTAGGGATAAAAATTGCACACCGCATGTGAATATTGTTTTAAATATCCCTTGCTTTTTCAGCTTATTGTACTAATAAGACTTATTGCTTATGTTTTGCACAATAAATCTTAAATGTTCTATTTGATTAATGTTAAGACAAGAGATTGCTTTTGTAAAAATTATGTGCAATTAAGTCCTGGAAATCAAGAGTTATTAATAAGTTGAGCTAAACTATCCAAATACATTAAAAATATGGTAATGCTTATTTTCCAAAGTCTCAATTCTCTTAGGTTTACATGTATTTAACTGAAACTGGTGAGCGCTTGTCAACAAGTAGCTGCAAGCTGAGAATGTTGATTGTATGTACAAGGAAAATGATTCTTGGTATTCTTCCAGGCGGGAAGGTCGAGATGGAATTCTGAATTATCCTATTGCGTGCAACATAGCCTGATCAAATTACTGGAATAAATGTCATAGGAGGTGCTGAACAGAAAATGAACGACACATACTGAAAAGACTTGGGCGCTACACCTTTTGTGAGCAATTACTATCTAGGAATAATCTCAGTTTCCCTAGAAGTTCTGTTTCAGTGCAGTGACCAGTTGCTTCAATGTACTGCAGAGAGCACTGAACTCTGATGGTGCTATTTTTATTACAGCACTATAAAATAAGACAAGAATTACAGGCATAAAGGCACCCAAAGATCTATCCTGTTCTAGCATCAAAATGAAGACAGCTGTGTACCAGAGGCTAGAGCATAACAGAAAGAATCCAAAATATTAATAAAAATGCAAGATTAACAGCCTAAGCCTCCAGGATGTGCTCTTCTTCCTGAGGTTGTTGTGATAAAATTTATTTAAAGTAACTTAGTAATATTTTGTTTGCATGGCTGAGTTCATCTTGTTACTTATTGAACCCTGCCAGATTAGATTTTAGTTCTGAAAAACTGATTTTCAGGGAACTTATTGGTAAGACTATAATAAAAAATTCACAACCATCACAAGTTTGTATCTGACTGTGAAATAGAAATGGAAAATGTGAATTCATACATGTTGAACTTGGGAAAATGGGTCCAAACAAGAGAAATGTTGTCATCCGGTTTCACTCAGATTAAATCAATTCTGGCATTTCTTTTTAATAGTTATCTTTTTAAGGCCAGAGGACAGTACTAATAATGCCAAGGTTGTGGGTTTGATCCCCGCAGGCGCCATTCACTTACAAATTGGATTTGATGATCCTTGTGGGTCTCCTCCAACTCAGAATATTCCATGATTCTGTGAAGGATCCTGCAGCTGTTTGTCCTGAACTGATGTGGCAGTCTCTTTCTGAAATGCTCTCTGTGGTCTGCATTGTGGTTCCTCAAATTCCCAGCCCTTCCAGGTCACAGTTACTCAGCTTTTTCACCAGGGTTAAAACAAGATTGAATACAATAAAAACATTTGGAATTAATGTATGGGCAGACGTATTCAGGAATGCCTGTTTTGCTTGCATTCATTCAAATGTGAATCTCCAGAAGCCTAAGGCTAATAATCCGCTCCTGTTTAAATGGGTGATGTCTTAGGGGCTCCTCCCTAATCTGTCATTTTGTTGAGTTCTTTCACATTGGCCAGGTCACCATCAACCCCGTCCTGCGATGTTTAAGCACAGCAGCACACTAATGTTGCCAGAAGCCTTCATCTGAGGATTTATGTTTTGTAGGAAACACAAGTCAAACTTCTGAAAGGGTGAGGCACTAAAGGTAACGAGAGACAGACATGTTTTAGTGGGACTGGTAAGATCAGAACAGGACACAGATGTGTGCTGCAACTGCTTTCTGCTGTTAGTGACAGTAGATGAAAATGAGTGGAGCCTTCAGGTTTTCAGACAGATGATGGAGACACATAACTGGAATGACAGCATACACCACAAGAAACAGTTGTGAGCTAGAAAGGAACAAGGCAGCTGAAAACAGCAAAATTCAGCTGAAAAGCAGACGTGGAAATGTTCAAGAGCCAGTTCAGCTCTAGATGAGGATAAGGGAAATGGCGAGGGAAGGGTTTGGGATGCCTAATGTGCAGAGTAACACAGTTTACCAGGGCAAGGGAGATGCCTTGCAGCACCAGGTAGAGGGAAGTCTGGCTGGAGAGCGTGGATCTGTGCTATATGGGGCACTGTAAAGTTTTGGTATCCCTCCTTTGTCCTCTGAATGCAAGTATTATTTCCAAACCTGAACACTTAACTCAAGACTTGCACTTGGATGGGAAACATTTAAAGAATGGCTGTCTCCTGCAGCACTCAAGAAATCAAGAAACGAGAAACTGTATTCTCACAAATCAAAAATGAGCTGATGGAAAAACATGAGGTAGGAGGTCACTGGACTGCCTGAGGTAAGGTGAAAAATCACAATGTACAACAAAGCTTGTCACTAAGTATCATAAATTCATCTTTTGTAAGAGAAGCGAGGGCCTTGGCTCTGTTCCAGTTTGGCTTGTGATCACAGAGATATCCTGCCTCCAGGTTTGGACATGGTCAGGAGAACATAGAAGTATAAAATCTGGAAATATTTGCCACATATATTTTGAAAATAAGAAACACAAGTAGCAAGAATGTACTGCACTGAACTTAAGGCATTTTTAGATATGTACATAATTTGCATTAGTAATTAGCAGCAAGATGAAAGGGGTGACAACACAACAAGTTAGGTGTTTACTTGCATTTTATGCTTCACTTGTAGAGGAAGGCTAGCAAACTGAAACAGCTAGTTTTGGAAAGCAGGGCAAGGGCTGTGAAGTGGAGTGTGACCCGAAATATATGCTAAGAAATAGATGTGCTTTGAAAATGAACTACCGCAAAACAGGATATCCATATATTTACAGGTCTATTTCTGCACTCTTGCATTCACGTACTTGATGTGTAAATGACTGGAGCTGTCTGTGGAGCAAGGTGCGACTATCACTTCCTTTGTAGCATATTTAAATGCTTGCCTGATATCCAGCTGCCTTCTGCTTTGACTTATATTTAAAAATACTTGCACTCACTCGGAGCTCAAACCTAAAATGGAGGCTAAACAGCTCAGTGAATGCAAATCCCCCCGCTAGAGAACCCTTCTGAAAAAGGAGATTATCGTTCATGTCTCCCCAATATTCACATTCTCCTCAGTGCCTGCCATCTCCCTCAGCTTGTCCTGCTCGACACTGAGCCCCTGTGTTCGCCCAGGCACCGATGGCCAGTGTTGCCTCGTGTACCCCCGGTAGATGCTTTGCTGAGTACAGGGTTGAGGAAAATAACCCTTCTGCAGACATAGGAAGGAAGACCCCAGTAGTGGGGTCGTGCATGGGGGAAGAAGGACCAGCACTGGGATGATTCCTGAGAGTGGTGGGATGGGGAGCCCCACCCAGCCCTTGGCCCTGGTTTGCTTCCAGGCTTGCAGGGCCTGAACACTGTAATGCTGTCTGTTCTGCTTGCTGCACACCCCTGACTCACAATTTAGTTCCCTGCATCCAGTTGTCTGAGCTGCAGGATGAAACCTTTGAGCTTCCTGAGCATCTTAAACACCTCTACCCAAGCGTTCCACCAGCAGTTAGTCTGCTTGCAGCTGAAGCCTTAGAAATACATGGTTGTTTCCACAAAGGAAATTTGCAGGTTAATGGTGGGTGCGGGCAAGACGCAGAGAAAAGCGAGGAGCTAACCTGCCAGCTGACATCCCGTAGCACTGACTCCTTCTAACTTTCAGCCCCCCCTTCATGCCCTGCGAGAGGCCTGGCCATCCAGGAGATCTCCCAGTTGGGATTCTACAACAAATTGTAGAATCATAGAATCGCAGAATAGGTTGGGGTTGTAAGAAACCTCTAAGATTATTTGGTTTCAACCCTCGAAGCCTCATGCAACCCAACTTATCTTCATGGAGATCTCCCATGCTTCAGTCCCCATTCCAGTGGGTATGGGAATACTGCACAAGGAGGGACATTGCTGGGACATTGTGTATCACCCTGAAACAGCTTCCAGGCTGTGTGGCACCTGCCATGGTTGCTCCCAGCAAAGCCTGAGTCGGTACCTACTGTGAGTTAGAGTCATGCTTTGTTCACAGAAAACAAGAATTCAGATGTGTCACAGAGGCACCTGTCACCAAAATGTTGCATAAACTGTTTTGCTTTGTTTGAATACTGGCATATTTCAGCAGGAGTTTGGGAGACAACAACTGTTAACCACACAGTGGTGTTTGCCTATTGTAGAATGGCTATAGATTTGTTTTACGAGGGTTCTAAAAATACTTTTTGCTAAAATGATGAGGGATTAGTGACAAAATGCATTTATTTTTATCCCAGCAGTATCTGGAAACAAATGAAAATCCAGCCAGGTGAAAGAATCCAACCTCTTATCAAGTCGCATCTTTAATTAATAGGCAAATTATTACAATGGGATTTCCCCAGGCTCCTTCAGCACAAGCCAGTTCTGAGCTGGGGCTGCGCATTCCTGCCACTTAAGTATCTCCATGCCTGCACTATCAGCTGTGCGGGTAGGGATGGCAGGAGCAGGGAGGGAAGGGGAGACTCTCGCCTCCCTTCTTTCACTGGTTGGGAAGCCAAGGCTCTTGCCTCCCTTCCTCCATCAATTCTGCGCAGACCCCACCAGAGGGGAGGTGGTGCTCCCAAACCACCCCAGCACTTCCTGCGGGCTTCTGCCTCTGCACGGTGCTGCTTTTAGGGAAAGAGCTGCACTGCAATTTCTTCTTCCACACCTGATAGATTGATACCTATAGGTATGGGGCAGGGATGAAATAGGAATTTCATCCATTTGATTCACTCCTTTCATACAACAAAGGACAGGTCGTGGAAGAGGTGAGCGTGATGTGGTCCCATTAACGTAGACCTCTGTAGTACTGCATCATTGTTTTATTTATCCCAATGTCTTTTCACAAGGCAGAAATTAAATCCACGCAGAAAGACTAGCCACTGGAAAGAGGAGGGGAAGCGAAAATGAACCTCCTTTATTAGACCAGCCTCAGAATGAGAATAAATGGTGATAAGAGGAAAAAATAACTGCGATAGAATTATTAAGTAAGGGGGCAACTTTTAAAGTGGCTCCAGTCTGGCTTCTAATTTTGTTCCTGTAATTTCATTGTGGGTTTAAATGGGACTGCTTAGACATTAGCTACTTGATCTACAAGCAGCAGCAGGTAAGCAGTGCAGAAGTATGTGCTGGGACACGGCTGTGGGCAGGCTCTGCCAGGGCTGAGTGGGTGCTGCACCCAGCCAGCCTGCTGAGAGGGACCGAGGGCATGGGAGAAGCTCCCTCCCTTCCAGTGATTCCCTCATGTCCAAGGGTTAAGACCCCCAGAGATGGGGAGACAGCTCGGAGATGGGCTGAGTGAGACATGGCATGTGGGTGTATATCCCCCAGGGATCCTGCAGGCTGCACCAGCCCTGTCTCTCACTCCAGAAGATGCAGCAGCACCTGGCTGGCCATGCCCTAGGGAAAGTGGTGGCAGCTTTGGTGCTGCTTAGCCACGTCTCTGCGGAAAATACTGTAGTAGGCCTGTATGTGTGCACTCACAGGTGTAACAGAATGGAGCTAGAACAAAACAATGCTGTAGGACACGAGCAGAATTCTCTATCGAGATAATATTGACCCTTTAGTAAAAAACAGTATAGATACAGCTACAGAAGGTGCTGTAACTTGCACCTGCACAAGGGTACCTCCAGCCTCCATTGCAGCCTGCTGCCACTGCATGTCACTGTTAGGACAGAGGTCTGCAGCTCTGGTGGGGGCAGACCCGGCTATTCTCCAGGTGGGACCACCCTGTGGAGATGGGCTACGGTAACCCAACACCCAAGGCCTATTACCTCAGGGGAAAACCAGTCGAAAGGCTTAGTACGCCCTACAAAAATAGGTTATGAGTAGTCTGAGCTACATGTTTCATTAAAAGGGTGGGGCTTTTTCTGAGGTAGACACCAAATAGCACCTGGCATGGATAACTGGGGACAGGGGAGTAGGATATGCCCCCCTGGACATTCCCGCTCAGCGCAGTTTCTCACTGGGGAAACTGAGGCTGCACCAGGTGCTGCCGAGGGAAGGGGTAGTTCACCATACCTTACTGATAGGGCTGGTGACTCTGGGAGCTGGGATGAGGTATGACTGCTTCCATCACCTCAGGTCTCCCACTCAGGATGGTGACAGCCAGATTTGGCCCTACTGTGACTGGAGCATGGGGCTGGCCGGGATGCCACAGGGTGCTGGGATAAGCCTGAGGCTGAAAGTTCACCCCACCATTTAGGGGATTATGTCCATGGCCAAGCCCATATGGGCATTACGCTGCTGATTGTGGCTGCTGGGCACCCTCCTTCTCAATCTATGTGCTGATGGTGCAAGAGATGACACCTTGGCCCATGCCATTGCCCTTGTCTGCATCTCTCTTTCTGATTGGAGGTGGGAATGTGGTGACAGACCACATAAAGGATGATGTCTTCCTCCAAAGCACCTATTACAGAAACAGGGCATGATTCACAGTTCAAGGGGAAAACTGTGTCCTGGGCATCAGTCATCAGGGGACATAGATGTCAGTAAAGGAGAGGCTCTTGTTCTCTGTGTGCCTCACTCATATGCGTTTCTGGACATCTAGCAACACTCTGGAAGCAGGAATTTGTGCTAAGGGGGCAAGGAGAAATACCTGCAGCTACATCACCTCTTCTGATGGACATACAGAAGAAGAGGTGATTACATTGTTGCAGCCAGGAGGGCATTTATGATGCAGACTTATGGTGGCCAGCAGTGTCACCATATGTGAAATCATGTTTCATTTACTCAATGCCTATATTTGTCACCATGCATGCCAGCTCCAGCTAAACAAAAGCATTATAGTGTCCCAGTAGCATTTAAGAAGATTGCATGGGAGATGTCCATGACATCCTATCAGTCGTTTGATCAACCATCTCAGCACCTATAACATTGTCTCCTTGTCCTGCTGCCATCCCTGTCCTCTGTGGTCTGTCACAACCAAATCAAAGTGCGCAACCCAGACCTGTGGCCATGTCATATCTTTTTGTTGCTCCTGAGGGGTCGGGGTTGGGACAGGAGCAATTTGGCAGCCCAGAACTCACTGCAATACTGAATTTCTTACAGCATCTTTCAGGCTGAGATGCTCTAAGAAATTCTGGGACATCTGAGCATCTTTCAGGCTACAATGCTGTAAGACACTCAGCTGCTTGGCAGGTCCCCCCACCACACATGCACAGGCTGTTTGTCTCAACAGGATATTAAAAAGAAGAGGTTATAAAAGCAAGGCATGATATGAGGCAAGGCTTACCACCAACATTTATATCCTCTCTGCAGCTCATGTGCAGCAAGCAGGAAACATCTGCAGTCCTTGCCACTCCCTCTTTATGTCCCTCTGGGGCTGCCACACTCCCCCTTGGGCCTCTGGTGCTGTGATGGTGGTTGAGTACCCTGGTCCCACTTGTTATTTTTTCATGAGGCACCAGAAAACCTGTTTCAGCTCTGGCTGGGGTACCCAGTCCTGCCTGCATTATACTGTCTGCCTCTGGTCCTTTCTTCAGCATGGACTTTGGCCCTGTGCTTGTGGGTGGCTTCTCCTTGGCACAGACACCTTGCTCATACATTGTCGCTTGTCTTCATCCCCACCTCCTTTTGCTCCTGGCTGGATTTCCTGGTGACTCCTGGATTTTCCTGGACCTGGCTCACCATGCCAGGTAAGGTTGTCAATGGTCACCAGGTCCAACCCTGCTACAGCAAATCCCCATCACTGGCCAAGTTTTGTTTACTCAGTTTCTCAAAACTCCTGAAGGAAATTCCCCTTTGCTGTTTGATTCCCATGGAGTCCGCATCTGATTCAGCACTGGGGGCAAATGGTGTTTCCCACAGCTTTATCGGGGAAAGAAAGAAATGAAATCAGGGATCACATCCCACTGGGCTACAGGCACTGGTGATGCCCCAGTGGAACAGGGTGCAGAGAGTGAAGCCGCACAGGGCTACCCACTGCGACATGAAATGGCATCTCTCAATTTTAATATCAGAATAACTGGCCATATTTTCCCAGTGCATGCCAGGACAAGTTCAGCCAGCTCCAGATCCCAGTGATCAGGCACACATGCACAAGAGATTTCCCTCTGTCATGGCTGTGTGCTCTCGTAATAGTTTGTTCCTATTTCACCCGACTCCCCCAGTCATTTTTTTCTCCTTCCTCCTCCCTTCTGGTTTTACAGTCACTGAATAGACAGGCTTGCAGACTATTTTTAGGTCTCTAAATTACTTTTCAGATCTATTCTAAATTTATCTCCCAATAATCTGAAATCTTGACATCGCAGGAGTGAGAATCATGTCTAAAAAAGAACAAGGAAAAAGTTTAAAGTCTGGCTTACTGGGCTGGACCCCTTTGCTGTGGCAGCCTCTCAGTCATCTTCCTGCTCATCCCTCACCTCTCCCACCACCTGTACTGTGACCATCCTGGCCAGCCTCTGTCAGGGGTGAAGGGTGGTAATTCCCACCTGAGCAGTGGCCAGGACCGAGGGTGTCCCCAGGGAGATGGGGGTGCAGAGGAGCCCAGGGACAGAGGAGAATGGAGGCAGCACCCCAGGGTCACACTTTAACTGGGTGCAAACCAGGGAGCCAGGTTTGCAGCTGCGGTGCATTGAACCCCAGTGGTTTTTTTACCTGCAGAGCTTCCTCTGGGGGTAAAAAAAAAAAAGTTTTTGAAAATTAACCAAGCAAATGAGTATTCTTGAAGAAGATGATGCTGCAAGCCCAAGCAAAGCTAGGAAAAGAAGGCAGGAGCCCTGCTGTGCAATTGCTGCAGGTTGCTCTTACGCAGAGCTCGAAAAATAGGAAAACTTTAAAATATTCCCTCGGAACTGGGCACCCTTTGAGCCACTGCCAGTTCCTCCCTGCAGTGCCTGAAGGATAAATCTTTGTCCCCACTTCTAAATGTTCCACACCCTGCAAACAACCGGCCCCCAAACCCACAACAATTGCCCCTTTCAAAAACCGCATACAAATGGCTTTATCTCATGGCCTCAAACGGAGGAAACCTCCGGCTGTCAGTGCAAGGCTGGGTTCCTGACACCCCGAGCCAAGGAGCTGTGAGGGCTAAATGCTCTTAAAAATAAACTATTTCTTCCTCCATTGTTCCTTACAGCCAGTTCCCTGACAAACCAGCAGGGTGATGCACTGGGCTGGGGGGAAGGGAAGGAGAAAAGGAGGGAAGGAGTTAACCTTCTTCCCATGGTAAAGCACCAAGGCTGCCTGCCAGTTTTCGGAAAAGCTGCAAGTCATTCTGCCAGGACGAGGAGGAGGTTTTGAAGTCTCTGGGATATTCTCAGGAAAGTGCCGCAGTACAAGCTGAGCTGAGCTGGCATGACAGGCAGGGCGGAGACCTATCCGAGATGGGAAGGGAGGAAAGAAACCCCAAGCAGAAGCATCCTGGCAGGACTGCAAAAATGCTGTTGTCTTCAGGTTTTCTTCCTCACCTTCTTCTCTCCTTTGACCCTCATCCTTTACATGTCCCAGCCCCAGCATTCCAGACACCTCCTTGCAGATAAAAAATCTGGGGAGTGAGATGGTGCTGCAAGCCCAAGGCAGGAGAGGGAGCAGCCACCACAGTCCTGGCTCTCTGGAGCACTGGAAAATATCGGATACCCTCTGATGGAAAGAGAAGTCTGCCAGGGGTGCACCAAGCACTGTCTCCCTGTAGGGAACAGCTGGAGCTATGCCTGGCCTCCTCCTCTTTCCCCTCAGCCCTAAAGAGCCCCCAGACATCCTGCATCAGTTTCTCCAAATGTGCTGCAGTTGATGGAACATAAGGGGACATCTTGCTATCAACATCTATTTCCTGGGAGAAAAAATACTTTCTTGAAAAAATAACAGTCCATGGTGCATTATAGTTGGAGAGAAAATAAGTAACCCACCAAGGTAAAACATCATTGCCAAAATACAGGGTCCCCTTGGGCACATCTCAGTGGTGTCCCGGCATGGTGGTTGCAGATGCTCAGAAAGATGAAGTTAGATTAGGCAGAAAATAAAACCCTACCAACTGGTGCCACTTTGGAGCCCAAATTTGCAGGTTTGGGAAACAGAGGCAGCAGAACGAAGCGGCAACGCAAGGACGCTGAACTGCAGATTTCCTCTTCTAGGGGAAAAAAATCCCCCTCACAGATGGATCCCACCCTGACTTTGTTGCTTGGCAGCATAAAACCCAGCAGATTAAAGGCATGTAAAACCATCAGTGTAATTTCCTAGCTTATATTTTTACATTTAGAGCTTATTACATCCAGCACGATCCAGGCTTTTGAGGGAAGCTTTGGTCAATTAAGATTAGCTGTTATTCCGCATTTATTACCTTCATTTATGAATTTTTCTCCTTGCCAACAAGTAGAAGGAGAAGACGGTGAACAAAATAAATAAATAATTGAGAGAGAAGCAGGTCAGGGCCCTGATTTCTATCCCCCTGTCACTGACAAGGACCTGGTGTTCTATGAGTCAGCTGCAGTGGACTCTGGGAAACCATCATAGTTTCAGCACTTCTATTAACCCACACATATATATTATCCTGACAGTCCCTGGGGTGAGTCAGGTGGGTATGAGTAAGGGCTTCCTGCCAGCTGGTGTGCCACTGGCTCTAACCTATACTGGTCCCAAATGCACCAAGCTCTGCTGTTCTGGGCATTGCTAGAAGAAGGGGACTGGTCTAGAGGGACCACCAGGCTGACCTGGCACAGGGTTTTCTGGCTATAATTGCTCAAGGTGGGACCAAAGCATGGGCCTTGTGCTACAGAAGGGTGGGAAGGTGGTTGGGATTTTGGCACAGCACCCTCCTTGCACTGCTCCAGCCTGGCACAGGGAGAGTGGGACCTCGAGGCACCCGGCATACAAGGCTGGATGGCACTTCTGAGTCCCAGACTGCATGGGGTCCATGCCAAAAAAGGGCCAAATTGAGAGAAAACATGGGATATATTTCAAACATGCGTACCTAAATGAGCAGTCCTAAAAGCCCTGTGCTCCTGGGAGTGCATCAAAACCTTCTTTGTCTTTTTACACCTTTAGTCCCTGCCTTGGTTTTGCAATTGCATAATAACAATATGTCCTTGAGAGAGAAAAATGAGCAACTCCAGGATGCTAGTTCAGAAGATGAGAGCTTGTGTAACACTGTATTTCTGGCAGGCTGTCACTCCAAAAATGTATGTCTCTAATCAAAGGTAGATTTAAAAAAAAATACTTCTTCCCTGTGCTACTACAGTAGTATTTCGAAGGCACATGTTATTAGCAGTGCGTTGTTGGGCTAAGGGGTTAAATCTCTACATCTTTTACATTGCATGATGTGTACCTATCATTTCTACATAGATCTGGAATGAAGATAAAATAGCTCATTACTCATCAGTGACAAACAAAAAGTACCATGAATCAAAGTAATGGTCAAGGGGGAAAAAGGAAGATGATTGGGTTCCCATTGTTCAATGTCTTTCTTATCTTGCAGGAGCAAACAGGCCCCCAGCTTGTGCAGAGCACCTTCCCCCAGCAAGAGGAAGTAACCCATACAGTAAACCCTGAGTCCTCTGCACAGTTAATAATTAGAGAGCCTGCTGAAAGCAAAAGATAACAAACATTGTTTAATTTGGTACCTAAGGGCAAGGTTAGAGGTGCTCTCTTGTTGCAAGACAATGGGTCTTGCAAAGGTCACAGAGGCTGTGCCAGTCAAGGTGAAGATGCAAAGAGCCTTTATCAGCCCACTTTATCTGGGAACCCACCACACAGGCTGGGCAAGGCTCCTCACTGCCTGTTTGCAAAGGGCTGCTGCAGCTCACCTGAGCACAGCCTCTCAATGGACAACTAAAGAAGGGGCAAGAGGCCAAAGGGGCCCAGCTTGGAGGTCATGGGCCAAGGATCACTTGGTGCTGTGCACCTGGGTTGGGGTAAAGCCCGGTATCAATATAGGCTAGGGGGTGAACAGATTAAGAGCAGCCCTGCTGACAAGGACCTGGGGATGCTGGTGGATGAAAGGTTGGACATGACCCAGCAACAGATGATCAGAAGCCCAGAAAGCCAACGGCATCCCAGGCTGCACCAGAAGAACATGATCAGCATGTCGAGGAGGTGATTCTCTGCTCTCATGAGCCCCACCTGGAGCACTGTGTCCTGCTCTGGGGTCATCAGCTCAGGAAGGATATGAACCTGCTGGAGTGAGTCCAGAGGAGGGCCATGAAGATGATCAGAAGGCTGGAACACCTCTCTTATTAAGACAAGCTGAGAGAGTTAGGATTATTCAGCCTGAAGAAGAGAAGGCTCTGGAGAGACCTTAGAGAAGCCTTACAGTGCCTAAAAGGAGCCCACAAGAGTGCTTTCCTAGCACTACATGCAGCAGCATGTAGTGCTAGGAAAAGGGAGAATGGCTATAAACTAAAAGAGGGTTGGTCTACATAAGACATAAGAAAGAAGTTTTTTACAATGAGGGTAATAAAATGCAGAAACAAGTTGCCCAGAGAGATTGTGGATGACCTCTTCGATGTCACGAGAGACCTACAGTTGCACAGGGAAGAACTGATGCCCTTGGTTTGACTTCCTATCATTTCTGATGAGAAGATCTCACTCCCTTTCCTTGGAAAAAGTGTTCCCAGAAGTTATGGGTCAAGAAAGAAAAAACTTACCCTTCTTGTAGCTGATGATTTCAAATATATTGTGTACGATGATTGTCTTCGACTGTATGGGCCAGGATGACTCCTAATTTTAATATCCTCTGTGGAAGCTGTGGAAATTCAGTCCATTCAAAACCTGTGTGCTGCTTGGGATGCCATCCCACTGTGAGACCCACAAAACACAGCTCTCTGCTCTGCTGAGCTGCCGGGAGGACCATGGTGCAGCCAATGCTCCGAAGTCTGCTTCAAGACCTCAGCTACCTCCTGTACTTCCCCCATTATGGTGTGTGGTCTGTGGGTGGAAGTACTCCTCCTCTTCAAAGCACACTCCCCTCTACCATTCTTCCCACCCAGAAACACCTCCTGCTTATTCCTCTCACCCTCCCCGGAGACCCTTGGCTGCACTGGGAAGCTCCACCAGTTTCCCTCACAGCTGTTATCCCTTGGTTTCCTCCTGAAGCCCCTCAGCTCTGGATGACCCAAGAAAACCTATTGTTTGTGATGCTGGAAAAATTCAAACCAACTCAGAGTATTTTGCATGATGGGGCTGCTACTGAGAATTGTGCTGTTTCTTTGCACTTGGAGAAGGTGGTGAGCGACTGATATGGATTCAGTCTCTGGCACCATTACAGCACTTACTCTTTTGAGTAGAGGACGAATTTTTCAAAAAATTTGCAAATAAATTGGATAATTTTCCCAAGTTACAAGTGCTTTGGAAAATACATCCTTTGGCAAATTTAGCAGCAGTCTTCAGACTTTTACCTTCTCATGAATGCATCAGAGAAAATGTGTAGTGTAGATGTTTCTCCAGCCTGTTCTTAGGGACAAAGTGTTTCATACAGCTTGCATTCACAGGGTCTCGAAGGAAGGTAAGGTGAGCCCTTCACCTGCCATTAATCATGGAAGCTTTGTCACACACTGGAAAAGGAAAAGGCAATAATGGCTGTCCCAGAGATTACCCTATTTCACAGGGGATGGAGCTTCCTCCTGGGAGAATGGGGGTCATGAGTTAGCAGAATTCATCCATCCCATTAGAGATGAGGAAGGTGGAATTACACATCTACTCAGAAATGGGGGTATTTCCTGGGGCAGAAATGGTCTTAGTGCAACTGAAAACACTGGGAGCTGACACATATTTTGGAAAAGAACAAGGGCTGTGAGGTATGGGGAGAGGATGTGGGCAGGAGGACGATGAGGGGCATGTGAGGTGCATGAGCTGCAGAGGCAGTGGGGAGGTCTGTGCAGCATGCAGAGTTACCTGCTTCTGCCTAACAAAACGAGCCTAGTTTCTCTGCATCCCTGAGGAAAGACAGAGCTTGCATGTGGGCATGTGCAGGAAAAAACAGAAATGGAAATAGAACTGGTATTCTCCAGATTTAAGTCTTTACGTTTCCTTTATGTAAAAGTGCTCTCTTTGCATTTCACAGTCACTGTACCTGTCTAATGTTTTCAACCTGGGCAAAAGAGGAAACTTCTCAAACAGATATGAACACACTAATGCTAAATGCATCTATGGATGCATGATTAAAAAAACAATACCCAGATTTCACATTCTGCCACACTCCTCCCTTCAGCCCCTGCCATTATAATCTGTAGAGATGCAAAGATAGAATAAAACATAATAAAATTTTGAAAGTCACAGTTAAGGCACCCCCAAATTTCTCACTTTACCCAGTGTTGTTAGCATCAGAAAAAATAGAAGTGGATCAATTATACAATATTTTAAAAGAGATTTTCATCTAGTGCTGGAATGAAAATCTAGTTGAAATATCATAGCTGTGTCATTATTTCAGAGTGTCACTAAGTGTCAGGTTTCAGTCATTAAGGTTTACCTTACCTCAGTCTACCTAATATACAACTCCTTATTCTGAATAAGTTTAAGTTTTTTCTTAAATTCGACAATTGTTTGTGTTTTCAGGATTCACAACTTTTTGTCTTGGCAGAATCAAAATGTGTCAATGACGCACTTTTCCTTAGAAAATATGGCTGCTCTACCTTATCCTACCTAGTGTCACAGGCTTTTCAGTTTCCCCTTGTAGAAAATAGAAACAAAGAAGCCTAAAAAGCAGGTTGGGGAATTAATTAAAAGTACATACAGTATTTTCACAGCTTTTAAAATTTCTCTAGTGTAAATTACCTCTTGCACAGGGGCAATGGCTGGCTGTGAAGCTGCCCCAAAACTCCTGCTCTTCATGCTCTCAGTCATGGTTCTCCATTTCCCAGGAAGCTGGGGTATGGGCAGACAGACTGAAGAAGTGCCGTGTGGCAGGCGTATGTCCTCGGTCCTCTCATTTATTGATGCACCTGCAAATGCATCTGTATTTGCCTGCATGACAATGTAAATGAAAAAGCCTTGTTACCCTTTCCATCTCCCACCTCATCCTTGTCACTGCTGCCGTTACCTAAGCACACATAAAGACACCACAGGAGAGGAAAATGAGATGAACTGGCTGTCTAGATTTAAAAGGGAACACTAGACAGGGAACCAGCCCACCTCTGGCTTTTGTAGTCCCTGGCGTAAAATGGTAACACACAGCCCCCTGTGTGCAAGGTCCTTGACTCCTTGGGAGGGCTGAGATGTGATACCCATGCTGTGCCTGCTATGGTCCATCAGCTGTACAGTGATGTGATGTTGTGGGGAGCCAGACATAGCCCCATGGGCAACCCCACTGCTTGGTCCTTTTCTTCCGTTGCTGCCCCTGCAAACTGCAACACATCCCACTGCACTCTCCCACCTCATTTCCTTTAAGGTAAGAAGCCACGCATTTTCTTTTGGGTGGTCTTTCCCCTCAGACCTTGGGGCAGCAGGTCTTGAGGCTGCTACTAGGAAGAGAAGTGAGTGGTGTGGGGCTGGGGCAAGGAGACAGGACTCCACATTCCTGCTTTTTGCTTGTTGGAGCTGACCTCCTGAGAAGGCAAAGTGCTGACCACAGATCTTCTCTTCCTCCTCCTCCTCCTCCTCCTCCTCCTCCTCCTCTTGCTCTCCAACAGTAATGCACATGTGCTTTGTCCATAAATATATTATTTTGTGTTCCTGCCAGCCCAGACTAATAGGGCTAATGTTTCCTGAGGAGCAGCCCAAAGCTACATTAGCCGCAGATGTTTGATTGATTTAAAACAAAGAGCCTGACCGCCAAACTGCTCCATATGGTTTCTCTTCCTGTCACTTTGCCTGCAGGGTTATCTCTGAAATGCAATTAAGGTGCTTAAAAGTACATTTTCAGGAAGATGCAGAATTGATGAGGGTGGGTTTGCCGATGGGTGCCTCCAAATTGTTCAAGCAAGAGCAAGGAAAGTCATGCCCTATCCTTAGCAGCTGCACACGTGCTTTTTCCACTTACATGAGGACCTTAGGAGGGCAGGCCAAAAAATGCCCCCATTGTAAAGGCTTTGCTGTAGATGTACTTTGCCAGTACTCATGTCTCCTGATATTCTGCTCATTTATTATTGAAATCAAACATTTCTCTAATTAGATATTTACTTGGGAACTTAAGTGCTGCAGAGATTTCGTTCGACCCCTCCTCTTCCCCTCTCACACTGCCTGGGCACCAGAGATGAAACCCTTTGCTTGTGCAACTCCTTTGAAGATGCAGTAATGCTACTGAAGACAAGCTGAGCTCTGCCTGTTGTTTGCTATGAGGAGGGTGTCAGTCCTGCCTGCACACAGGGGGCCTGAAACTACACCTGAAGACACCCACCCAGCCGCTGAAGACCCAGCATGCCAAACCTGGCTGCTGAAACCATCCCCTGGTCCTCTGTAGGGCTGAGACCCCTGATCCACCTGGTTCCTACTAAGGACCACAGCCTTGTATGCCCTGGAGGGGCTGAGGACAGAAAGAGAAATTTATGGCTTCTTTGCTTTTAATGCACAGAGGTGAAAAAAGTGTCCGTGTGCCAACCCTCCATCTTCCCCTTACTTCAGCTGACACAGGAAAGAAACAGCCAATTACACCACATTTTTTAAGAGTTTAAATGCTTTGGTTTCTGAACATAGATATTTTAAATCCTTTTCCATGAAAATTTCCAAAACAGGTGCCTGATGTCTGGAACCTCAAACCTATGTCTTGGTGCGTAAGGAAAAGAGAGTGGGATAAGTCACCTGCAGTGACCGGAGAGACAGCCGGTCCCTTCTCTGGATGACAGAGAAAAAATATCCATGGATTTGAACAGGCAATCCCAAGTCTTTCTGTTTCATATTATGGAAAACAGAAATCATTGTGTTGCAACAGGTCTGAAGATTCATGGCAACAGTACGTGCTGTAAATACACAGCAGCACAGGATAATTATCTAGTGCTCAGCTCTCTTCAAAATAGACCTTTGTTAACCTTGTCCTTACCTCTTTCAGAATTAAAACCCTAAGGTAATTCATCATAGAAAGTCTTGGTAACTTCAAGTATAATTGCTAAGTAATTTTCAAGTGCATACAATTACCATGCCCGATTAATCTCATCATGAGTCTTAAAGGCAGGTTGTTAAATGGGCCTTAGGTCTAAATACACTCTAGTGTGTGTATATATATATGTATATATACATATATATATACACACACACACATATATATGCATATACATATGTATATATGTATACATATGCATATCTGTGGGTCTGTTTGTATTGGAGGCAAGGAGAGCAGCCCTGAGAAATGCATCTTTATGTGTAACTTACTTTATTCTCTAATTAGGCATTTGTATAAATATTACCCTGGCTACTGCATAGCCCTTAAATTCACATACATGATCACCACTATCCAGATCTTTGTAACTATTTAAAGTGACGTTTTTCACAGAAAACTGATTGTACAAACAACACCATATTGTGCGGTGTTTATTTTCTTTCAAGGGCTTCCAGAGCAAATGTTCTTCAGCTCCAAACAAGAGGAGTAGCTTGCTTTCTTTTTTTGGCCATGCTGCAAAATCAACCTGAGATCTGAAACCTCAGCTATTTTCTCCTCTTGGCTTTCATACCCCCCTCAGGGAAGGTAGATATGGATTAGAAGAGCCTACCCAGTCTTCACTACCCTGGAAGATTAAGCAAATGAACTTAGCCACTTTCTAATTCATCCCTCCAGCCCTGATCATCAGTAATAAAACAGCAGAAAGGCTCATTCCTTGCTGTGTTGCTGTGTTGATAGGTTAAACAAGTGTTCCACGTGTGTCGAAAACAGGGAAAGCACTACAGAAGGTTTGGTCCCTTGGAAGGTGGGTGCAAAACATATTGCTGGGTTGAAGTACCTTCCTGGTGGCCTCAGCAGTACTGGGTGGGAAGTTCATCGGCAGTAGGTTCCACCCCTTCTTGTACACAGGCTCCACACAGACTGGCTATGGTGGCAAACCGAACGTGTGGGCAGGCTCCTGAGTGGCAGCATCCACCCACATCTGCTGTTCCCATGGGGAAAGGTCCTTCCCAAGGCCACTGCAGAACGAGACTCCTAGGGATAATGACACTGTGGCCATTATAAACTGCTTAAGGTTAACATTCAATAACCAATTTGTAAACTAAAAGAAGTTTTGCTTGAAAGGTCTTTATTTGGTTACTGACCCTATAGTACAGAGATTCAACACCTAAGACCTGTGGTGCTTGGACAAGGTGTTAAAATAACATGATGAGTAACTGGAGTCATCCAAAGTGACACAAATTCCCCCCCAATTTGCCATGGCTGTAATCTGAAGACATTTCCTTTGAACCGAAGACCCCTACAGGGACAAAAACACTTGACTCAAGAAACCTCAAAGCAAAGGAAGTGGAAGTGCTACTCGCCTGTGGTCTTCAGAACTGAGCACATCCTTCAGGTTTTGAATGCATTTTACAGAAATCATTCTAAAACAACTTGCTAAAATGGAGAGGGAGCAAGATTCACTGCATGAAATTTGAGAAAACTGTATAAAAACTTCTAGAAAGAGAAAGATGACATTTTTTTCTCCTGCTCTCTGCAGCTTCGCATTTACATACAAGTGTGAATCTGCAATTTCCTACTGCTTCTCCTTTCTTATAGGAAATATTCTTTAAAGAGAAGTGCCAGGAACACTGTCAGCCAGGCAAATGTAGTAGGAGAAGTTATTCACAACGCGCCTCCCCGACCCTTGCAGACAGCTGTCCCCCCTGCCTTCCTGCCCTTGTGGGCATTGTGCTTGAGTAGTACCTGCCCTCAATGCCTGCTGTGCTGGACATCAGGATCCCTGGTCTCTGGGACAGCCCTGTTGCCTTCTCTTGAATCTGTATCTCCACGAAAGCATTGCTGAAAACTCTGTGTGAGCAGCTCCTTCCCAGTCGGAGGAGTGGATGCAACCCTGGGACCAGAAAGCTGAGAGCAGCAGGAAGTGTGGGCATGTTAATGGGAAATAACCATGGCACTGAGCCATTGCCCACTTTGGACCCTTCTCTGATTCCTCTCTAAGCTACAGCAAATTCAGCTCATTCTCAGAGCTAGGCTTTATCTCCCCTCTGGGAGGTTTCTGGGTCAGCTGTATTAAAATGCATTTATTCTTAAGGGGGTCAGTAATCTGACAAAATAGTGATGTACGAGTGAATGGGGAGAATACATAAATTTCTAACAATGCAGAAAGAAGAATCCCAGAGTTTTGCTATCTGTAAAAATGGAGCATGGGATCTGTCACTTCATCTCACGACAGCCAAATTAAACAAATGCAAGCTGACAAGAGGAAAAGAAACAAAGGACTTCTATCCAATTACTTCCCGAAGAATATTAAATCATGGGGGCACTTGCTTTTGTGTTAGCAAATAAATATTTAAATGGACCTGAAGTTCTTCATTTTCTGAAAGTTGAGTTTATCTGCATAGAAGAAATGGATGCTGTGGATGCTTGTTCCTGAAAGGGAAACAGAGGACAGACATCACCTTTGCCAGAGGCTGTAGGTTGACATGTGTGAGTTCCATGGGCAGGAACTGTGTTTCTACAGCTGTTGAGATGAGTGGGAGGGGCAGTGAAAACACCTGGGCATCTAGTTTTGGATGCCTCCATCACCGCTGCTGAAACAATGACTTGAAGATATCACAAAAGCCCTTGAGATGAAGATACCTTTGCAAGCAATAGCTCAAGCTTTCTTCCTGTAGCAAGGGGCAAAAGAAAGCCAAATTTAAGCTGTTTGGAGATCCAGCCTGACTAGGAAAGGTGAGCATGGACCTGATTGCAAGATCAGAGCGATCTCTTTGACTAAGATCTGCAATGGAGCACTATGCAAAGGCTCCTCATCAGAAATGCTGTTAAGAAAGACAAATCCTGGCAAATCTCTGGCGCTGCGCTCAGGCGAGCGGTCAGAGCAGGCTGCAGCAGGGCTGAAATGAGTCACGGTGAAACGGGAATGTGAGTCAAAGACAATTTCCCCTGGGTACACACAAGGAAGAGGAAGGTGAAAGTGTCAGGAAACATCATGATACTCATGAGAGAGAGAAAGCAGACGCGGAAAGACAGCTGTGAGCTTTGACAGACCATGATCAGGCACTTTCCCAAGGTGCAGGTAGCTGCCCACTGCCACAGCCTGGGGGCCTTTCTGCATAACCCATGAAGGCATCCAGCAGGAGGCGGCCCAAGCCTAGTTTGCATGGACAAACCTTGGGAACTCCAGGGTGAAGGTCAGTACTTGGCACCGAGGGGGTCCATGCCAGGGCAGCGGTACAATCCCAGTGCAAAGGGTGCAGCAAAGGGAACACTCTGTTGGCTTCTGTGGCTGTGTCTCCTGTGCTGGAAATGGGCAGAAGGCCAAGGAGCAGCTCCAACTCTTCCTGGCAGAGCTGGGAGGGCAGCAGCTCCAGCAGCACAGGTAGAGGACGCCGGGGCAGGACAGTTACGTCAGACCTCTGCACAGCAGCAGCCTTGGAAAAATTCTAGGCCTATTTATAAATTGTTCTGCCATGTTACCTCTACCAGTGCAAGGCCAGGGGTGTCCCCATTTAAAGAGCACTTCATAGAGCCTCTTTGGATCCCAGGCGAGACCAACCAGACCCTTATATTGTTGAATATTAAGGCAGGGAGGGAGGAAAAAAAGAGAAGACCAAATTCCTTTGTCGCATACCCTGCTCTAAATCCAGAGTAATTACATTAAATGTAACGAGCCTCCACACTTCCTTCCCCAATCCCACTTGGGAACAGTCATTTGCTGCTGGTCAATTCCTGCAGCAAACAATGCCTTTACCTACTACATTGGCAGAGATCTCCTCATCAGGGAACCACAGAGAGGAGCAAAAGCTGCTGACTTGCCCTGCCTTCTCTTCTTCCTCTTCCTCTTTGCCCAGGGAGAAAAGAAACACTGCTTCTCTACTAAGGTATCTAAAAAGCAAACTTCAATTTTATCTGCACCCAGACTCTATGTGACTCTCGCTGGTGCTGCCAGTCCCAGTTCCCACACTAATACAGCACTCTGCACTGTTTTCCTCTCCACCTACCAGAGAGAGGCTCTTACCCGAAGAAACACCGTTCAGTCGTTCCTTCAGAGCCATGAGAGCAGGTCTCCTGCAGGCTGGTGTTGGCTAGCAGCACTCAGCTCTCCTGAGCCACACACTGGGGAAATGGGGAAACCAGGGAAAGAGGAGACCAGGGAAATAGAGGCTCTGGTTTGGCTAAGAGGAGGTGGTGAAACAAAGAGGTACAAGAGCAGAGAACAGAACAGCTAATCTCCCCAAGGCCAGGAGGTAGTGAACAGTAAATGTTAGGAAACCCTCAGTTTTCTAGACCCCAGGCAAAGGTTTTCCTGCCAGTCCAGGTGCACCCCTCTGTACCCCACAGATGCTGGGCACCATAAAACTATCTTGCCAACCTGGCAGGTCTGCTCCAGGTGCAGGCACAGAAGACCAAGAGCAGCAAATAGAGATGATTAATCCTCCCACTTTGTTTCCCATAGGTCTGATCCCTGCAGGGCTGGTCCTCGGCAATCCTCGTTGCCCAGGAGGTTCATGGAGCTGCTCCTCCTGGCCAGGAAGTCTGCTCCAGGGAGCCGTGAAGCCACACATAACACACATTCCTATTATTATTTTGAGCACCTGGAGGAGGTGACAGCAAAGACCTTATTGGGGATGATGAGTAGCTGCGTTTAAGCCTATTGGTTTCACCAGAGTAAGTTTTGGGACCTTGGCATAAGAGCAAAGCTGCTTTCAGCACTTGGGCCTTCTCTCTGCTTTCCTTCCCCATGCAAAGAAATATTTTCAGGCATGCAAATGAATTTTTTTATGCTCAATCCCACTGCTCATTTTAAAGCATCAAGGTTGGGATGCATCAGTGCTCAGCACAAAGCAAGGAGGGGAAAGCGGGGAAATGCGATTCTGGTCCCCCACCCCACAATGGCAGCATTTTGGGAAGAAAATCTTACAGAAAAAAACAGCCCATGCTCTGCTTTCTTCTGATGGTGAAGGCTGATTCGTGCTGTCTGTAATTGTAATCAAAGTTAATTTAATCCCGGTGTGGAGGTTGCTGAGCAACTGAAGACATTTATCCAGAGGAGACAGGGGCTGTAATCACGTCACCTCGAGCAAAGTTGGTAAGGCAGCCACGTAACACTGCTAATGTCCAGGGCAGAGACCTGTGTGTTAGGGGAAGCCATCAGCATTCGTGGTATGGAAGCCAAAGGGAAATCACTAGGGTTATGGCAACATCATGTTTTCTTCCACAATCTATAAGGATTGGATCAGATTTGGAATAAGGTTCCATATGGAAACCATACATGAAAGCACAACTTCCCAGAGGATGAGCAGCAAATCCCTGCCTGTCTGACAGCCATATGGCTGTAAGCGAAAAGGAGGTGCAATGCCAATGGAAATGGTCAGTCAAGTCAGTTTGTATCCCAGGTGGTCTCTTGATGGGGTTTCTTTCCTCAGAAATCCCATTCTTTCCCCACAGCCCAAGGAAGCTGCAAGTCCTCCCTCTTAAAACCGAGAGCACTGGGCTGTGCCATCAACATCAGGACTCAGGGCTGAGCATCCGGCAGCAAGAGGCTGAGGAAACTGCCTGGAGCAGTGGCAGAGCAGCCTTCCTGCTGCCAGAACTGGTGAGGGATGGGAATCTCCAGCACTGCCGGTGAAGCTCCTCTGCACTCGCTAAGTGCCGGCCTCGCTCGGCACCTGCTGTGCCATCATCAGGGCCATTTGCCGGTGATGAGAAGATTTCACGAGGTCGCCTCGGTGGGCACCTGCTGCTGCCGGGGGGCCGGTCTGATTAAGTGCTTCAGCAGGAAAGGAGGGGTCCTGCTATCAGTGCCTCAGCAATCAAGGAGGAATTTTCCTCTGCTTTTTCTTTTTTTTTTTTTTTTCCTTTCTAATTATTATTTTCTCTAAAACCAAAGTGCTTTTGTGGAATCTAAAGGCCTGTGGGTGCGCCAGGGGCAGGAGGAGGCAGGCTGCCTGCCAGGGACAGCGACGAAAGTGTGGTGGGGTCCCAAGCACGCCAAGTGGCTCCTCACCGCAGCTGCTTCCTCCTGTCAGACCCCTTCCAGAAGGGCATTTTGTGGGAAAAGTACATACTGCAGAATGTCCGGAGTCCATCTCCTTCTGCTCTGGCTGGGCTGCCTCTGAAATAGCAGTTGCAGGGAAAAAACAGAATTATTTTGCCTTTTTAAACAGGCATGTTGGGTTTCTAGCTGAGAAGAGGAACAGCAGCTTGATGACTTAGGAGGTAAAAGGCTGTAAGTTGATGACATATTGGGTATTTACCTGCCTGCCACCCACCCCAACACCCTCTAAAATGCTCCCATTCCAGGTGGATGTGGCTCTTCCCCACTGGGGGAGGCTGTGCACTTGCCACCCAGGGTGTTTGCCAGTCTCCAGTGCTCATTTGCTTTGTTTCAGCTGCTGATGGTGACAGCCAAACTGAGAGTTTGCCTCCCCTGCAGAACACCGGTGATGCTGCAGGGTTCTGCGCTGAGCCAGCCAGGAGAACTGTACCAGCCATGGTGTGCTGGGATCAGGGGATGCAAAAGTCGTCCCCAGGAAACTGCCGACTGGACAAAAGGGTAGGGCAGTGCTGAATTGTGGTTGTCATTAAAAAAAAAAAAAAAGTGGGAGGAAAAAACCCACAAATAAAATAACAATTTCCTGAGAAACTTTGGTGAAATTAAGACGCAGTTTTGATTAAATCCCATACCTCTCAGGTTGTCTGGGCTTTAGTTTCACACCCCACTTTTGGTCAGTCTCAGTGAAGATGGTTCCAAGATCTCTCGGAGTGGTTCTTTAAAGGAAGTGGAGGGATGAAGACATGCAAAGGTTAGCATGAAACCCAACCATGGAAGGAAAAATGTTCTTTGATGCACAGATGTGTAGCACTACTTTTCCTTTTGTCCACAGGAAAGCCCTTCTGAAGCCCCACCAGCTTTCTGCAGTGGTTTTTAGCAGCTGGTGGACAGCAAGGGTCCATTCCTAATCCATTCCTGAGAGTTTGAAAACTTACACAGGCCCTACCTACACCTTATGGATGAGATTTTTCCTGGGAGGGCTGAGAATACAAGAACTACAGGCATTTCACCCAGGGAGCAGGTTGGGTATCTCAACTGTGCAGCACATCGTAGACCTCTTCAGTGCGGTGTCACTTAATGGGGAGGGAAAGAAGTGAACCTGTCAAAGCCTTCCCCTTCTCACAAGAAGATTCAAAGCCTCTTCCCAGGCTTTCAAGTTTACATTTACTACTGTGTTACGGGCTTTCTTTTTTTTTTTTATTTTTTTACTGTAAAGGAAATACTAATTTCATGCTTGGCTTGGTTCTCAAGCAGGAGCATTCTCACTCCTGCATCACGATGTGCACTTTTTTCTCTGCATTGGGAGCTGTTGAGCCTTTACCTGCATTTTTCTCTCCCTGGGGCCGTGGGGACGGGCTGCAAGCTGTAGGTTTTTATGGCCACCATGGGCCTGTTTGACATCAGCATGGAGGCAGCCACCCACCTGCACCTTGAAACCTGTGCTGACTGGTGACATTTCCATGCTGGAACCACACCGCTACGTGCAGTGTTTGGGAGAAATGCAGTGTGTCCCAGCTTTACTTTAAACCATGTTTCCTGTGATAGAGACAAAACTATTATTCAATCACGCTAAAATCTGCTTGCATTACTTGCCCTTTTTTTTTCCTGGCCTCAAAATCATCAAACATGTAATGTACTTGCCGAGTCTATGATAGTACTTTTGCAAAAATGGATCTATGCTGTATGTATGCCAAGAAAAATAGAATATTTATCTTTTTCCTGATTTCTCTGAGTGGTATTTGTCCCTAACACCTTTATAGCCTCCTGGTCTTCTGAAATTTCTTTAAGTAAGTACAGAGAAAGCAAATGCAGAAGCAGCAGTTTCGGTAGCTGGCAAGGCTACTGAAGGTTTATGCTGATATATATGCTGTGCCTATGGCTGAATTAATAGTGCCACTGGAGCATTTGTGTTTTCTGGGTTTTTTTCACTCTGACTAGAAATGGAAGCACAGACACACCTGCACACAGGGAGTGTGGATGGAATGTATATAGAACTCATCTGCAATTCTTACTTATTCTCTAACTTAGATCATTGTTGGGGTTACAGGTCCAGAAATGTCATCCAACTCCTCTTCATTTCTCTCTGTATAGATGAGGATTTTTCTGTCTGTGGAACTGGTCTTCACACTAGCTTTAAGACAAGAGAATTTCATTGTCTTCAGAAATGTTCATCTTCATTCACATCAATGTAACTGAGAGCAGAACCTAGCTCAGACTGAGTAACTTCCTAGTTCTTCTAAGAAAATATTTGTGATTGCTTGTTATTTTAATAAAAACTAAACTAGAAATCTTTTCTTCCATGAAAAAAAACCACTCAAAATTCTTCTTTCACCTCCATAATTCAGTGTATTTCTGAGCCAGAATTCAGCTTCCCACACAGCAACATGAAACACTTGGAGATGTCAAGCAGTCTATTCATTGCTCAGCTTGTATTTTGATGCTGCTCAGAGTTCTCAGGTAAGAAAATACACTCAATCATTTATAGCTGTGAACCACAGCAAAAGACCAGTGCCTTAAAGGAAAAAGAAGGAAGGAAAGAAGAGATGTAGGTTGTTAAGTGAAGGTGGGGAGCAAAACAGATGAAATTGATAAAGTGGAAAGCTATATTATTCACTCCAAGGTTCCATTTAGTCCCTCTGGCCTGGTAGTTTCAGCAAAGTGAAACTCTTGCTAGAATCAATACTGCTATCATTTCACAAAATTACAGTGGTTTGAACAGAAAACTAGTCATAAATCAACTTCATGTATGGACAGCTGGAGGAAATATTTCTTTCTTTAAAGATTTGGGTGCTTCAGAACTACTAAAGAGGATCTTGGCTCTCCAAGAACCCATATTTAATGCATTTCTTGGAAACAGAGGCTGGTGTTGCATATTCAAACAAGTCAAAATAGCAATGTGCAAAAAGGCAGTGCCTCCATTTTAATCAGATGAGTAAAGAGTGTGTTTGATTTCAGTGAAACTTGGGTGTTTTGGAGATGGTCCCATTCTCTTATGTTCCCTAGTCATTCCTTCAGACTAGGCTAAGAATGCGTCCTTGTTGCTTCTTTTTCAGAGACCTACCCTAGATCTTACAGATTTTGGGGGACTTTTGCAGCCCACCACTTTCAGCTTAGTGAATTAATAGACAGACAGATAGAGTCTTTCAAGTCATTACCACAGGAAAATGTCCAGCCCTCAGCTACCAGGGGGTACTTGGGTACCAGGGACTGGACTTGGAGACTGACCTTGTCTTCAGTATTCCTGGAACAAATCCTTGAAGATCTTTCGAAGAAAAGCACGAAAAGCAGATGCTGCTTATCTCAGGAAAGTTTCACTGAATTTTTCTGTGTTTTCTTTAATACCTCTGAAATTCAATATTTTCTGTAGTTCTTGTTTTCCAACAGATATATCAGTTGGCAAAAAATTATCTGTGTGGTTGTTGGAAGCTTCAGAGGTAAAATGCACAGCAGAAAAGAAGTAGAGAAGGATAGTGTCTCCACATCCAATTCCTTGGTTTGGAGTGAATAAACATCAGTCACAGCTCCATGACCAGAGTTGTCTGGCCAGTGCATTAAGTCTGAGGGACTCTTAGACATCCCCATTACTGCTCGATCTCCTTTCCTCTTTTCCCATGAGGCAGAAAGGGGAGGCATTGGGGCCAGGGCTGCAGGGCAGAGCTGGGAAGGCTGCAGGGATGAGGTAGCCGTGCTTGTAAAACCATTCCAAAGCCTGAAAACATCCCAGGTATCTCATACACAGCTTTTATCACAGCTCTGTCTTGAAGGAACAGACCTGTGGATGCGGTTGTCTTTGATCAGCCCTGCTTGCAGTCAAAAGGTTGGTCCACTGCATCTTGACTGGGTGCTGTCAAATTGAGGGGGTGGAGATTCAGCATCTGCTAATTTGTCATTGTATCTGAGGTAACTCTCTTCTTATTTTTCCTCTCAGGTGCTTGTGAAAAACACACTTGTGCAATATCTAAGCACCGTAGAGCTGAAATTATTCATAATGGTTTCCCCTATCTTGTGCATTTAGTGAACTGAAATTTTCTCTTATTTTTGTCAGATATTTCTGGAAATTGCTTAGATAAATTCAAATTCATTAAAAACAGCAATCATAATTATTTGATAAATAGCATCATTAAATCCATTACACAATAAAATATTGCAAATAAGAGCACAAGTAAATATTTGCAAGAGTATTCACACTGTATTTCCTTTCCTGGCATTTTGAAAAGCTCTTTTATTGTCTCACAACAGAATTGCCAAGTAGCTACAAATGTTCATGCATCATCTGCAAACCAGGGACAAAGAAGGATGTTGCTTAATAAAATTTAATTCACCCAATCGGGGAAAGGAGGGAATAACGTATGATATGAAGAGCCAATTGGATGGCATGTGCTCTGATGACTAACACCAGCCAATTTGCAAATGAGACACAAAGAGTAATCCATAATCAAAAATAATTCAAGTGACTGAGGATAATAGGCACATTTACTCAAACTGTGACCTGTTCCTTACTTCACTGACACAAAAAAAACCCGGGTTGAGGGTATCGGTTGAGTTACCTGTGAACAACTAAGTTTGTTATCTCTGTTTCCAGATATTTAGAAATATGGAAAGTGGCAAGGAAGGCTGGGAAGTGCCCCAGAAGAGGCAAGGTGTCTCTTGGTGAAGAGGGGAAGGGCCTCTGCTTGAGAGACATGGGGTCATATGGAGAGGAAATCATGGGACAACACTGAGGCTGATTTTTGTCTTTAGAGTGCTCTTCTACTGACAGGTTCTCATTGCACCCTCTGAAAAGCAGGCAGAGAGGAGGAGAAGTGCCTACACCTCCAAAGAGGTTCAAGGGTGGCAGTGGTATGGTGGGAGCAGCACCTCGACCCTCATCCAGCTTCCTGTGTGTCAGGCCCCTTACTCCATGGGGTCTGTTGCTGCTGTCCCAGGTGCAGGCACCCACCAGGAGAGGTGTCCAGCTGCCTGCAAAGAGGGGTGGGAAGGCAGAGGCAGATTTTTACAGCTTATTTCAGCCAAACAATCACACTTTGGGGCTGAAGCATTAGTAACAGTGAGCAGCCAGGACACTTCCCTAACGCTTAACAAGTCAAGCTCCACTGCACTGGAACCGAGTCAAGGAGGCAGGAGCCATTTAATTAGACCAAAGCAACTGACAGCCACTCTGCTATAAATCTTCCCTTGCCGCCTTTGAGGCCTCTGGTCCTCTGTGTCTTAATAGTAAATGACATCTCAATGATGGGAAAGTAGGGAACAAACATGTCTCTGCCTGTTGCTCTGATGGAGCAGGACAGCAGGCCTTGTAAGGGATCAGCTCACAGGCCAGGGTGACAATGGGGGGCTTCTTTCTTCCCAATACCCAAGTTTCCTGGAGAGCTACAAGACGATACTTTAACCAAAAACAGTAAATTACAGATTCAGCGGCGGTTTTGTGACTGAGGAGGAGGAAAAACACCTTTGCCTGCATGTTTGCAAAACCTCTCTGCTGACTTGAACCAGTTCTTTCCATAGGCTGCTCCATCAACACCAATGCTGGTACTGATACTGAAGGGAAAAAGTTTTGCTTGGGTAAAAATATATGGAAGTCAGGAAAAGCATTAGCTTTTGGCCTGATAGTAGTATGGGATTTCCTTACACAGTCTAGGCAAATTGTATATCTCCTCTGTGCCTGCCAAAGAAATTAGGATAGGAGTACAAGTATGCTGATGAAATTTGGTCAATACTGATGTAAGGACTATTCTCCCCTTCCATATTTCATCTAAGGTTTATTAAAACAAATGTGTTCAACTAATTGCATAAAACAGTGAGCAGTGGGCATTAATTACTCACAAATTGCAATGAAATTTCATCTACTGCACATCAGGAGTGGATCAGAGCTAATAACCTCACAGGAGACAGAAAAGATTGACACCTTCAAGTAAACAGATCCCTGACCGGTCCTCTCTTCAGCAGCCAACAGGCACTCATTCCCTCAGATCCCATGTCACATCTTCTTGCTAGGAGGCAGAGTAATTGTTAAATATTCACCAGTTTACATTGCACACTGAAGACTGTACTAAAAATCAGCCTCACAACTCACTCCTGGCCCAGTGGTCTGGCTCCTCTCAGCTCTAGGACGAGCCATGTTTCCCATGTTGCTGGCAGCTGCAGGCTCCCCTTCGGCATCACTTACACCCCCTTGCTCCATTCCATGCTGTGGAAAGACCATGTGAGCATTAGAGGGATGTGTGCCCAATTTCCTTCCAGATCCTTTCTCTTCCATAAAGGTACTTTCTTTAATCAGTGCGCCTGAGTCCATCTCTCCCCATGGCTGACAGCAGAAGATATCCCCCGGGGCTGGCCACTGTACTTCTCACCTCTGGCCTGCTGATAGACTCCCATCTCCAGGGTGACTAATTCCTTTATTCCATCTCAGGCACTGACCCCATAGGGGTGCATTTCAAGGTCTGGACTCTCTTCTGCCTTCCTTTTTATTCCTGTCTTAGCATGACAGCACCCAGATTATGCCCAGAACACTATGGTTCACAGAGGTGTAACCTTAGAAGAGCACCACCTTCCCCTCCCCAAATCACAAATGCTGCAAACCCCCAGCAAGGCAGCAAGCAGCAACGATGCCATCCCACTGCTCAAGAGATGGTACACCGTGATGTCACAGGATAACATGGCTCTAGTACCCTTATTGCAGTCCTGCTTCTCCCACCATGTGGCATTTCCACTGATATATTATTTTGGTGCAAAAAACCTACAACAATTTTTGTTGGGCAATTTTTTTTCTGAGTCTCCTTCCCCAGGCCAGCACTCCACCCACACACACTTCATTTTTCTTTGCTCCTAAAGTCACTCCTCTGAATTTTAGAAGCTCATGAGAGCTTCCACCAACTGAATACAGGAAGTATCTGCTCATCACCCACTGCCATGGCTGCTGGCACTCACCTACCCCTCAGCTCCTTCCCACAGTATCCTTCCAGCTCACAGAGATTTCCAAGTGCTTGCTCCTCCCACACTGCTGCCCTCAAAGCTCCCCTCTCCAACCTTGGCGCCTTTTCTGTCCCATCGCACTCTTTCCCATGCCTCTGTGTCCCACTCCACTCTGGAGCTGACTGATCCAGCATATCGGGACTTATCTCTTCAAGTCACTGAGTCACTGTTTAAATCTGATATTAAATTTTCCTTTCAACCTTTAGCCTCATCCCATAAAGCATTCAGTAGATACAGTGCATTCAGGCTGATATAAATATATGTATATGAAGGAGGGGTATGTCGTTGCAATGCATAAACCATCATCTCTTGCCATCTCTCACTGCATTTTTTTTCCTGCTTGTTCACCAACAGCCTTATATAAAATGCTTTGCAATCAGCATGTGGGTTAAAAGATAACCTTTCAAGGCAACCTTGCTGAGAAGGATGCAGAAAGATCAAGCCCTCTGCCTTTTTGAATTCCTGAAGTAATATGTGCCTAATGCCACTATACCCAGCCATGCAGGGGACATTGCCATAAGACCTGCTGGAGGCACATGGGGAATTAGGAAAACTTCCTTGGCCACCGCTGGGAAAACCTAGCCTGAGCACTTGCCTTGAGGCTTTGACCAGTCCTAGTCAGCACAGGTTAGCCCAGTTCCCAAGTGTAGTGTCATGAAACAAATAAAGTACTGCAAGAAGGGAGAGAGGTGGGGTGGAAGCAGCCAGGGGAAGGGATGCCAAGATCTAGCTCAGTGGGCAGGACCACCTCAACCCTACTGCTAAAGGTGGTAGAGGAGCATCAGTGGGGGCCTTAGAACCATGCAAAGGGTAAGGCACAGGGACTTAGGGACTCCTTATGTTGTGATGCCTTCTGCTCCCCAATAATTTTTATCTCATTTCCCTGACATAAAGCATGGTAAAGCCCTTGAAGCAACTTAACAGCCCAGGACAGGCTTTCTGAAGTCATAACTGTTAGTCCAGCCCTACATTAAAATATCGCATATAAAGCAGAGGTGGCGGTGGCCTGCTGGAAAAATAACAGCCAAAGACACTGCATCAAAATCTTCAGGTACAAAGCTACTTTTCCGCCATTTTCTACAGCTGCCCTCATACAGACCCTTTGAAGAGGTAAATTGTTTTCCCTGCAAATGTCCACAAACAGCCAGGCTTCAAGTGAGGACAGACATCTTGCCAGTATTATCCAGAGACAGAGGGAGGCAAGGTTCTGCTAGCTCTAACCCACCAAGGCACTGCCAGGAGGCCACACCACAGCCTAGATGAAACCATCTAGGATGGTTTCAACCTTCTCTCAATATCAAAATTTAATAGGACAATAAACACAGGGTGCTGGCCAGACCACAGCTCTTGTAAATTGTGTCAGCATTTCCCGGAGGTACAGCAGAAGACAGTCCAAGGAATTTCCCAACAGACAAGCCATTTTGAGATGAATTTAGGATGAGAAGACCATCATTTCCAGACCTATTTTCTTTCAGGGACAAGGAGGGCATTCTCCAGTTTTTCTCCTGGCTGTCCCCTCCCCGCTTAGCCCTCTGAAGGTGCAAGCAGCTGTAGTTACTAGTTTTGCCCTGTGTTAGGGCACAGGGCATCCATCCTTTGCACACAGTGAAAGCATGGCTCCAGTAAGCATTAATTTTTATTTTTGGAGCTTACTCTCTCTGGGGGACCTGCAAGCCTCCCCCACTGTGGTACAGAAGGTGGTAAACAGGCGGGGAAAGCCTAGGCAAGCAGGTGCTCTTCTCTTGTCTGATGATTTGAAACAGTATAGACAGCGCTGGCATGTATCTGAAGCGCAATCATTACATTTCCATAACTTTATCTGCAGAGGACATCGGAGTTACAATGCAATCAGTGCTATACAGTTTAAAGTGTAGCTGAGATGTATTATAAAGTCAGCTGCAGCAAAGAACATATGGTACAGCTTGCCACCCCACTATAGTATTTCTTCAAAAGACATTTTTCTTACAAAAACTAAGGCATTATCAGTCAAATTATAAGTAACCCATTTCCATTTATAGCGTACAGTCTACCCTCTGAGTCACACACAAGATCGGCAATAGCAGCTGTGAGACTTCTAAAAGTTTGTGATTTTTTTATTTTATTTTATTTTTATACTCTTGATTCTGAAAATGTTTCTGCTTGAGCAGTGAAGTCTTCCCTCATCTCCGTTGTGAAAGCTAAGCATCACCATGGCTGTCCCTTACCTTGCTCAGATGGGCGCATGTTTTCCTGCTGCTTGTAATGCTTGGTGCTTTTCCAGCCATGGTGGTGCCTGGAAGAACACATGGGATGTGCCTAAATCGGGGCACAGAACAAATTCCTCACTACCTAGTGCAACACAGGAAGCATTTTTGCTGTGGTTGGGTTGATTTAGCGCCAAAGCAGAGATCTGGGGGAAATCACCAGAAACCGTGTGTTCTTTACCACCTTATCGTGGTTTACCCCTGGCCAGCAGCCAAGCACCACACAGCTGTTTGCTCACTCCCCCACCAGCAGGATCAGGGAAAGAATTGGTAAGAAAACGTAAACTTCATAGCTTGAGATAAAGACAGTTTAATAGGTAAAGCAAAATCCACACTCCCAAGAAAAGCAAATCAAGGAATTAGTTCACTGCTTCCCATAGGCAGGCAAGTGTTCAGCCATCTCCAGGAAAACAGGTTTCCATCACATCTAATCACATCACATAAGACAAATGCCATCACACCAAAGACCCCCTGCTTCCTCCTTCCCCTCACTTTATCTGCTGAGCACATGTCATGGAATATCCCAGTGGGGGGCAGCTGTTCCACCTGTGTCCCCTCCCAGCTTCTCCTGCAACTCCAGCCTACTTGTGGGTGTGAGAAGCAGAAGAGACCTTGACTCTATGCAAGCCCTGCTCAGCAATAACAAAAACATCCCTGACTTATTAACTCTGTATTCAACCTAAATCCAAAACAGGGCCCTGCTACTGGGAAGAAAATTAACTCTAACCCAGCCAAAACCAGCACAGTCTGTTACTGAACCCTTTCTACCCACATACTTAAATGAAAGTCTCCCTTTCCCCTCAGGACTAGAAGTGCTCTTTGTGATGCTCAGCAAGACTTTGGCACTTCTTGATATGGAACTGTTTTAATTTATAACATGTTTGGTGTTTGCTCTTATTCCAATGTGTTTTTGTTTAGAAGCCACTCTTAAAGATTTCCCTGCGAAGAAAAAAGGTCAAGGTTCTTTCCTTGGGGAAGGAGGGCAAGAGGAAGGTCAGAAAAAGATTTAACCAAATAAATAACCAGCTGAATTGTCAGGAAAGTATTGAAGCAGAGCAGAGCAGATGTACTGTGTTTGCAAGCTCATTTGCATCATGAATACTTTGGCATCTCCCAGATTTTACATAAGCCTTCTCCTTAATATTTTTTTACTTTACAGTTGTCTTTGTGCAACACAAAACACATCAAAATCAGAACTAGTGAAAAATGATGCAACTACACTAAGGAAGGCTTGTATATTTAAGAGGCTGAAATCAATGTCTGTGACTGTCCCATATAGCCCTAAAGCCATATCCCACAGGGTGTATTTAATAAGGGAACTTTTATCCAAAGCTTGCTTGTATGTTCAGCAAAACTAGGGTCTGAAGGTTCAGTCCCACATCATTTGAAGAGAGGTCTCTATTTTTTCCATTAAAAAAACCCAAACCAACAATTAAGATATTGAAATAAGATTTAGCACAAGGAAAAATGTTATGGAATTTATGATATCTCATGGTGGAGATAAAAACCATGAAGAAGCTCTGAAAGAGGATTTCAGGTTCACACTACAACATTTTGTTCATTCCATCCTTGTGCTCTTCTCAAGGTGAATCAGCAGAATTAAATTCCTGAATAATACTGGAGTGGCCAAGGATGTCCATCTAAAGACTTCCATGCTGCAAAGTTTGCCCTCATAAGTGTGAGGAGTCAAGCTGTGGGGATTGGATTGAAGCAGAGCCTTTGGGTACAGCACAGCAGTTCAAATGACAACCGGAGAAAGAAGTATGCAAGGAGAGTGAGTGTTGGTGAAGAGCTTGGTGTGGTAAGAAGAAGTGAGATCCTGCATCATCTAAAAATGGCAGGCTTACTGAAGGTGAACACCAACACTTTGGACTTTAATTTTCTTATTATTGCTTCTTAGACTCCACTAGACATCGTCAAAGATGAGCTCTTACGAAGAGCTGCACACATTTACCAGCTTATCCACCACTGTCTTGAAAAAGCCTGCTTAAAGCTAACTGGAAAGAGATGGTAAACTGAGCCACAGCCTTTCAGGGTGTTTGTGATGCCTATCTGCCGGTGCATAAAGAGAGCAGAGAAAGAAAATCCCACAACTGCAAGTTGCATGCTATGCCTGTGTTCGTGCTTTATACTGCTGCAAGGTGTCTGGGTAGGGATCTGTGTCTCCCACTCTGCTCAAGAATAATGACTGCAACACACCTTGCTGCAGCCATTCATTTGTTTTCTCTTAAGAAAGTACTCCATGGCAAACTTGGCTGCTTTTCAGTACAAAAGATTTCACTGTGTGATTCACTGACTCAGTAGGCTCCCAAACAAAATAAAGTCTTTCTTTCCTGGGAAGGGGGGTGTCTGGTCTTCATCTTGGTCAGCTTTTAACTTCTCTAGAGGAGAAGCTGGGGAATGAAGCTGGGGAATGAAGCCAGGGAATTATTTTTATGATACTTGGTGAGAAGAACTGCATTGAGTTTAGGATAATCTCCTCATGTGAGCTACTTTTCCTGAGAAAAAAAAATGATACTTGCATGTAAAGTCCCATGTCCCGGGTTTAATAACTCAAGTCTCCAATGAGATCATACCGGTTTTGTACAAGTGAACCAGCATCTGAGTTTGACTCCAAGGGAGGAAAAAACTGCACCTGAGTGGTGCACATGAACTGGTAGAGCAAATGGAGCTTAAACCAAAAGTTTGTCTCTTGCCCCCAGTTTGTGAGAACCTCTTGAAGGGCAGTGCCCTGAGGTTTGGGTGGCAAAGCAAAGGTCCAAGACAGTCCTTACAGAGCCACCTACACAGGACAAATTTGTACCAACCCAGTGAATCATCTCCTCAGCATTCTGAGCACTGTAAGCTCCCAGAAGGGTGAAGAATTTATCAGGAATGGGCCCAGGGATGGTCCAGGACACTGGGCTGAATTCTTTCACTCCTTCCACACTTGTTTCCCTTAGGCTGCTTTCCACTCAGGCTGTTTGCTTTCATAGCTCAAGCAGTTGTGTCTTCCCACTGAAAGAGCAATCAGTGTATTTCTATTTGCAGACTTCTGGATGGAAGTTCTTCACATGGCTGTTTCCAATTAGTTCTCCTCTTCCAAAGGAAGGGAGACAATATAATGAATAAATCTATTTTGTGGAACGCTGTTTTAATTGAAATATTTGCTGCTGTTGTCGCCATCGGATTAAGAGACCAGATCTTCGACAGCAAAGAGATTAAGTTATTTTGCGTCTGCAGAATGGAAGTGAGAGGGGTAATTGGAATCTATAAAGGAGAAAAAAAGGCATCACAACTCCAGCATCACAAATGGGGAGCAAGTTTTGCACTGCTATTGGCACATGCTATTGTCACACTGAAGTAGGTGCTTGAAATATAAGCAGCCCTCACTGCAAATGCTCCTGTCTTGCACTAAGGCTGGTATGTGCACATCATCCTCTGGTCTCCAAACAAAGAAGAGCTACACTTGAAGAAAGCTCCTCTCCATATTGGAAAAATGAATTTGTGCTAAGCCTTTCCAACTTCTACTAACACAAAACTGAAAACACATTAAAAAAACCTCATTATGCCTTCCTCCAAAGAAAAAACTCTATCCTTGCTTTCGTGGCTTGCCAACTTGTGACTAGTGTATGTTCCTTCAGCTGAATAGACTTTGGGGGATTTACACCACATGAGAACCTGAGCCTGTGAGCTTGCACTTGGTTGCAGCAATCACTACACAGAGCCGGGTTTGACTCTGCTATGCAAAGTGTTTTATAACTGGGTATGGTGCAATCCAGTATGGTACAAAGTCAGGGTGTGCTGCCCTTCACGAGCTGAAGCCCAAGCTCAGAGAGGTCTGCCTCACTCATGCAGGAGAAGTCTTTCCTTCTTTTTTACTGTTGGTCTTTTTTTATTCTTCCCTTTTGCAGACAGAAGACTTGTTCATTTCCCATTCCTGCTTACTGAATTATTCATCAAAAACGTTCCACTGGTATCTTCTTGTCTGCCAGGGAGCTCATCATCCAACAATTCCTCTTGGGTCTTGACTTGTAATCAAAGCAATTAGCAACCCATTAAAGGTCTCAGCATGCCCAAGGCTGTGGGGATACAGAGTGCAACTCAGGAGCTGGCCCACTGTGACTCTGAAACTCAGGCAGGATACCCACAGGCTAAAATCTGTTGTGCAGGACAACAAACCTGCAATGAGAGGTGCTCAGGACAGGAGTTTTCAGTTGATAATGCAAGATCATGGAAGTCAGCACATAGGTTTTGATTGATCTCAGTAGCGAGAGGACAACGTCCCAGGCACTGCCTGGGAGGTGTGATGTACTTCTCCTGTGGGCACTGAGCTTGCTCCAAACAAGGTTGTAATAAGGCCTTTTTTGCTGGAAGGAGCCAAACGGGATCAAAAAGGGCTGCCATTGATTCCATCTGGGGCTCTGAAAATGATAAACAGTAACCAGACAGCAGTGGAAAGCAGGATCCATCTGTTCATTCCTTTGGTGGGCTGGGTTTAGGGAAGCCTACAGTGCGTTTGCAGGCATCTGACTGTTGCTACTGCTCAAGACCAACATACTCTGGGGCTTCAGCCCCACTCTTCTGCCTCTAGAAAAGCCCTTTACCATGACTCAGATTTCCCCCTGCTCACCTGCTCACTGTGAGCTCACCAGCTCCCACAGGAAGGAGGTCCTGAGCCCAGATCTCACTGTACATGCAATCTGCACCAATGATTGACTAACCAGCATGTAACAAGGAGTGGTGGACAATCTCGGTGAGAAAGGTCAACATAAACACCATCCTTTTAAATATTGCCTTTAGGAAATAGGTACATAGATTTTCTATTTTGTCTTCCAATCTGTGCCAGGGGCTTAGTAGGTCAGGACCGGAGCAATTCATCACCTTTCCCCCCTGTCCTTTGCCTCCCTAACATATCAAAGATGATCTCCTGAAGTTTGGGGCTCTGCCTCTGCTAATGTCTTTGGAAAGATAATCTGTTGAGAAAGAATGAGAATTATTAAATCAATAAACACTGCTAACCTTTCAACTGTATCCATCGAAGGAGATCTCACTGCTGCAGCAATCACTTACTTTAACAGATTGAAAGCAAAGTGCTCTTATTGCATATGTCCAACAAGACAGGAAAAACCTTGCTCTTTCTCTGTCAGGAATGTGGAAGTGTCTATAGGGGCTCCCAGCATATTTCTCCTACACCTCAACTCTGAAAGCCCCAAAATCTGTACAAAGTTGCCCTATGTATACCCAGATGTTTTTACTAATTGAAAACCAATCACATTCACATATAGCCAAGTCAAAATATATAAATAATGCCTCAAATTATTTTAATGACTTTTAGCAGAGTTGCAATTCTTGAGCAGGAATCTTCTGCATTTTTTTTTCCAAATACACTTCTGGAAGTCAAAATGCAAAACTGCAGCATGTGCTTGAGCCCAAGCCTGCCAGGAGGAGCTGTGAGCTGCTGGGGCATCTTTCAGCCATTTAACAGTAAGAGGATGACTAAACATTTTGCTGTTTTGATGAAGGCCAAGGTCTCCGATCAGCACACGGCGTCTTGGCTTGTTCTGAATATCAGCAGGAATTGCACGTGCTTATCTCATTATACGGTTTTAGGGAGTTTGTTTCTTTGGTCTGCACAAGAGGTATCTGTTCTCAAAGCCAAATCTGCAATGTGCCTCTGCAGTAATGACTGGAGAGAAAGATTTTGCTCATTCAGGAAATTTCTCCCTCCTCCAAATATCAACAGGATTCCTCAGCTTTCTGAAAAACACATGAATGAACTGTTAATAGGTTTTGGCTCTTGTATTAGAAAATCGTGATATCATTTGTATTTGGGGATCATCCCTGTTTATACGCCTGCAGGAACTGAAACTGCTTTCCAGAAACTATTTCCAGATAACACTGGTGTACATTCTCCTGACTTAAAAATAGCTGGTTTGCTGTTTAAAGCACAGAGTAAAAATCTTTCTATCAGTAAAAATATTTCTATCAGTAAAAGAGATACCAGAAACTTTTCTTTTCAGTTGTTGTGAGATCCTCCTAAAGCCTGTCATATTTATGGGGTTTTTTTCAGTAGAAGCATGACTCTGAACCTCCTTTATCATGCAGCAGGCATGGGCCAAGCTCACGTGTTTTATGTGTGTATCCACTTGCGCCGTGTCACTGAGCTTCCCAGAGACTGCAGGAGAGGGATTTTCAGGAACAATATTATCAAAGTTAATCCTTTAGGAGGAAAGAACATGGAAATCCACTGCAACTTTAAATGAGATAAGTTGTAACAAGAAATGTTTGGGTTTGTGGGTTTTTTCCCTTCACGCATTCTGAGGAGAAAGCAAGGAAAAAAATCTTCCGTGTGGGTTGGTTTGTTGTTTTTTTTTTGCTAAGAGCTGGTACCACGACAGTAACGTGCATAATGAACAACAGGGCAACAACATTTCCAGGTCATGGGGTCCTTTCTCAGCATTTGTGGCTATGTGCTGCAATGCCCTGCACTAACTCACTTGGTTTGGCCTGGCTGGAAAAACATTGATACGACTTAGCGTGGAAACCCCTCAAGGCATCAAGCCCTTAGTCACATCCTGCACACAACACAGCATCTCAGTTCCACAGGGCAGGCCAAAGAAGCAGTAATTTGTTAAATTGGTGAAACATCCAGCAAAACAGATTAGCGGTCCAGCAGTACTATAAGCAAGCCAGATGTCTCTCAGGCTTGTTAGGGACAAGTTTCTGGAGCAAGTTACATTGTGCCTGCGCTCAGCCTTGGTGGGACTTGCCAGGCCCCAAGGACAGCTTCACAAAGTGTCATCCCCTTCATCAAAGGCAAGTGCATTTAGTGATTGCACAATCCCTCTGCTTCCATGCCCTCAGGCATCTTCCAAGCAAGCAGCAATTCCCATACATTTTTTCCTCCCTTCCTAAATCACCTGTAGGAGATACTGCCCAGTGCCAGTGCCCAATTCACGGAGCAAAGGCTGCCAGCTCAGCCTCTGTTACTGGAAACAGTGACAGTGGGACCCAGGAAAGCATCCTCTGTCACCCTCTGCTCTCTTTGCTGGGGTGCTGGCAGATGACACAGCAGGTTTGGAGGTGATGGAAATCAGTGTCTGTTGCAGACACATCAGGATGGGCCGTAAGAACCAGGCCATAAGAGCTGTCAGTCAGCATCGCATGGGGGCGAGGGGGAGGTGTGGGCTGGCACAGCTCAAACTGAAACCTTTCCAAACCTACTGCCAAGCAGCAGCACCTCCAGAGATTCCCCTTCAAACAGGAGATCCACAAGAGCTATGTGCCAAGCTGCAATAAGAAACAGAGGCTGCGAGTTGTATAATATTTACATTTAATACAATCCACTGACATCTGACATTTTTCTGGTAAATTTTACGTGGGCCATAAACACTTCTGGATCACTGAGTAAATTTTAACTCCTCTGAAGGTCTTTGATGCTGGTGGTATCTGCAATGAAATATTTCACTGCCTTTTCCCACGAAACCTCATCCATCCGCATCTGTCCCAGCATTTGGATCTGTCATGAGACTCCTCGTGCATCCTTGGTGCACCAATGCTTCAGAAGTATCCCCCCTTTTTGTGTTGTTGGCGTGATATTCCCCACTATCCATTCCCCCCTCAGGTGCAAACTGCAGGCACGTGGTAAGCCCAGCTTTCCTGCACCCCAGTCCTCAGAACAAACAGCATTCTCCCTCAGTGGGCTTTGCAAAATCCACCCCCATGGTTCCAGCAGCACTATGCTTTCTCTTAGTGAATTGTACACAGCTGCTCTGCAACGAAATGGTGTCACAAAGAGACACTTTTTAAAAAATAATAAAAATTAAGAAAACAGGGGAAGAAAATTAATAGCTGTGCAGCCAGCCCACTGCTGGTAATGAAACAGAACATGGAGACACAGGGAAAACTTGAATCAAATGCAATGGCTCCAGGCTCTGTCTCCAACCCCTTCCCCTCAGACCTTGGAAGGAGGCCAGCAGAGCATCATGGTATCTGAAACAATATCCGACTCTGAAGTTCAGATCAATTTGCACTCTGCAGCCTACTAACTTTTTGTTAATCCTCCCCACATTGTATTACATCTTGCCTCCCATCACAGAGAAGGAGGGGTCATGGCAGTGCCGGGGTGACTAATGGTGAGTCCCCCCTCAAAACTGGGGGATGTTCAAGTTACAGCCAGGTGCGGGGCTTAATGGGCTCTGGTGATGCTGCCAAGACGTAATTGTCATAAATCAGCCTGAGCCTTGTGGAGACAGTTCCCTGTGTTCTGAAGTCCATTTGCCCTTATTGCTTGTTCAGCTACTTAATGCATTAATGATAAGATAGAATGGGGAATACGCAGTACAGCCTCTCCCCACCCCCAAAAATCCTGAAGCAACGAATCAATACTGCGCCTATCTGCTCTGACCACAGAGGAGAGGAATGTAGACAGTGCTGGACACAGGAGAGGTCTCTTTTGCCAAAGGTTTCTTTGCCAATCCCAGGGGAGGGCTGAGCATCTTTAAGGACTGTGGGGGCTGATTTGGAAAAGTATCCCCCAGCTTAGCACATGACTGCGACACTCCTTCCCTTGCTACCTGTCTGCTTGGGTATATTTTTATTTGTGCCTGTTAATGCTTTTCAAGTGCCTTTTTTGTTTGAAATCTGCTGCATTAACAAAAAACCAGGAAGACTACCACAAGGACTGGAATGTTTTTTCTTATGTCATGCAAGCTTGGTAAATCAGATGCTAAGTGGTACTTCCTGGTAAATAACCCAATGTCTAAATGGGCCCAGCTTTTTGACCTTCTAGAAGGCAAGGGTGTTGTGTCTCTGAGCTGAGCCCAGACAGGCTGAGGACAGCTGCAGGCAGTGTCCCTGTGGGTGGCTTGGAAGGCTGTCCTGATGCTCACTGGCATCGTTCCCTGATGCCAGGCCACCCAAGGGCCATGGCATCCCCTATGAGCATGGGGCAGCTGTGTGGGGACCAGGGAGGCTGAGCAGCCACAAGCCAGCCAGTGAAGCCAAGGCAGCCGGTGCTGCCTCCTTAATCAACGGCTCCCGGGAAGTTACTGGGTTTCCCTGCAGATGAAAGAGCCCCAGCGTTATGCACTAGCAGCGGTTCCCTTGGAGCTGGCTAAGTCTTGGCAGGGTTTTCTCCCTTCCACCCCCCTGATTAGTGCATTATAACAGCTTGACAAATTGCTGGTGCTCTATTGACACATTTATGCCGCTGCTTTCTTCCCAGCCATTCAAGAGGATCCTGGCTGCTGGTAACGGGTGCTCTTGGGCATTGCAAACATCAACTGATGCAAGCATCACCCTGCACGAGTGAAAAATGGAGACATCGACGCAGAGACTGTTATCCTCCTGATGCTGACATCGTTTTCATTCTGCCCCATCTCCTCTGCCTCACATAAAAGATTTAGAAGCAGGCAAACCCAGACAGAAAGGGCAAAGAGGTAAAAAGCTCTGCCTGGCTTCATCACCTAGCACAGATTAAGGCAATGAACAACTTCTACCCACAGAACGATTAGAGCAGTGAGCAGCCTCTTCCTGCCTCAGTGTAATGGCACATCTCATTCCTGCCCTTGTCACCAGCACAAAGTAGGGGCTGGCCTGCCCCGTGCCAGAAAGCACAGCCCCAGCAGGAGAGCTGGGATGGATCTCAGCATGGCCACAGTCTAACTTATTGTCCAAATAACCCCTTCCCCAGCACCTGCCTCCAGCTAGTGGGATGTGTGGTAAGCCTGGGAACCAGCTCTCCTCAGGTAACAGCCATGAAGCTGTCTGTGTGGTCTCAGCTTGCTGGGGAGAAGGATGACTAGTTGAGCTCTGCTTAGCTGCCGTCAAAAAATGAGATGAATAATCAGACAAAGTCTAGACCCTTCTATTTTTTCTCCAGTGCAAAAGGCAGTCCTGATATCCTTGTTCAGTTTTTTTTTGAAATATTTTTCATCCATTGCCTCTTGGGAAACTTTATTCCCTGGATTGATTTTTGTTCTGAGTATTACAATGTACCTAAAATGACTCCACAGTCTGGTGTCAGTGATAATAAAACTTATTTATTCACTCTGTTATCCATTACTAAATGGCATGCATTAACTCCTCAAATACTGTGGAGCAGCCAACTGGGGGGGTCCTTCCACAGAGGTCCACGTCTCTGGAATTGAAGGTCAAGAGGTTTGTTCCTGTTGCTGCATATGTGTAAGCGGCTGTCACCCAGGGCCAGCTCCGCTGGCGTGTGCCAACAGACCACTACATCTTCTGCTGCTGCCAGCAGAACTATGTGAAAGACAAGAGAAGCTATACAATTACCAAGTGACAGTTCCTCTTTCAGGGTACAAAGCAGAGAAGTTGTCTCAACACGGTGTGGCGTCAGCTCCCTTCAAGGCATGACTGGGTTTGAGAGAAGCTGATATATCATAGCATGGGTCACAGGCAGATGCTATAGAAGAAGGACAAATAGCCCAGATTTGTTATAAATAAATAAATAAAGCCATCATATATAGAGATAGAAAAGAGTTATAACTTAGCCAGTGCACCCCCTGGGGATGCAGATTTGTACCTTTTAGTATATTTTCCAGTGATTTTCTAGTCTAGTGCGAAATAACCCAAGATTTCACTGGTTTTCTTAGGAGAGGATTTCATAGTTCAAGAAATTTCTTCATAAGGGACAATTTCCCATGCCTTCACCTGAATTTTCATTTGTGCATTTTCACCCATTTCTCACCATTATACAGTTCCTGGCCTTGCATGGCCCTGGGGAATCTTCTCGTTCCTAGATGCCTAATCCTTCAAGTCCTTGGAGTCAGCAATTATGTTCCCCCAAGATGTCATTCATCTGAGTGATGTGTGTTTAGTTACTTTAATCTTTTCCCATAAATCAGCTTGTTCAACTTTTTCTCTGTTTCTCATTTATGAGTTTTTCCCTCTCTGGCATCTTTCCAGGCATCTATAAGTGAATTTAGCATCATATTTTCAGCCTTGTGGGGGAGGACCATCATGTTCTTGAGCAATGAGATGATATTTACTATAGCATGGGTATTTTCTGAGCAATACGACTCACCACTACCCTACTTCTTTTTATGTCCATTATCACAGCTGGGTCTCCCTTTGCAGTACAAACTTCCTATTAATTACCCACCAACAACAACTTCACTCCTGAAATTGGACAACAGGTTCTGGAATAGGTACTGAAACACTTTTTTTTGTGCCCTACACCAGTCTGAGTATTAGAGAACTATGTGAGCAGAAGTAGAAGATTGTTAGACATCTGCTCAAGGTTTTCTTATGTCTTATACTGAGGCATCTAAAGCCAGGCTTGCCTAGTATTCCATCTCTAATGAGGCTGAAAAATTTGGCAGTTCCTGTGATCTTAACTGAGAGGACTCTTCACAGATAAATCCACAACCCTATTTTTTTTTTTTTCCCAAGTGCAGAACTGAGACTGCAAAAAGGTCCACAGGTCACCATTCCCCTCAGCTACAGACTGCTTGAAATAGATGCTTAGTCTGGAAGAGTCCACCAAAATTCTAATATATATTCACACAGGACAAGGCTCACTCCATCACTGTGGCAAGCACAAGACTTGTAGTATAGAAGACCAAAAGCTACACAAATGGCAATGTGCTTCAAGTAAAGAACGATGAAGGACACTACCAATGTCCTAAATCCCCACACCAGCAAGAAATTTGTCAGCTGAAAATGTCCAAATGAAAGATGGATCTACATCCATACAGTATTTCTAACTGTTCTTCGTTGTGTTTTGCCCTGATGACTTCAGTTATTTCATAAATCACTGCAGCTCCACTGAAGACAAGCAAGGCACCAAGATATGCCCTCGTTCTGAGATGAGAAATACTGAGTTGTCACTGTCGGCTCAGAGGAAGAAGAAACAACTTTTTAGATCCTCTGTTCAAGGTGGGAAGTCTAAACTCATGCACTCAAACCTCTACAAGGGCATCAGAATAAGTGACCTATTCTTACTCTGGTAACCTCCCTCTTACTTTGTAACCCCACTTTTTAATGCCCTTATCTAGCAAAGCATGTAAATACCCTACACAGGAGCACAGAGGAACAGAAGCAGGTTGATAAACATTAATGGTTCAGGGTCTACCTGTCAAAATGTGGTCGTAAATTTGCCAAGCTCTAATGGACTTCGTGTCCATATACTTATTTCTTTTGCTCTGAAATTCTATACAGAGCATCATCATTTTTGCAGCAACAAAAAACTTGGAGCTAAGTGCTTTACATTTTATACTAACCAAATAGTTGCAAACAATTATGATGGAAAACATAGCTTATAACATAAAATTCTTGGGGCACTGACAAAAATGAAGCCCTTTCTGTGGAAATGTGGAATCATGGTTCACATAGTCATTGTATCATATTTTAGGTTTCAATAAGCCCAAAGGACGTGGAATAACAACTTGTGTCCTGTTTTGCAGAAAGGACTCAATTCTTTCCACAGGAATGCTATCAGTAGAACAAGGAAAATAATTCATCAGATTAAAGTACAAACAAATCCTGTCCTGACAATTGGATGTTATCATGTTCAATTTCAACTTAATTATTTTTGTATTTAATTACAAAATGGTTAATTGCTTCATTTTAATTATGTATCTCTTCTAATTAGATTGAGGCTTAACAACACGATAAGGCTGCTGCCACCCCACAGCCCTTCCATTCTTGATTTTATCTCACACTGTACGAGTTCCTTTCCCTTGCTTTGCTGTCAGTGTCCCGTGCCAAGTCTCTCCCAAGTCCCGTGCTTTGTATGTACCTTCCCTTCGGCAAAGCCCTGGCATACAAGCAATGTGGCAAGTGCAGGAGCCTGCCTGCTAGCCACAGCAAGACAGCATGCCCATGCTTGCAAAGAAGCGTGTGCCGGGCACAGGGGCTTTGCCTCTGCTTTCCTCCCACATTTTCTGCTGTTGGGCAAGAAGTTACAGAATGCCTTTTTTTTTAAAAGTGTTTGTTCTGGTGGCTGGCTGAGAGAAGTGTTGTCGCCCTTTCCCTGATAACCCTGTCAGATATGTCACAGACTGACCATCCCACGAGGGCTGAAGAGCCCAAAAGAAAGCACTGGCCTGATCCCCTCTTCCCACCTCTACCAGTGCCATCTCTGCCCGCCCTGATCCCAGCCCTTGCATTCCCCACACTGGTCAAAGTTAAGCCAACAGGTCTCTTTGCATCACTTAAATAATTACCAGGTGCTTAAAATCAGTGGAAATGTTCAGTATAACGGGAGAACTTGATCTGCCCATGCAATTCAAAGTGCCATCCACTGAGTTCTGGTGGGTACCTGGTGAGTGGAGGTGATTTGATGCAATGCAATTTGATGCACTGTGTTTGTTTGAGAGTTTTTTTTATCTCAGCCTGCCTGGGTAATTCTAATATCAGAAGAAGTGCTGAAATATTTGTGCTATGCTTTTGAAGACGTGCACCTTACATTTAGAACAGGTATGAATGAGGATTATTCTGACTATCCTGGCTTCTTCTTTGGCTTCCTGCTACAGGAAAGAATGAGTTTCAGAGAGTTTGCAACCTCCCTGTAAAGTCCCTGATGGCGAAGTGTGTAGGTGGCCATGGGAGAGCATCACCAGCGTGCACCCTGTTCCCACCTCTTCCCTATAGTTTCTCCTGTTCTCGACTCTGAGACCAAGCTAAACAGAGTCTGGCCTGGCCTGGCATCCCTGCCCTCAGATCTTTCAGCTCTGCAATTAAATCACAGGTGGGGCTGGAGTATTATTTGAGTAAAACTGAACTTCTGCCTCATATTGGTACTGTCATGATAGCTGTACACATTGGTGGTACCCAAGCAGCAGCCTGATGAAAGTATATATTTATATGTGTGTGTATATGTATGTATATGCAAATACAGTATCACCGTCTTCATCAAAGGGTAGTGGATGATTATAAAAGCATTCATGGTAGAGAAAGACTACCTTTTCCACTGGACATTCTCCCCTTGTTTTGAAGCTGATAAAATAGTTTTTAGGTTTTAATTCAAAAGCCCAAAATACCTGTGGTGTCACCAGTTAAAGCTTTCAGAGGGCACCCTGGGCTGGGCAGGAGGAGAAGGGAAATTGGGGCAGTACTGGTGGCAGCACTGGTGGCTGCTCTGCTTCCTGGTTCTGGCAGAGAATCCCTGAGCTCCCTGCACACGCAAGTGAAGAACAATGAGCACAAAAGCCAGGCTTGAGCTTAAGTTGTGTTTTGCTCTGCCAACTCCCCACCATCATGCTGGACTAAGCAGAGTGTCTCACTGTCCCCTGCCCATCACTGCTGTTTTGGGTCAGCCCATCCTGGAGGGGAAGGAAGGAGACAAAGTTCTCAACTCTTGACAGATAAGTGCATTAAAATTCCATATTCAATAGGCCCTCCCTGATGAATTGGCAATCCTTTCTTGTGATATAAACCTTATTGCAACACAGGAACTGGGGAGCTGGTTTTGGGGATCAGAGGTCAGATTAACCCAGAGGGGCTCCTCCCTGAGCAGCCTGAAATTGCCTGTGCACAGCTGGGCTGGCATCACAAACAGCTGTAATCCAATTAATTGATGTGACGTGGGGGGAAGATGGAGAGGAAGGGGGAATATGGTGGTGTCATGAGAGAGTTTGAGTGAAATACTTTTTAGCCACCCCTTCAAAGAGCTCCTATCAAGTGCTTTATTTTTAATGCTTTAATTTGCTTTCCTCTTCTTGATTGTAATACCCTTCTTGAACTTTGCAAATAAAATGTGCTTTCCCTTTTGATTTTTGTCATCATCTCCCTGGCAAATTATCAGACTTCTAATTCTAAGCCTCCCTTCCACCCCCTTCTCCACCTAGACTACCAGCAGGGTGAGAAGTTAATAAAGAATTTCTCCTGGATTTCCTGCTCTCCGGTGAATCAGCACTCTGCTCGCAGCAGCCCAAGGTATGTTAGATCACTTGTACTGCCTCTCCTCTTCAGAAGGAGAGAAATCAGATGTTAACCAAGATCTGGGACCAGATAATTCTATTACCAACCTAGATTATACTACCCTCTCCTCTGTCAAAAGTTTCTCCAGTTGAACCAAGATCATAACCGAGTGTCTGCGATGCAAAATGTTCCTTTTCCACAGGTATCTCAAATGACTGGAAGGAGAAGAGGTGCCTTTGGAAGAAAACAGGAAACTAATACATGATCCTTAATGACAACCTACAAGGAAGTCATAGTGCCTGGATGCTATCTATATAGAAACCACAATCTAAATCAAAACTGAGTACATTACATTCTGGTCACTAAAAAGAATTACAATAAACAAGATGTTCCAAAATAAGACTGGCCAGCAAAGAAGCAGAGGCAAACTGGCTGTGTTACAAAGAGGAGAATGGCTCTTCCTCAGGTCTCAGCCACCGTGTCTGCCCTGGGCAGACCCAGCCATCAATGAGGATCCCTGCCCAGGCAACCCCATCAAAGGCATTTCTGAGCAAGGTTATCCCAAGCACTTAACAAGAGCAAAGCAGCCACAGGGTACTGGCAGCTGGGAAGGCCATGTCAGAGGTTTAATTTACTCAGTGGTGGTGAAACTCGAAAATGATGCTGGGGGTGGTACGGGCACCTGGTCCCCACATCTTCTGGGGCCAGCAAGAAAGAGGAAATGATGAAGCCACCACAGCACGCGTCAGCCAGAAAACTCCACGGGACGTCAAAGGCAGCAAAGTTGACCCCAGCCCCACAGATAGGTTCTATGGGGCCAGGGAAACAAAACTTTTTCTCAAGAGCATGGAGATATCTGTGAGGGCAGTTAATTGAACCAGTGTCACTGAAAATTATGTGGGTAATGACAGATAGTGTCAGCTTGTGCTGCTGTTTCAGTTACTGGAACAAATGAGAAGAGGACAGAAATAGAAACAAATGGAAGAGAAAATTCTAGCAGAGGTCAGGAAGAGGGTTTTATTTTTATCTTTCCGCCTTTCCTCATTCAGATAATAAGCAGCATGTGCCACCAGAAGGACCCTGTCCAGATACACAGCATTGGCGCTCATGTTATGGTCAGGTCCTGGAGGTTCTGGCATGGTGTGTTAAACACCCACCACTGCTTTCCCAGAGCCTTCCTCTTCATCCCATACCTAACTGGGAACAAGCAGATACTTGGCATAGGCTGCCATGACAGCACTGAGGGATCCCTCAGAGAAGCAGCAGTGAGGGCTGCCCTTGGTATGCCCGCAAAACACTCACATCTAGTGAAGAAAATGAGGTAACATCTGATCTCTGCTACAACCACTGGGTAAATTTTCTCTGACTTCTGAAGGACCAGGGTTTCACTCCAGGAAAATTACATTTTCTTGGCTGACACTCCTTCCATATGTGTTCATTTGCCAGTCACTTCCATGTCTTGAGAAGGACTGCTGAAACCCATGAAAAACACTCACATCTAGCGAAAAAAATGAGGTAACAGAGAGATATGAGATAGCACAGAAGTACAAACCACCAGGGACTCTGTCTTGCTCTCACTTGCTGGCTGTGCTGTCCTGGAAGCCAGCTCAAAGGAGAGGCAGCAGGATGCTTACAGCACACTCCTGAGCCACCTGAGACCAGTGATGGGGACATGTACAGGAAAAGGGAAAAGCCAGCTCTGTCCTGGGTTGGCTTTGCTCTACACGGCAGAGGACAGCCAGACGTCCTTGATGGAACTTGGGCCACAGCACAGCTTGCCCAAGGGACCCTGCCCAGCAGCTACCACTGAGACAGAACAGGAGAGTGTTGAGAGCATGTGAGTGAAGGACCTCAGTGCTTTCAGTGACGCTGAGGGTTAGCCTATTTCTGGCTCATTCTGTGATAATGCAGCTTGTGTTTTGGATGCTTGCTTGCACTTAAAGCCTTTTAATCACTTGTTCATTAAGAAAAGGTTTTCAGGACACCTTGCTGAGAGGCAGCATCTCATATACCTCTGAGGAGAAAAAAAATCCACTTAGTCAAACACTCAAACCACTCAGATCCTAATGATAGAATAGTAATGAGGTTGAAGGATATTATCAACTTAATGATAAACTAAGAGATTTGGTGCCTGTAACATGGGTTCACTCTTTAAGCCCCGTAGGTGGTTCCTAAAGGATATGTGAGATGCTACCGGTAGGGGCTGGAAATAGGTTTTTTTTCTTTTGGGAACTAGGCCAACTAAATTGCATTTTAAGAATGGTTTAGTGATACACTGGAGGAGTGGTGCAAGATGGTTAAAAAAAAGCCCAAACCTAGACCTTCCTTGTCCTAGACCTTCATTGTTCCTAGACCTTGGAATAACAGAATCAGAAGTGGAATTTACAGAGGGAAAAATCCTGATGGGGTCCATATTATTTCCAATTTACCCATGTGAACATCAGTCTTGATGTGTAAATTGACATTCCTTAACTCATGCTGGAAGAAACAATAGTTTCAGTGGACATGGAAGTGAAGTCAATGACTAACCCCACCTTGTCCACAGTTATCCAGGACTCATACTGTGACTGAACCCTTCCTTGAGAAGTCTCCTCCTTTTGCCATTACTAAACACCATCAGCAGAAAAAATGGCAAAAAAGCTCTCATTTGAGAGTCAGACCACTGCTGTAATTGGAATAGATAACTTTTTTTTTTTTCCTGCAAAACCCTCTGAAATTGAATGTATCAGTCTTTACCTGTTCTGCTTCTGGATCCTCACTACTAAGCAGCCAAGGTGCAAGGTATGAGATTGCCTGTCCTGCACTTACTGCAGACTTTGGTCTGGCTGGGGTGAAACAGGGAGAGATACCCCTGACATCACACCTACATGAATATTGCATTTGCTAGGAACTGATGCAGCTTTACGTACTTATATATACAAACATATTGATTAGTCAAATATAAAGCACAATCTAATGCAATGCACACTGAAGCAATTTGCCATTGTTTTAAAGGATCCCTTTCCTGATGGAGTGAATCATTTCTAATCCACATAGATATGGGCCATTTAGTGTGGTTTACCTTAAAGAGTGCTCCTCAGCTTAGCCAAAAGACAAACCATCTCTGCTGGAGGCCAAGGGAGAACAGAGACATGTAGCAGCAAATCTTGGCTTCAAAATCTCCATCTCCTCAAATATTGTGCTATTTTTGAGATGAGCTGATCTCCAGTACTTGTAAGTCTGGCCCAACCATTTCTGAGCCATTCAGGCAAATAACATGCTGTGAAATAACACATATGAGGAAGGAGCTGAGGTCAGCTGAGGTGGAGAAGCCACATGAGGAGTGGCTGAGGTCACTTGGCCTGTTCATCCTGGAGAAGAGTAGACTGAGGGGAGACCTCATGGCAGTCAACAGCTTCCTCACAAGGAGAAGAGGCGGGGCAAGCACTGACCTCTTCTCTCTGGTGACCAGTGACAGGACCCAAAGGAACAGCCTGAAGTTGTGTCAGGGGAGGTTTAGGTTGGATATTAGGAAAAGGTTCTTCACCCAGAGAGTGTTTGGGCACTGGAACAGGTTCCCCAGGCAAGTAATTACAGCACCAAGCTTGACAGAGTTCAAGAAGCATTTGGACAACACTCCCAAGTGTTGATGTGATTCTTGGGACTGTCCTGTGCAGGGACAGGAGTTGGACAAGATGATCCTTGTGGATCCCTTCCAATTCAGAATATTCTATGATTCCATGAAATAAAACCAAAGCACGTACTGCACCTTCCTGCATGCACTTGCATGAGTGCATAGGTGGTTGTTGAGGATGGAGAGGGATAGTCAGGAGGGGGTAGGCTCAATTGATTTTGAAGTAGACTCCCAGCACAAGTCTAAAATTCTTAGCATAACTCTAAAATGCTCAGAGAACTGCATTTTTCCCGGAGAGGGTGTTTAATTTTTGCTTGTACTGTATGGTTTCAGAGCCAAAACAGACATTGTGAAATTTCTCTGATTGAGGAAAAAAAAAGCACATTTCAGTCAAACTCCGCCGCCTGCATCTACAGAGATGGGTGGCTTTGGAGAAGCTAATTTAAAGCTGAGGCTTCAACTCCAGGTCCCTGATTTTTAGTCCTAAAGGAGCAGATATGTAAATATGCCCCATTAGATTGTACTAGATTGCATCATGGGGCATCAGCAGTGGTTCTCGTTAGTCCAGGATGGGTCTGACTGCATGTAGAAATGCTGCTGCTTGTGGCAAAACTCCTGTGGGAGGCCCAGGTACCCAGGAGCATGGCTGGCATCCTCTCTGGGAGATGCCTTGCATGGTACCCGTGTTACTGGGGCACTGCTGGCAGCAGGGGCTGAGCACATCAGTAGCTGTCACACCAATACTTGTCTCCTGAGACATCTTCCCAGAAAAATCATTGATGCCCCACAGCACCCTGTCATCTCTCGTCTGTGATCTACATCTTGCAAAACCCTGGCCAGTAGCAGAGGGATGATGTGTATGCACACACTACCAGGTATCACAGGGGGCTTTTCTCCAGGCAGTGAGTGCTTCCTTCTTGGGTGTGCTGTTCCCACCAGTTCCCAGCACTACCTTTCCTTCTCTGAGCTCAGGCAGATACAGTGCTACTGCAGCACAGTTCTGGGGCACCTCATCACTTGTTTTCAAGGTCTGAAGAAAAATTTGTTAGATAAACACAACATTATTGTCATTATTAGTAAATACAATAGACAATAATTTCATTATTTGAAAATGAAAGGGCACAAGCTTTTACTAAAGTCTTTTTTTTTTCCCCCTCTCAATCTCTTGCATGTCTAAATTCAGACCTCTCAAAATCAGATCTACCTATTATGTAAATCACTTCAAAGAAGGGTTAAAAATGTTTTCCACCATCATGATCTATGGGCTAGGGTGCATTTATCTCCTGCACCAATGTTTAGCTTCTGCATGTTCTCTGAGGTTCAGAGGTTGATAACAGATGTAGGCAACATTTTAAAGAAAAATATAAGTCAGTGAGAAGGGTGGGGGTTTTATCAGTTTCTATTTGCTCTGCTGTAATTACTGTTATTAAAGATTTTTTAATTGTATGTTGTAGAACTCTTCTTTCTTGTCTAGTGCAGATCTGGCACCCTGAAGGAGCATAAGCCAGCCAAGGCAGTTCCTTCTGTGGTAGTGGGATTGTTATTCCCTGCAGCAACTCTGAATTGGTTGCCTGAACTGACACTACACTCTTGCTGCTAACCTGAAAGCAGCACATTTTCCACTTTAAAATTTTGGATTAAAAATATCAGGTGTTATTATCCTGCCCCTTTGCTTGCAGCAGGGTGTGTGCATGAGGAGAAGAGAAGGACAGGGCATTGCAGGAGCATGGGGAGCTGCTCACTCCACCAGCTAGAGCAGCCTGCAGCCTCCAAGTCGCCCCTGTTCGAAACCTCCTTCCAAAATCACAGGACATTGAAAACCCACAGTTCAAGTCTGCTTTATGGCTGATGTGTTGCTGCTTTTTTCTTTTACAAATATATTAGTGGAGCAATAATTAATGAGAAGATAGGAAGATGATTAAATCTGGAGTGAAATCCCAGTTTAACTGAAGCCAGTGGGGTTTTTGCTTCCTGTGTAGCAGGAGTCCACATGTCAGCACGGAAACAAAATAGAGGATGAGGCAGCAGTTAATTATTGTTGTATTTTTCACTTTTATCAGTGTCCCAGGGACTCTCCTGGCTTTCTCCTTGCACCCACCATCCTCCCTTGCTGCTGGGGGCTCATCGTGCTTACATACACACAGACAAATCCCTAAGACAGGACCCTGCTCTGGGATGCTGCAGCCCACCTAGGAGTTTCTTTATGAAGCATATTGCTCAAATGACAGAGGATTTTTTACCTTCAGAGGCTGCTTTTCCATTTCTGGTCACCAGACATAAGATAACAGAAGAACAAGAGAAAGAAGAACTGCAAGGTAGATGTGCCTGGCACTAGGCACCGCTCTGTGCTCCGAGTGTTGGTGTAGCAGGAGATACCCAGAGAGAATTCGTTCCCCCATCTGTTCCTCTGTAGATCCCTTTAAAAATTAACTTACTCTATTAAAAAGAAAATGTGATTGTTACAGTTAAGTGGCTGCAGTGCTAGAGATAGTTTGTCCTCCCCCCCTCAAACTATATCTGAAAATGCTCAATTAATAACACATTAACTTAGTCAGAAATGAATGAGAATAAGTTAAGATTTTGTGAAAAATGCATTTTATTTTGTGCAATAAACAGGGTTTTTTTTCCTGGCCTATAATGTTGCAGAAGAGATAATTCCTCCCTACAGCACATTTCACACTTTCCTAGTTTCAGACAGATTAGCACAAATGACATTTCGTGCTCAACTCATCTGATTTTGGAAAGCACTCCTCCATCAAGTTACTACATTCAGATAATTGCTCTATAAAAATATTCTTAAACTAATCGTATGAATGGAGTAAAAATACAGCCACATCAGCTAGACACTGTCTCCATGCCTGAAGAAGATGCAGAGGACAGGGAGCTGCCAGAGTCCTTCCCCTGGTGGAGGGAGTGGACATCTGACAAGGTCAATATTTATGTACAGTTCACATGTAAGAGAATAATCATTAAAATCAAGGTAATACAAATAAAAATAGGTATTAATGTTTCAAAAAGCTCAAAGGAGACTTATAAATCCATTAATTTTTCATGAAGACTGAATCCATCTGAGCCCAGATCCTTCTTTCTAATAAATTCAGTTGTCAGACTCTGAGTCCCTTATTGCAAATGCTGACAGTGCTCTCTCTCAGTACCCAGACTAGGCTCTGCTTTGGTAGAATTTTCTTTCTTTGTCTTTAAATTGATCGTGTGATAAAGCCTGCTGCTTGAGCAATGGGTCTTACACCAATTAAACCACCGAGGTTATCTTTTTTTTATTTCGCAGCAAAAATAATAAATGGCTACAGGTAACACTTTGTTGTCTTCAGAGCTAATCTGGGATCAGTTCTCTTATGAGAAAAACACTGCCTGAAATGAGATGCGAGTTCTGCCTTGTTACACTACAGAGCACAGAGCAGCATTGTAGTGCTCCAGAGAGCCATTTTCCAAAACAGTTTCCTTGCAAGTATTACAGTGATATCTTGGGCAAAGCGAAATGTAGAAACATCTTTGTGAAGTTATCAGTAAATATGACCTTGGAACACTGAGTTCCTGTCTCCATTTCACCTGACATTTTCATCACCTTTGGGTAAGTCCTACAGGAAGGTCCCCAGTAATGCTTGTCCTGACTGATGTTGTATTAAATCCTTCTCTAAAGGTTTTTTTTGCAAGATGTCACTGTAGTTCTGTATTTTTAACTTCTCTGATGGCATCCCTTAGATACCGGTGGAAAAGTCACAGACACTAGACCTGTTGGTATCAATCCTTGCCCTTCACTGGGTTTGCAACCTAACTTTCCACAAATTAAAAGAGATCATAGAATGGTTAGAAAGACTATTAAGTTCCAGTGCCCCTGCCAAGGGCAGAGACACCTCCCACTAGACCAGGTTGCTCCAAGCCCCATCCAACCTGGCCTTGAACACTGCCACAGATAGGGCATGCACACAGCTTCTGTTCCCAGGTGGTGTCTCACCACCCTTGGAGTAAGAGTTTTGTCCCAATACCTTATCTAAACCTACTCTCTGTCAGTTTGAAGCCATTCCCCCTTGTTCTGTCATTACATGCCCTTGTAAGAAGCCCCTCTCCAGCTCTCTTTAGGCCTCTTTAGGTACTGGAACACTGCCATGAGGTCTCCCTGGAGCCTTCTCTTCTCCAGGCTGAACAATACCAGCTCTCTCAGCCTGTCTTCCTGGGAGAGGTGCTCCAGCCCTGATCAGCAGCAATTACCAGTCAGAACAAGTTTTCATTCAGCAAGCTGTAAGTAGGTGGGAGTTTGTGATCATTCTTTTTCTGCTTTACGATTGTACCTCTGTGCCAGTGCATGGGCTGCTGTGCTTCACTTGATGGTTCATCTTAAATCCAGTTAGCTGTTTAAGATGGTGCAGGACCTGGTGGTAGTGGCCTTTACTGTAAGCAGCGCCTGTACTACAGGAAGCTGTGCTGGCTCCTTTGTGGCTTCTGGGTGGCTTTTATGGTGGAAAACTTAACTTCAGAATCACCTTGACATTGATTCAGCTTGGGCAACACCTGAAAGTTCAGCCAGTGAAGATATCTGGCATTGAGTCTCCAGCCCACTCAGTGCAACAGCCAAGCGCAGTTAACTGCCCCAAAGGCACACAGGAGACCTGTGGTGAGACAGGCATTCAGTGCACCCTCTCAAATTTAGAAAAAACACACCTCCTCTTAGTCTTGATTTGACTGTTCACTGCGTCTTTTTGCAAAAAACAGCAGAGGTGCCCTCACGGATCCACCTTCCTCAAACCCACAGCTCGAAGCAACCCTATCTTGGGTGACCTGGATGGACAGACAGCCCTGCCCTATCTGTCACCTTCAGCCTCCCTCCAGTGCTTCCCTGTGTTGTCTGATGGGTCCAGAGGTTCCTAGCTTCCTGCAGCCACCACCATGGCATTCCCTGTTCCTGCACATGGGTGCAGCCTCCCACCAACCCTCCTCCCCGGCTGTGCAGCACCCTGGCAGCAGCCAGTTTACGTATTTATTCCCAGTCATGCAGGCATAGAGAGTGAAGACTATTGGGCTAATAAGTACTGAGATGTGATGCATATGTATACAGTACATTTGAGGCACAAACTACAGGTATTTTAAAGTGTGCGTGAAAATTATTATTATTCAGCCTGTTCAGAAAATGCATAAATAATAACTCTAATAAAAGCTATGTCAAATAAAGATGTGAGGGATAAAAATTCCTGTGAATTTTTAATCTAAGAAATAAAGAACGTAGTGTTAATATAGCATAATTGTTTCATTAAATATTTAAAATATACCCTCCATACTAAATTTGTATTTTAACAAATATCTATTCTGCTTATAAACTTGTAACACATTTTATGAATATTACATACAGGCAGGAGAAGCTTCCTCAATAAAAAGAAGTTAATCCTTACATCTTCAGTCTCTTGATCAAACATTTCCTTTTATATCAGGATACATTTGTCTAATTCATTATAATTTATAAATTTTCTACTTAGAGATAATGCAATTGCAAATGTTTCTTGCAAATCTTTCTTACTGCCCTTACATACCATTTCATTTAAATATCATTCTGTTATTTACAATTGCTTCATTTTAATAAGAAAAGATGCTCACAACCAATTATTTTTCTTTCAAAATAATTTGCATTTTGTGTATTTGGAGCAGATATCAGAAAACATTATTGTAATTTTCTGAAATAACATTTTTGCAACATGCCACTACTTGGGGCAAGAGCTGATACAACAATGGAAATCAACAACCTCATCAGCCTTGCCAGGGTAAGGTAAGGCTGATCCTTCACCAGATGGAATAAATATCTTACTAGACACAACTTCAGCCAGCAAGTACTTCATGCCCCTGAAAACTGAGTGACAATGTTAATTTGGATGGGGCTTGTACATGTGCCTCATTTTCTCCTGTTCTCAAAAGAGTGGGCAAATCCACCAGAAACTCTTGCTGGGATGAAAAGCTTCTCAGTCCCACCATATGTCAGTACAGACATTCACACAGTGCTAATTTTTATTCTTTTTCTCTTTATTTATTTTTCCTTTCTTTGTTTTACTTTTTTTCATTTATATTTAATGAAAGTCCAAGTTGTCCAAGGAGAAGAAAAGATGCTGAGCAATGAATTAAAATTGTCTGTAGGCAAACAGCATCTCTACAATACAGCAACACCCTTCCGCAGAATTTTGGCATTGGGTTTTTTATGGTGTGTTTTAGGGGTTCCCCATTTCCAAATCATTAAACTATGTATGAAATAGTAGTTGCAGGAGGCCATCTAACATTGGCCAGCAAAGGTGGTATTTGTGCCTTGAAGCTCTTTGAAACACAAGTGTCAGGTTTTCATATAAAACATCAACATTGATGCAATCATATTTTCTTAGACCAAGGGGATGTGCTCAGACCTCACTTCTGCAAATACCAAGGCAACTGGTGAAAGGTATTACACAAGATCTCCTGAACAAGCGCTTAATTTTGCATGGTTGTCTGAGCAATTGTTACCACTTCCTATGGGCATGTGGATTATGAAATATCTTTAATTAACTCACTGTACTACTGAGGGTTTTTCTATTTGACCCCTCCCTCATTAACTGCTCCTCAAAATCCTGCTTGTCCTCATCATCAATGTATGACTGTCTTATTTACTGCACACTGTTCACACCCTGCTCTGAAAGCAGAATTATTCATGCCTTCCTGGGCTTTGCTGCAGTGTGTGGTATCAGTGTTTCACAAATACTTTACTGACTCTCATGGTGATTCTGGTGAGATGAATTATCAGTGGAGATGGTTCTGCATAGACAACCAAGGCACTGAGAAAACGGTCCAAATGACCCACTAAGTCAGGGCGGAAGGTTTGAAATGCCTAAGGCTTATCATTTCATAGTACATCATATTTTCTACAGCACTTTATAGGCTCAGAAAATAGCTTCCATTGATTTGAGATGTGACTGCGAATGCCAAGTACTCCAGCAAGCCCAGTCCGAAGACTTCAAGCTGGGTACCACAACATGCACATTGCCATCTCTGAAAAGCTTGGTTCTCGTGCCTTTCCACAATCACTAAGGGACTCTGTGCAGCAAAAAAGCTAGGGTGAGATCCTAGGCAGGAATTAGGCTGCACCCTAGCGCAGGTCTTTCCCTGCCCGTAGCTCCATGTCCCAGGTGCAACCCATGCCTATGTAAGAAATGAGATGCAGAGAACTGCTTATCTTGCTTCACAGCTCTGTTCAAATCCAGAAGCAAACCCACGGTGTGCACAATGCCAATACATTGTGTTTCACAACCCAGTTGTCCTTAGAGAACACAGTTTGGCCATAAAATACTGCAGATGTACCACAGTCAAATGAGAGTTGTCTGGACTGTCTTAGTTTTGGCAGCTTTCAATGTTTGAGGTATTTCCTTTATTAGCTTTAAGACACTGGCTTTTTCACGCAGTCTTCTGCATTGTTTTTCTAAGAAAGATATTAAAAAATTAATCCCATCATTTAGCATTAGATAACATCCTTGTGGTCCATTTACATTGATGGGAACTTCTACATTCACAATTTAAACCTGCAACACTGGAACCAGCCAAGTAACTGAAAACAGTGACAAGATTTTGTGGGCCCAAAGTAGAAGAGGGTGAGACAGGTGAGTTTTACAGACGATGAACATAGCCAGAGAACCACAGAAGTCATGTTTTGGGAATACATTGCAAGCTCTGTATGCCTGTGTCTCTTCCTTAGGAGTCAGCCACAGGACCAAAGCTACTGAGAGCACTGCAGAAAGGCACTTTCCCCTTTTTGCTCCATTTATACAGGCACTCCAGGTAAGTGTCAGACGAAGTCCATCACCACCAATGTCCCTGGACTTGGGAACACGCAGGTGCTTAGTCACCAAGGTCCAGGAGATGGGAGGTGGCATTGCAGTATGATGTGTGAAGATGGTCCCTGCAGAGATTTTTAGCTGTTCAGTGGGACAAGTAGTTAATAAGCAGATGCATCCCACAAAGGAGGTTTTTTTCATATTCTTGTTCTTTAAACAAGTCTGGAATGGGGATAGTAAAAAGCATGTCCTTGACACAAGGACTTGCCTGAAAAAAAATTATCAGTCCTCATTCTTGAAACTTTCAAATTTCAGCTGAGACATATGTATTTTTCCCCAGCTTCATTCTGAGAAAATAAAAAAAGTGAGCAGTAAACCTACAGCATAGAAAACTTCAATGCAAATACTTAAAGCTTTTCTATCTACAGAAAGGAATGTTTTATTACAGAAAATACTACATCTTTTCAGTAAAAGGTAATGAGTCCAATGCCTTCTATAATTATAATAACTTCCATAGTCCCAAATAGTTATTTAAATAATAACATTTTCCAATGAATTTTGATTTATTAAGTAATGAGCAACAAGCAGAAATCCAGAAAGATCAGTGAATTAGTGGTAAGCTATTTGATACGCAATCCTAAGCCCGTGAGGAGGTGAGTGTGGCCCTGTTAGGGAGCATGAGGCCAATGCCATCTAGGAGCATGACCTCCAAGTGAAATTCTTTTAATCTAATATTTCATCTTATACTTTTCTTTATGGCCATGGTTCTCTGACCAACAGCATTAAGTTGGATTTCCTGGCGTCATTGACATGATCTGTCTTCCCTTCTTGGTCCCCTATTCTCATGTAGATTCGTGGAACATGCCTGCAAAACCTCTGGCAGATTTTGCTGGTAAAGATTCAAAAGTTGAGCAGAGAGGGCAAATTGACATGAGAAGGTCACACACACTTTTATTAAGGAGATGGAGCTTGGAAGGTGTGTGCATCCATGATCACGATGTACAGAAGGGCACTGTATACAGAACACAGCTGGAACAGCTGGATCCATGCCAGTTGACACGAGCAGAAGATTTGGCACCTAATTTGTGTCGTGTGCAGAGAGCACAAATGGTTTGCATTTCTTAAAGCAGCGCAACACTTGAAGTAGATTTCTAGGGCATAATTGCTGTAGCTATTCCACGTATTTATTATCTTTGCACAATAACTGACTCCAAGACTTAATAGAATGGGATATCATTTCTTGCACAATAGTGATGTCTTGTTAAATTATTCACATTATTTATTTGACAGATACTAATAACCGTTATTTGGTATTCAAGAGAGAGACAAAATTGGCTATTTGTTACATTCCTCCATTATCTAATATTCATAAAACACATGTGATGTAAAATGTCTTTCTGATGGATGGCCATCTAGGATGTGTTTACATGTTCTGTTTTATTAACAGAGAAAAGAGCTACTGAAACTTATTTACAACTGTCCCCCAGTGCTCAGGCCAGAAAACTTGATTTCTAATCACTGAGCCTCCTTCTTCCACATTCAGAAAATATCCTGATTTGGACCATGTCCCACTCCCACAGCACTCCTTGGTCTTTCCCTGTGTGGCTGCCAGCCTGATCTCACGTCTGCTAAAATGTGGGCATTGGATTCGTGCTGTGACCCCTCCACGGAGGGCTTAGATCCCTCAGGAGGTCTCACTTATCCCAGAGGTAAATTGATGTTGACATTTGCCTTCAGAGATGAAAACCTATTATATGAACATTGGCTGTGTTTTCCACCCCAGCCGATAGCCCACCAAGAAACCGTACCACACATAGGCTCAATTCATATGACAGAATGGGCTGCAGGCAGGATTTATTTTCCCATTGTCAGTTCCCATTGAGGCAAGGGGTATTTACATGTGTTAATAGACATTAGTCATGTAAATCCCCAGTTCATCAATAGGAAAAAAGGACTCTGAAAATTGTTAAATCTGATTTTCCAGAAGATTAGAAACAAGCCACGCTTAATCGGATGCTGCTATCACTATTCCTTTTTTTGTTTTTAAGAATGTTATTTTGATTATTCAGCTATAATGACCCAAATATATTCAGTTATGCAGAACAACGAAGGGAAATCAAGTGTCCTTGATTCCCTGACATGCTCCCATGGAAATAACTGATTACATTTTTCAAAGCAACATATTTTCTCATCCTCCATTTTAATCATCACATTATATACATTATATATATTCAAAGGTAAACCCAGAAATTTAGTTTTAAATGCACATCCAGCAGCTTCCTTGTTTGATTTAATCTTTTAAACCCTGCAAACAAGTTATCAGCTGATTCTACAACCTTGAGCAATGGGCTCTCACTCTAATTAACAAACAAATCCTGAAAAAGAAGAACCAGTCCAAGTTTCCTTGCCAGTGAAGTCCATTCAGGGCAAAGCAGCCAGGCTGTCAGGTCAAAAATGGGAAATCCTCATATTTTCATTAATAACTTAGATATTTATTTTGCTTGCAGATAAGCCCAAACTAAATGGGTTTACAAATTGGTTGAAGGTTGAGAATAGAGTTCAAGACTAACTGGTAACCCTGGGATCTTTTCTCCAGCTGGAGACTCAATCCAATAAATGCAAGAACAAGATAGGAATAATGCACCGCTCAAGCAAAAGAATGGTCAGGCAGCAGTGCTGCAGAGAAGGATCTGGGCTTGAAGGGTTTTGTTGGCCCTGGTGCTGTGCTCTGTAACAGCCGAGACATGAAACCACCCCTCACAGAAGAATCAAATCCAGTCATAGATACTGTTTCTAAGCTTCTACTGTTTGTTATCTTAAATTACAATATTTATGGGCAAGAACTCACTTTTTTCTTTATTATTGCCTCTTCACATCACATAGCACTATGGGTTTGTGTTAAAGCTAAGGCACTCTGTCAGGGATGATGATACTTATGGACTCCACATCCCCAGTAGGAGTCCCAGCAGATGGTGAAGTTTGCCCGAGTGGGGCAAGTGGCATCCACAAGGCAGGTGACCCAGTCCCTGCAGAGCTCAGTCCAGCTCACACACAAGGGTGAGAACAAAACTCAGAGCATGTCATCAAAACTACTGCTACAGAGACACATCCACGTGCTTTCCTGAACACTAAACAGACAGTTTGGTGAAAGACCTGTCATCACCTTTTGGGGAAGCCAAATACACTGTGTCCAAAGGGTCATCCTCATCCACAGATGTTACTGACTCCTCTGAAGGACTCTAACAGGCCTCCGGTATCAATTCAACCTGGCTCTTTTTTCATCACACTGCCTGACAATTTACTTGGAATGGAAGGCAGGCAGACAGACAAGATTGTGGTTTCCCAAAGCTCTTTATTTTTAAGAGAGTATCCTATTTACCACCCCCATTTCCTGGCACATGACTGATGGAAGGCAGGGCTTACACATCGCAGTCGGTAGTTTGGCAGTCTTGTAATTGAGTCTCCTCAGGAGCCCAGGCTGAACCCTGGCTGGACCAAATGATTTGTTGCTATTCATTTCATCAACTTGCTCTAAAACCTCCTCTTCTGACAGTTCAATCTGAGGCTGTTTCTTGCTCATTCCTTGTCAAAAAAAGCTGTGGTGTGGGAGATTTCCTGAGGCTCCTCTCCAGCAAACACCAGCACAGAGAGCTCCTCTGCCTTTGCTCTTACGGCCCTGTCATCTCTTAAGTGCTCCCATTACCCCATGGCCATCCCCTGGCCCTATGTGTTTGCTGGTAAGTGGCCCCTGACTGATGTAGTTGCAAACTGTTTTATTATTGGGCTTTACAACTTTTAGTAAATTATTTCACAAAAAATCATTTTGGCTGCTTTTACTATAGGTTTGCATCTGTTGCAGAGCTTATGCTCTTCTGTTTTCTTTGATTTGGACACAACCTACACTTCTTAAGGCCTTCTTTGACTGTCTTCTTTATCCAGCTGCTTACCTTCTCCCTATTTTATTTCCTTTTTAAAACATTTTCTGATAACTGGAAGTACCTTGACAGTGACCTGGTAGTAAGGTGCCTTTTGAGATAATCTTCTCACCCCTGCAATCATATTACCATCTTGGCTGTTGCTTCTAATTTCCTTTTAACAAGCTGCACATCACACTGGTCCCTTTGTGAACTGCACACACTGGTTTCTCTCAAGCACCCAGATGCTTTACAGGGTGGATTGTTGCTGCACCTGTTGGAAAAGACCAACAGACATGATAACCCACCCATCTGCTAAACAGTCTGAGGATGGACACCACCACCTTCCCGCTGACCTCCCTCCTTCACTCTGCTGTACCCATAGTCCTTGGAGAAGGGTTGAGGGAAGAAGGGAGAAGACTCTGTTTCTTGTTTCCCTACCCTACTTTAATCCATCTGGTATGGACTCTGGAGGGTGAAGAACTCTCCTTTTCTGGAGTTAATGGATGAAGGCTCCCCTTACCTTCTTCACCATTACCTCGTCTCACTCAGCTGAAGAAAGTGAAGTAACCAAGGCTGCCCTACAGTGCTGTCCTGCTCTTCCACAGCTCCACGACACCATAGCCAAACAAAGGAATGAGATGGCAAACTGCACTACCTACAGAAACCAGCCTGCTCCATTGCAAAGTCTGTGGTCACAGCAATTACCCCTTCGCAGCCTCTAATTTTGACTTCTGTAAAGTCTGTTATGATGCTCACTCACCTAATATTAATCTTCAACATGCAATGGCTCATTTATTAATACGTATGTAACTAGACTCATCTCTGTGTGCAGGAATGTTCAGTGGCTTCCTGTGCATTTCACAATGCAATAAAAAATCTTCTCCCTGCTCTTAATGACTTTGTGATTTATTGATTTGCCTATCTTTCCTCACTTCAGCTCACTGAGCTTCATTTATTCCTTTTATACATCAGTTGGGGGAAATAAAGAGCATACACCTCCTTTGCAAGCAAACAAAATCATCATTAAAAGAAGTCCTTCCTTCAAGGTATTCACATTCACTACTTTTTTGGCAGCTTGTACAACCAGGTCTACTAAACACTGAGTAATTAGGCCTGCTTGGGATTTCTCCCTCATGCCATTATCCCTAACGACACTGGCAAAGATTTTGCTTCATGTACAGCCTTCATTGATCGTGTAATCACAAACATATTCATGCAAATTGTCTCCTGGATGTTGGAAGAAATGTCTTGGCCTAAATTACTGGAATTCAGAAAACTTCCAGCACAAAACTTATTCCCTCATTATCTCATGTGGCTATCCACAAAATAGAGCTGCACTTCCCAGCTCTGATCCTAAACCACATTCCCATTTACTTCCCTGAGATCCAAAGACCTAACCATCTCTGAATTCCCAAGTCCCATAAAGTCTCTCTAGACTTCTGGGAAGCCATGTTTGTTCAAGAAGTGGGTGATGTGGCCATGGTGCAATCCTCTCTGTGCTCAGTTCTGCTCTGGCTATTCATTCATTTCTTGTATGCTAGTTAGTCTCATGCAGGAGAAAGGGAATTTTTAAAAAAAAAAGAAGGTGTTAATATATGCCCCCTAGTAACCCTTTGCTTTCACAATATAACAGACAAAAAAAAAAAAAAAGACCAACATTAAGTAAGTACGGGACAACTCACGGGTCTTGCAGCAAAGACTGGGTGAGCCAGCTCCAAAATTGAAGGAAGGATCTGTACCCTCAAAAAGATGTGGTGTCTGTGTGGACAAGCAGCACAAGGTGAGGTGCAGTGAGATCAGATGGGTGACATGGCTGATACATCCCCTGGGTAAGTATGGGACAAATGAGCGAGGGCTCTCATTGAGGCTTACATGCCCATATCCTGGTTTATCTGCCCAAACTTGAGCAGAAGGGTTATTCTTATTAAGTGCTGTGCTGATCTGTGCAGATCAGCCTCCTAGCTGATTAGGGTAGAGTACTGAGGTAGACAGCTCAAAACCAGACAGCAAGCCAGAAGTAACCTGCAACCACATTAGTTTGTTCAAGAAATGCCTCTGACTATTTGAAAGATTTTGGCTGTGGAGTCACTGACCACCCCTACACTGAATAGAAGCCTCTTGGGATACTTGGGATCCCTGGATTGTGGGATCAGACAGAGGCACACGTAATCGTTGCAACTCTCCCTTACTGAAGTCTTGCACTGAGTGCACTACCCCAGCCATGTTCCCCCAGCTGCCCTCATGTACACCACACCTCACCAAGGACACCAAAATGGTCAGGGGGAAAAATAACATGTGGGTACGCGCGTGACAGTTTAGATGGCTTGTACTGGACAGTCCTTTTCAGTAACATGCAACAAACCTAGAAGCAACAAATGCTGGTTGCTTCTAGAAAAGAAGCCTGGAATGGGTCCTTCAGAGAAATCCAGGGACCCCAATGGGCCAAGGACAAAAGGGCAACTTCATTAAATATAAAAAAAAATAGTAACTAAGCACATCTATATGCAGCACTGGTGAAACCAAACTGGGAATAGTGAGTGTATTTCTGACACCCATGTGACCAGAAGTATTTGGAAAGAATCAGCAAATATATAAAGAGGAGAGCCCTAAACTAGCTCAACAACCACAGAGCTATTCTCTGGTGAAAGGCTGGGAGTTCAATCTGTCTAGCTCATCAGAAAGTTGACTGAGGAATGATTTGATAGACAGCAGATAAGCACTCTAAGGGAGGAAAAATATTGGGTATATAGGAGCTCTTTTAACCTCATGGAGGAAAGGGACAGCAAGTATCAAAGGCTGGATGGTGAGATCAGACCTGTTTAATAGGAAATATGGCACACATTTTTAGCACTAGGGTTGATGGGCACTGGGAGCAAACTGCCACAGAAAGTTATGGATTTCCTCACCCTTAATTATTTCAATGAATTATTAAAGTCTTCCTGAAATACGTGCTTCAGGCAAACATGAACATCCTCTGCTTGATACAGAGATTAAGTGTGTTACACTGAGGGGCAGAGGAAGCAAGAAGAAATGAGAGTAGCCTTCTGACCTTGGACACAACCACCAAGACTAACCTCTTTCATGTTCTTAGGGGCTCTGGTTGCCCCCTCAGAGGAGGAAGACAAATTTTTCTGGATGGCAAGTGAGACCTGGGGGTCTGTTTATGTCTTAAACAGGAGAGCTGTGGTAACTGCTCCTGGACTTACTTCTGTGCTTGAAGACCTTTGGCAGCACTGCACAAGGTAGGAGATTCATCTTTTTATTTGCATTGTATTTGCAGAAATGTCTCTTCAACTAGCCTCCCCATCTGACACAAATCCACTCAACTGTCACTGACTGAAATATTGCCTTGTGGATTTTATTTCCATTTTTTTCTATTAAATAATCCACCTTGTGTATCTGGTTCTGTAAAACTAGCATTATTTTGTAGGACTTTTGCTGGTGTTTGCTTGATTACCCTTTAAAATTCTCCTAACCACCAACATGTCAAAACTGGTGTTCACAGGCTGCAGGTTTGTTGGATGGATACACTCAACCAACACTAGCTGGCAGCACCAGGTTTGCTGCATACATTGGCATATTAAGCCTATAAAGTTATTCATACCAAAGTGCATTTCTGCTGTTCAGTTGAAATCCTATCATCTTTACCCTTGCAAGGCTTTTCTTGGCTGAAGATGCAGTTGTTTTTGTCGTTTCCTTGCCAGGCACAACACAAAGGCCTTATTGACTATTCTTGCTGGAGCAAAAAAAGATACCAAGTAGAGTTTTGCTTACCTTGTAGGCTTCAGTGCATAAAAGACTTGGGCTGCTACCATTTTCAGCACAGTGGGAGCCAGGGCTGCTGAGAGCCTGGGTTAGTCATATTAATTTTTCATTTTTTATTATTGCACCTGCTACAATTCATCCATTGACAAAAACAGTTCTTTGTACACACACTCTCAGTCCTGTTATTTTCACCATTCGGCAGCCAGTGTCCACAACTCTGGGAACTTGGAACCACCTCTGGGAAAACAATTTTCCCCTTCCAAAAGGCTGAGAAAGCTGTTTCTCACCATGCTGAGGAGGACCCTTGCAAAAGGTGTACCTGAGCTGGGGACACAAAGCAGCAGATGCCCCACGGATGCTCCTTGGGCTAAAACCCCAGAAAAGATGCCTCTCTTGCACAGGGAAATATGCTTTACATATCCTGCAAGCTCAGCTGGGGACCCTTGCACTGCCTGGCAGCTGGCACATGCTGGGGACAACCCCAGCTGCAGATCTCTGCTGCCTCTCAGGTGTTGTCCTGTACAACCTCCGGATCTATACCTAAAATCACCTGGCTGAAGTTGGGTGGCATTTCTGAGCTAGGCTAACTGGTCTGGCCAGGGCATTTGCTTCCAGCTGAGCTGCTGAGGAAGCACGTCACAGGCACCTACATTGTGCTGATCCCTCAACACCAGCACAAGGATGAGTACGAGTCCTCTTCCTGATGGCAGGAGGGAAGAGGGAAGCTCACGTGTGGCAGCTGGGTCAACATATGCCAAGCCCTGACCATTTCTCGCCATTTGCTTACTGGGATTTAGCCAAATAAAAATACTTCAGCTTGGAACTGGGAGTACTGATGTTAGCTCCGAACATGAGGACAGACCTAACATGTCAGAGGAAGGTCCACATGGCTAACGGCAGAAGAGCAATGTAGGGTAGTGCTTCTCCTTCAGACACTCAACTTCCAGACAGCTCAGAGGGTACCTGAGGTTGAGGTGCTGCCTTCATATTTAACAGCCATTGTGAGGACTTCTTCCCATCAGTCTACTTTGGAATCCATGTAACTTCAGAAGCACCATGCCCTAATTCTTCTGCTGGAAGAGGCATCACAGATGTAATTCTTGCTTTGGAGGCAAACCATACCACCAAGATCATAAGCCTACAGCAAGCTTTGGCCCCTCCAATGAAGCAGGTGGCAGAGGAAAAGGAAATTGAGACTCGACTCTGACAACCACCTTTATTCCCCTTGCTGAGCCGCCTCCAGCTTTGGCTGACAGTCAAGTGCTGCAGCACAAAAATTCTGAGACCCTGTACATGTAGCTCATGTGAGCAGCTCTTCCTACAAAAAAAGTCCCTTGCAAGCCAGGGATCTGGCCCATGAACAGGTTTTCCTTTCATCATAAAAGGTTACAGGTTCAGGCTCTAATTTGTTTGATAATTTTTTTATTGTGCTGGCCAACATTCTAAAAAGAGATTTATTCATGAAAAGGACAACGTCAGCATCTATTCCTTGTGCAAACAGATGAGAAAAAAAAAATATCTGTAAACAGCAGAAGTAAGACAGAAAGCACAAAGAACAGCATACTAAATTACCTCTGCCATGTGGGTCACTTTGGAGCATGTTTTTATTTTATTAAACAACTTCTGCACAAAGTGTGTTTTGCTTGACTAAGGCGTCATACATTGAATATTAAAATGATGCTGAGGCTCTTAAGTTCTGGGCACAGGGGGAGAGTGGATACGCCCCTTTTATTCCTGGAGTTATTGTTTTATAAATAAAACACTGCAGTGGCATGATAGGGATGATCTGTAGCTGAAAACCCAGTAATGCAGACAGTAGGTGAGGCAAATGTGCTGAAATGTCAGGATGTGGAATGCCAGAAGAACAACCCTTAAAATAGTTGCACCAAAAATAGCCTCTGTGGACAACAGTAGGGGAGTTTGCCTTCATTTATTTCTATTACCAGTTCCTTGACAGGTCGTCCCTCAAGCACTTCTGGTCACAGACAGAGCAGGAGGCCAGGCAAAGGGCACTCTTGCATCCCACGCATATGTGCCACTGCTGCAGTTCATGTAGGGATCGGAGCACCCACCAAAAAGCAAAGCCCCTCACTCCTGCCATGCTGGGACTGCCATAGCCAGGGAAGGAAACAGTCGCCTTGAGTGTCTGGCAAATATTCCAGGTAAAACTACACCTCCCCAAATGCTTCAGAGCAGCTCTTTGCAAATAGCAGCAAATTCTCTGACAGAGCCCAGAGGAAATAAATTGAATGGTGCCTGTGAGTTGGCAGGGTCTGCACAAGAGGAGGGACAAGCAGTGACGGTGCAGCTCTGGTGGGGAAGCAGACTCCCATGCTCCATCATGCTAAGCACACCCCCATTCAATAACCTGAAAAAAAATCACCTCCTCTCAGTATATCTTTCCTGCAAAGCTGGACCAGCCATCAGGAACTGCAGGTGGTGCCTTAATTTCTCTGGGAAAGCACTTAGATGGTTTTGGAGGAAAACCCATCACTTAAGGCTAAATCAGCACACAGCTTCAGCGTGACTCCAGAGATGCTGAATGGCACCAGTGTGACCTTAGCAATGCTTAAAGGAAAGGACCCAGCAACGCTTCTGAACTGCCAGGTTCATGTCTCAGCCACATCTTACAAAATGATGAAACCTAGAGTTCAACTAGATTTCCCCACCCACCTTTGGATTCTGCAGGAAAAGAAGTCCAAAAACTAGGCGTGTAGGTAAGAAGCAAGTCACCACGTGTCTCTGGGCATGATGCTGTGAGGACTAGTTATGCCATTCTCAGCTCTTGGTGCACATTACAGGCCTGACCCAAGGCAGGGAGGGAAACCTCCAAGGAAAATAAGACCATAGGAGAAAGTCACATTTTGGCATGTGGTGAAATACAGCTATGTCAGCAAAACTCCATTTGCAATACATGCAGAGAGCATAGGTGGGAATTCAGTGCCCGGATTTGCAGCCGGCAGCTTACAATTCAGTGTGATGACTCAGGACTTTCAGTTGCTCTGCAGGCAAAGGCTGCTCAGACCTTACTCAGGCAGAATTTCCATTTTTCATTACAAGAAGCCATGTCTTGCTCTCCTAGTTCTTTTCCTCATAAAGCTAATATTTCTAACTCACAGCATTTCAGAGATTTTATACGCAGTCATCATAGCCCTGAAGAGTTGTAACCATTGTTTGTTGGCTTTATAGTCACCTTTTCTGTGCTTAGAAGTGATTTTGTTATACTCCTTCTGAAACCTATTGATCTGACATTCTATCTGCCAGATCTCCCTGTGATCAGGACATGAAATAGTCATTCCTGCATTCCTCTCCCTCAGGATCAAGTGTTAAGGGTGACTCTTACTCCTGATTTCAATTTTTTAATTGAAATTTTTTAATTTCCATGTACCCTCTGTGCAGCATCACCCTATTCAAGTCCAAAGGGTTCAACCTCTCCTTGAAACAGAGGGCATCTGACACCTCCAGTGTTTTGCTTACTTCTAGGTGACAGCAAAGATGGGAGTAAGATTTATGCCTAGGTCAGAGGTAATTAAATAACATAGTATTTGGAATAAATGAAGCATAAACAATTCGGGTGTTGGTAAGGATGATGTCGAAGTAAATCTGAGTGAAGCTTTGACTCCTTATAGAGTAGAGGGAGCACAGACATTGCAGCACTTGGGAAGGTATAAGAAGGAGCGAGACTGTAGCCTTCAGAAGCATAAATCATAGACCATATCTATCTCCTCCAGTCATTAGGAAAAAAGAATGAATGACAGAAAAAGAGAAAGGAGAGGAGGTCAACAGAGAAGGGTTAAAGGTTAATTTCCAGATTGCTGGGATATGAAAGGTAATGGCCCCAGATGCCTGTGAATTTCCTTTGAATAGAGGCATCATCATTTAATGTGCTCTTTTATTGCCCCTTTCACATCAGCTTCCTCGTGTTACAAAATAGCCTTTTCTTCTGCTATTAAGCATAATATTTCACATACTATGGTCTTCTGATGGGGCTTGACGGTTTTGACATGCTAGGTAAGATCAGTAAACCTACTAGAAACATAACCTACTCCGCTGAAGGCAATGGGAACTTTGCCACTGATATCTATGGCGATGCAGAAGGTCCAGTTCTGATGAGTAATGGCATTAGTCATCTTTTTACTGGAACCTCTTGTTTAAGAACAATTCCAAAATGTTTGTCCAAAGAGCTCAATTTAAATGCAAACATTGCAGTTTTTCTTCCATTTTATGATATAACGAGCTCTCAAACTCTGGTTTGTGTCACCTGTATTCTGGGGACAGGTAGCATACAAAGGACTCTTTCTTACAAATAGTGAATAATATGGGAAAGCCCAAGAAGCAGTCTATGTCTTAAACCACAGGTTTCATGGTTGAAAGGTTACAAGCTGATGGTGCGAGTTCTGGTCCCTCCCTGGTCATTTTCTACTGCTAAATGGATGGGCAGACTCATTGGTAATGATGAGTATAATCCTTAGATTCAGTCAATTCATCCCAAACACCCTATAGGAATACTAGATTAATTTTTTGTATGCCCTTTGCTATGGACAATGGCCCCAGCTCCATCATTCCCCGATGGAGGGTTAAGGACATGACAGAGGATGTCCCCTGGGCCACCCTGCAGCTATGCAGCCATGTGTGGAAACCTCTCCCAGGGTTTCTCACATCCTGCCGCATGGAGCGTTGCTGAACCCACATCTGCTGCATGAGGGTCCAAAAAAGGTCCTTTCTGCAGGGAAGTAGAAGTAGGAGGAGGGAGTAGAAGGAAGGAAGGTCTAGGACCTAAATAGACATGGCCGACCAAGGCAATGTTACCTCGCTATTGCAGGGGAAAAAGGCTGGTGGCAAACAGGAGAGCAGGGCAATGGTACCCATAGCTCAGGACAAGAATTAAAATTGAAGCTACAAAGTCTTGCCCCCACACAACCACAGACCTACCCTTCCTCTTTTTAAGGCTTTTCCAGTCAAGCTCCATTGCTCAGAGACAAGAGTCCACAGGACTCTAACAGGTAAATGGGGTTTACCAGCTACTAACTGGAGTAATATAGCACTTACCCTCTTCTCATGTACAGCAAATAAATCAGAGTTCACCTGCTGCTTTTTGGAGAGGAGCTTGAAGTATCTGGTAAATCAGAAGGTAGGTCTGAACACATTTGTACTAAGGGTTGTCTGATGGCTGAATTACCACATCTGCCTGTCTGTTCCCAAAGGCTGTTAAAAGCAGATCCAGTGCATGCAACTTACTTTTGTATCCTCCAACTATGCCAAAGCACTATTTTACACTTCAGCAGAGAGCTACTCTCTGCGTAACTAGGCCACTAAACGGAATTATGTGGTATCGGCATTTCTCAGAACATCAGACACGGATATTGCCATTTTTCGGTATGTGGGATGTAAAATGAACAGATTTCATACCATGACTTCCAAGCCTCCATACTGGGACTTCTGATCAACTGCCCTATTCACCATAGTTATGGAAGTTATTTATGTTAAATAGAATAAAGGCTGAGCAACTTAGATTTTCTCTGAGTGATGTGTTGTTTCAGCTTCTTTTATGTTAACATCTGTTTGCATTAGTGCGGAAATACCATACTAGCCTTCCTTTGAGATAAAGATTTGCTCATGGGTTCAAGTCTATCTATTTCTTATTAGAGTAGCAATGTCTGCTGGTGAGGGGCCAAATGTGCTGGTTCCTGGTGGACACTACTTACCAAAACACTTAATTCTTTACACACCGTATAAGGACATCTCTAGGGCAGCAGCAGTGAGAAAGATCCCATCATCTTCCATAAAAATAATTTTAACACATTTTCAGCCCAACTCTTTTCCCACTGAAATCACTGGCCTAATTCCTAGAAATGTACCTTAATGGCAACTTTACATGCTGTAAGTTGCAATAATCAAAAGTAACCAACTCTTCCTGTTATTTACAGCTTTGTTATTCATTGGGATTAAAATCTGACTCTTTAAAAACACTTTATAGCACTGTTCAATTTTTTGACTTTCAATTTTCTGTTTTATGTAATGTAACCACTTGGTAGCTTTTGTTCAAAAATAACTCTGCAAGTATTCTTCTACCATAAGTATAATGGGATGATTCCATTACTACAGAAATTCTGGAAATTTATACAAATCTGATGTCAAATTTTCCTGTTTGACTCAGGCTGCTTTCTCTCTCTCTGTGCCTGCCACACCTCTTGATCTGTGCTAGCGATGTATTAGTAGATTTGTCCTTATTTTGGAACAATTACCAAAACTTCTGTAGTCCCTCTTGTAAGAATCTCTGAGGCAAGGAGGGAGAAGCTAAAGGTGTATCATCCTCAAGCAGGGATGCAGCTGTTGCTCTTCAGGGCCTTTGCCAGGCTGCGAAGAGCTGTGTCCCCACCATGGGCAAATGTTTAATTTTGCCAGCAATGCAGCCTGGCTGGGACCATCTGGCCATGGGATGGGGAGAAGAGCTGGCTGGCGGGTGTTTCAGGTGAAGGTGAGCCAGAGGCTTTACCTGAGTACTGCCAGAAGCAAAGGAGAGCAGAGGTTTACATTATGCTTTGTAACCTACTCCTCATAAGCTTTGCTGCTTCTTAGTAGTGCTAAGGGTTTAGAGTATCTTTGCACCAGAAAGCTTTCCTAAATCAATAGTCTCCTGTAGCTACATAAATAGCTAACTGGAGCAAAGATGTTTATTTTTGAAGTGGGAGATGTTGCTCCTGTGACAATGTTTTATTATAATGATTTTGATCCTCAACCTGCAATCTTTACACTGAGACAAGGCTCCCCTTGATTTCAGTGCAAGCTTTGCCTGACTAAGGATTTCAGAATTAGCTCTTTGTTTTTATTTTTATTGAAAAACAAGCCTGCACCTGAAAAAGAAAACCAGTAAGTGGATCATGTCATGGACACAAGTTCCTATGAGAAATTTCTAGCAGGAAAAACACAGCTTTACGATTACATGGCAGTAAGCTGTACGGGTAAAGCTTTAAGGGTTTTTGAGGAGCAAAAGATGCTAATGCACTAATGTGAAGGGTACCTATTCTATCAGGGAAAAAAGGTGCAACCCAGCACATGCCTCTGGTACCTACCTCCCTGTCAGAGACTACACAAATGAGTAAAGGTTGCAGCACTGAAATGAATAAAATATAAATATTAAGAAAACATTTCCATGAAAATTAAAAACACCCATGGAAATAAGCACATTTTGATCTAAGGATTTGGTCTGAGGATTACACATCAGACTAGATATATTTTATGCCACCAAAAGGACCCTAATCCCAATGGGGCTATAAGCCTACTCAGGAGTGGCAGCTCTGCACCAGCACCCTTCCCTTCATGAGAACTACCTAAAAACATGTCATTTGCAGGGAGGAGCCACATGGCAACCAAACCTGCAAAGATGGGGAGCACATAAAGCTCTACAGCTAATAGTAATTGCAAAGACTCAGAAATGGCAGCAGAGGGGCTCGGGTGGGCCTGCCCAGGGTGGGTGGCTGTGCCATGCAGACAGACAAGAGGTACCATGGCAGAGGAACAGGGGCAGGAAATCAGGAACACTGGGAATGGGACAGGCAAATGCAGAGCTGGGGCTTCACTCACCACCTGCTTCCCTGCGCCCCTGTCCCCTGGCATCGCTGGACCCAAAAACAGCCTAGGACAAAATGCCAACAGGATAGAGGTTGATCTGGCAAACAGGAGCAAATGGAGTGTTTGGATGGGTTTAGGTTTTGGGATTTTGGGTTAGGGGTTTTTTTAGGGGGGACAGGGAGGGGGCAAGGGAGGTGCAGTTTTAGAATCATGGGAGTTTTTCTCCTTTAAACCAAAAATTTTCACTGGGAGCAGAGGGTTGTGAGCGCATTGCTCAGCCCACAGCTGCTTGCTGAGCCCTGGTATGTGCTTCAGTGCTTTGCTAATGCAAGTGGGTGCTCCCAGAAGTTCATCCTAGCCCTCGTTTGACCAAAATGATGGGACTGGTGTTTCTGCAGGCACAGACACAGCAAGGTGGAATGTGGGGGTGCGTTTTCCAGGTGGGTGGGGGTGGTGAGATGCTAACGCTAAAGAGCGGCAACCCCATTGCCCGGAAGAGGGGTACAGAGGCCGGAATTAAGTAACTCAGTGTTCTCAGGTACCAGATTTCAAAGGTGGGGAGTAGGGGTGGCCACGTGTCAGCCAAGCCAGCTGCCCTTCCAGCACTCCGCGTGGGCAGCAGGCAGGAGACAAGGACCCTGTCAGGGCGGGTGTCCCCCCTGCAAGAGGCTGCACCAAATACCGATCCTCAGGAGCAGAGGTGCACCAGCATCTCCTTGCAAAAGCAAGCTGTCAGCTCACCCTTACCGCAGGCTGACAGTCCCTTTCAATGAGACTGTGCAGCCACGCTGATCCCGTTTTTTAAACAGAGAGAACCCCGGGGTCAGTGTGTTTAATGAAACTCTTCCCACCATAGGCGTGGACCGCAGGCACTGTCCCCCGGCCAGCAGAGCGCGCGGTGCGGGGGTACAGGCGGCTCCTCCCGCCGCGCCCCCCCGCACACCCGCAGGAGCTCTCTGCCCACTTCAGAACGGCCTGGACACGCTGGTTTTTATTCCCCCGCAGCTCTCCCGAGCCGAGGGTACCTCCAGCCACCGTGGCTCTCACTGCGGCGGCGCTATCAAGAGATCGGTACCGACCCCCGGGGGGCGGGGGGGGGCAGGGCCAGGCAGGGTCCCCGCGG
>VYXB01008779.1:296596-369122 GCA_013397135.1 Pachyramphus minor
GGGCGGCGGCGGGGGTGCGGACCTCGGGGGGGCGGGCGGTGGTAGCTGTCCGCGCCTCTGCCGCGCCCGTGAGTAGAGCCCGGCGGACCCGCGGCCGTCCGGGATGCGGAACGGAGCGTCTCGTCCTGCCCGCCCCGGGGTCGCGGCGCCGGTGTGGGTGGATGCTCGCCTAGGGCCGGGCACCTGCACTACGGCAGTCCGCGGGCACAGCCCCTGCCCGCCCCGGGCGCTTCCCGGAAAGTTTCTAGAACTCCTTAAAATGGGAAGCGGCATTAACAAAGCCCCTCTCCTGGCGGCCGGGCTACCGCGCCGATGAGGATGCTCGCGTGGGGGGCTCGCCTTGGCGACCTGCCCTTCCCGCACCGCTGGACGCGGGGTGGCGCGGGGGGAGCCTCGCATGGCCCTGCCTTGGCCGGCTGCGGTGCCGTGCGGGGCGATGCGGTGGGTGCTGCCGTCACGGCGCAGTCGGGGCTGTACGGCAAGGGCTGGCAGGACCCGCATCCCTGAGAGCAGCTGCGGGTAAAAGGGTATTGCTCTACCTCGGCTGTCGAGGTTTGTGGTTTTGGTTTTGGTTGGGATTTGTTCGTGAGTTGTTGGGGTTTTTTTAGTTCAAATCTCTCCAAACTTACGCAACCATCACATTCTAGCTACTATTTACCTCAGGAGGAGCAAGCAAAAGCACAGTCAATTACTTTAAGGTTTCATTGGGAAATACAGTATATGAAAAAACCCTGTTCCAATTGCTGGTGTGTTGGGAGGAGCAGACACTCTCCAGGAATGCGCTTTTGCCAGGCAGATTTTGGGATGCAGGCACTGCATTGGCATGCTCTGGAAGGTTCCAGAACAGCAGCGCCGCTTGTTCCCCTCGCAAGGGAGCACCCCAGAGCACCCACCTCTTCCTAGGGACTGCACGAGGGGAATGAGCAATCAGGCTCCCACACCGACACAGCACATCTCACTGTCACCCGGGAGGGGGGATGCCAAGGTAAAGCTTGAGTGCTGAGTGTTTGGGATGAGGAGAGCTTGGCTGCCTTCGTGCAGTCGTGGTTTGGTGACCAGGCTGTAGCTTGGTGCAGTCACTAACAGGGAACTACCAGGAAACACCTTTGCTGTGCTACTTCTGCTCAAATGGTTTTAAGAAATCCAGGTTGCCACAACCTGAAAGAAGTCTAAAAGGGCAATAGGTGGTGATGCTCCCTTTTAGCAAGCCCTCTGCATCTGCAGTAGGGCATTAGCTCTCCTGTTAGCATATGCTGCAGGATGGGTTCTTTTTGCTTTCTGACAAACTAGACCAATTACACAAAATCAGCTGAGAGGGATGACCTACTTGGAGGGAGACGAGGGAAAAGAGTGTTTGAGGAGGAGACCTTGATTTCAAACACCACCTTGCATGTCCTACCATTTGTCCTAACCAAGCAGGGTTGTTGCTTCTGAAGGTGTGAACTGAATGGCTCAAAGGCTTGATTTATTTTTTTTTTCCATTTCTGCTTCAGCAGAAAGGTAATAGTTACTCATGAAAGTGCATTTCAGGTGTTTCTTAAACATTCTTGCATTACAGCTGTAACATTAAGAGGTTAAAATACCTAGAACATTTCTCCTTACCCTGTCTCTCACAAACAGCATTTAAAATTTGAGCAGTGGCAGAATTGTAGGTAGCTCTAGGGAAGCGGGGGTATTTTATGGTTGAAAGTGACAAAACCAACAAATAACGTCTTCACAAATACCTGGGTCTTTGCAGGTCTTCAACATGGCTGGCACTGAAACTACTACCTTCCAGCATGAGGCTCAGTGCAATGTGTAAGTACAAGAGGTGTTTCTCTTGAATTTTTGTGTGTATGTATTTTGGTAGATTAATGGTTTTTTCCCCCGCTTTAAATAGGCGGGTTGATTGCGACAAACCGGGAACGTAGCATATTGCAGATGTTTTTGGTTGGGAGGCATCATGGGTAATATCCGAAAGGCTCCGCTTTTCATACCAAAAAAAAAAAAATAGTAACTAGAAAAGAATTTGCCTGTGTTTCCAGTGCCTGCATTATGAGCACCTATCCCCCGTTAAAGAATGAGATATACTTCAATTCATTTGAGACAATATTACCTTCTTTCTTGAGCCATTAAAATGTTGGAAGGTAGGTACCTCAAGGATTCCATTAATACCACTCAACAGTCAAGGAACAGATGAAAACCACAAAGCAAAACTAAGGTATGGTAATGAACACAACTTATTTAATGTGGAAATAATGTTTTTAATGTAATAAGAATAAAAACTGTCTTACCGGCATGAAACATCGTCATATTAAATGCCCGTTCAGAAGGGAAGAGTTGACCGCATTTCACCGCAGGTTAAGTAATTGTGGGTTAATAGGATTCTGTCAAATACATGCTGGGAAATGTTAGTGTAAGAAGTAAGGGTTTTTTCTTAATATGCCTGTATTTTACCTTGAAAAGAAGACCACATTTCTGAAAACTCTTGCTGCTGCATCTACGCATGATGGCTGTCTGGAGATGTAAAATAGGTTTTAAAAAGATGCTGTGGAGGGGAGAAATAACATAAGATCAGTTTTAGGAAGGGGGGGAGGAATTGGGCCTTCCCATGCCCTACCTGATTATTTTCCCTTTAGTCCATCAAGCTAAAAGATGTTCCATTTTGATTTGTGTTAACATAATATTGTTGTTGGCTAGTCTTAGACAGGCTTGCATTTTAAAAGATATACAAGGGTTTTAGTTAAACAGAGAGTACAGAGAGAGACTTGGGAGAATGTTATATTACTGAAAATTGTTTTGAAAACAGAAAATGTTTTCTGTGCTCTAGCAGTGTCTTCAATATTCTCTCACAATGTGTACTTTGTATTTCATGGTAAGGTATGGCTGCCTCAGATCACGTAAATAGCGATTAAGTAAATGTGACGTTCTTTTCTGATAAACTTGTCATTTACAGTTCTTATGAAGGTGGTTAAATTCATGTGTTCATTGAAAACCTCATAACTTGAATTTCATAGGTATAAAGTTTTTAACATTCTTTTCACATACCGTGCATTTGCGTAGTGTCAATACATATGCGTGGTGCAAGGAGAGAAAACGTTGCTATTTACTCCATCTTATTTTAACCATTACGTTTAATATGTCTTATGCAGAGTGAGGTTGATGCAGCATATGTGCGTGGAAAAATCCTTGTTCTCAAAATATTTTTAGGATGAAAATTTGACCAAATAGGCTGGCCTGGTTTTGGGGAGGAGTGGGTGCTTTGAAGAAGGGTTGGGGTTTTTTTCCTTCTGGTAATTAGTTTTTAAAGAACTGGTTTCCTAGTTTAAGAAACCAGCAAGGGAGAGAGAGATGCAAGATGTTATTACAAGAAAAGGTCAGTACGATCCTGTTCCTTCATTGTTTCATTCATGGGGTTTTTCCTCCTCGTGTCTGACCTGCCAAAAGATTATTTGGGAGGGAGGGAAGGAACAGTGTGTTTTTAAGGCAGACACATGTATCGGAGGGAATGCTTAATTAGGAAATTGTAATACAACCCTACAGCCTAATGGAGTGAGAAGATGACAATTCTCGGCCAGCTGGGTGGGGCACAATGCAGTGCTAACTGTTAGCCTTTTGTCTAATAAAAATGTCGGAAACAAAGTGGTTGACTGGCAATCAGCATCTCAGTTGACTTTATTTTAAAGCCAGGAAACCAAAGTTGATGAATGGATCTTTCAGTCCACACCCTGTATATCGGGATTTTTGTGCACTACTTGAGAGCCAGGACTCTTGCAGCTTTGGCTCTCATTGCAGCATGGCTATTCAGAGTTTGAAAGATGATTTGTGTAATAGCGCCTGTTGAAATTATTAAAGCTTCCAGTAGAAGAAAAGCCCTATATACAGCTGCTAAACTACTTTGCCTGACTGTTTTTAAGGTCTGTTTTCTTGTCAGTGCAATGAATTAACTTCACCAGAGTTTCACAAGGTTGCTGGAAAATACAAATCTTGCTGTTCCTAAGCTGCGCTTTAAGTCTCCTGTATTACCGAATAGTTGGAATTACTAGATAATTACAGAAAACCCAGTGCATTATGTAAGTTAAATGTAGACATTGTTTAAAACCTCATTTTAATGAAGTAAGGCATTCCTAAATGCTTTTGCTAGAAAAATGATTTTGAGCTTTTTTAAAATGCTGAACATAGTGCATGATTATTAAAGAATTTGTAGCATTTTGTAAGCAGGATACTGGCAAGATGCTGTTATTCTTTAATGCTCTAGAATGTAAAATCAAGTCTAATAGTCCCAGATATGTGTAAGCAGCTATTTGTGTGTTGATAAATTTGAAACAGGATAAATTGTATAGCTTGTGCAAGACTCTAGGAAGCCTGAATCTGTTGAAAATGGTGCTGTACAAGAGTCTGTTCTGCTGCAGATCATCAGTGTGAGGGGAATTTCATATGGTTGTGAGGTACCTTGGAAACAGAACTAATATTTGTGCTGGTTTGTTAGTACATTAAGTGCTTAATTACTTCCTTTGAAGACAATTGATGAGGTTCATTTACAAATTAATACTTGTTTTTAATGCTAGGTGACAGTATCGCCACTGAAATGCAGAATTCTCTGTGGTTTACACTCTCTATAGAGACAAACATTTTAATTTGCATGTATCAAAAAGAAAATGGTGGCTTCTCATCTCTCAGTGAAGACTGAAGAGAAAACTGATGTGGTGATGTCTTTACACTGGGGCACCATTTTGTGACGAATAATGTATACGCTGAAAACTGTCATCATAAAATTAGACAAACTTTTTAATAAGCAGTGAATGTTTTGAGATGCAGTTCCTTTCTGCTGCACTTAATGTCTGCATGTTATAATGGGCATCTGTGTTAATAGAAGACACTCAGGCTTATGTATTGTGTTATAGGTAAAATAGGGAATAGGCTAAAGGGGGGAACGTACTATCCAGGAACTGATTTTTCTTAAGCTTGCGGTAGGATATTCAGTTCTAAGATGAAAACGTGTAAGTGGTAAACGGTACATATTTATCATCTGAGCAGTATTGATCTAGATGAAAAGGAAACAAGTAAAAATCAGCATTTTAAATAGAACTTAAAAATGAATCTCTAAGACTTTGAAACCTGTAATCAATGCAAATTGGAGGGGAGGAGAAGGAAGGGATTGGGGGAACAGTCACAGGGAGCAGAGCATATGCTCTACTTCTTCAGCTTTGTCTAAGGAAGTAGGTATCATGATGAAGAAGATAAAGCAACCACCTAAATTTACTGGATTTCAAATCAACTAGTAGCACTTCTGAATTATACGGGGTGTTTCTGCAAATCAGTGTGTTGTGTCTGTGCTTTGTTGGAGCAGCAGACCTATTTGCAGAGCTGTTTGTCACACTGTCATTTTTATTATAATAAGGCTTATATGGAAATACTCCTGCAATGCATCTAAAGAAAAGACAAATGGCAGCATTTATGGAAGGTGGCAGATTATACTGCAATGTGTGTGTAGGGAGGAGGGGGTTGGTGTCATGTTGTCCCAGCCCCATTACTAAAGAGGGATTGACATTACTTTGTTTAATTACAGGGCACTTTACATTGGACTAATGTAAAGATTAACACAATAGGGCCCTTAACCTGGTTAAGGAGTCAGGGTCCTGCCCCAAGGTAAATAATGAATATGAGTTTGTTTGCCCAGTGGGTTTACACTGGATGGAAAAATAGTTGGGAGTCTATTCTTTTTTCTTTTTAACTGTTTGTCTTGCATATAAATCAATTAAAATTTGGGGTGTTTTGGAAGAAGTTTGGCATTTCTAACAAACCAAGAGACTTGGATTTTGTTTCATTTCAGCTGAAGAGCCTGATACTGTTTTAATGTTTCTACACTTACAAGAGCAAAACCATCAATTTCAAGCTAAAAAAATAAATGGTGAGCCCTTTACCTGATACAAAGCAGCAATTGCTCCTGATACAAAGCAGCAATGGACTCATACTTTTCGTCCTCTGTAGTGAATGTGGTCCTTCATAGTTTAGCAATATGCTGTTAATTTTTATAAATTTGGAATTTATTTTTCTTAAAGCATAAGAGGGAAAAACATGAACAAGGAAGGTAGAGATGAGAAAAAATGTATTTTTCCTCTTTGTGGAAAACTGCTTTCCCTGCTGAATAGATTTAATTTTTCCGTCTTCCTTATATGAAGGTATGTGAGTCTTGAAGGGAGATACAGGCTTAATGTGGAGGCAGGTGCAAAGCTGGACTGAAGTACCTTGCTGTCCTAATGGGTCACACCTTCCCTCTGTGGACCCTACCCAGGGATGGATAGGTCTGGCTGAGTTTTTGGCTGCTCTTGGTTCTGCTGAAAACCAGTGTTTGTCTTGGAGGCTGGCAAATAAGAAATAGGTAATTTTAAGAATTTACTAAAGTGTGAACTTAAATTAGAATGCTTCTGAAAACAGATGTAGTCTAGATATAGAATACCACTGGGGGGGAAAAAAAAGGTTGTAAATTATTATTTTTGTTAAGTGTCAAAGTAACGATGCCACTGACAGTTTTGGACCATGTGGCAGGAAAATGGCTGCCTTCAGTTTTCTTGTCTGCGCTTCCAGCAGTGAGCTCTGCCCCAAGTCATCGCTTGTGGTCCCCTTAGCTGAGATGCACCTTGCACTCCTGGCATCCTTAAACAGCTCTGTTAGCATAAGCTCAGTGTTCTCACTCATATTGCCGGCAGGCTACGGGCTTTCATCCTGAGTCACTTGACTCATCAAGACCTCTTAAAACAAATATTAGCAAGGCAGAGACAAAAGGCACTGGCATAGCTGCAGCTGGGGAAATGGTGCTATTGACTGTAGTTGAGCAAAGTCATTCCCTGCTGGCGGCCACGTTGTGGCTGTGCAACCCCTTCCCCTTGCACAGTGTCCTGCTGAGAGAGGAGGGTCTGCAAAAGGCACCATGAAAGAGTCTCTTATTGCCTGCTTTCCAATTCAGAGTTAGGTAACTCACCAGAACAGGGTTACTCTAGCCTAAAGAAAGAAAAGTCTCTGGCTAGCAGTTAGTGACTGATGCCACATATGTCACACAGCTGCTCAGAAGTGATCATCATCCTTGCTGTTCCAGAGCAGGTACTAGTTCTGCTTGCAAGTCACCATTGAGGGCTTGTGGGTTTACTGGAATCCAGTGGAAACACTTTCGCATGCTGTGGTAGGTATTGTGTTGCTGAGACTTTTGGTAACTGTATCTTTAAATCTCTGCTCTTGACTGATGTGCAGGTCCAAGTGAGCCAAGAAAGGACCAGCCAGAAAACTGGACAAAACCTGGGCACTTATAGTGTGAGTGATGCCCTGCTTTCCCCCTACCCCAGGTCTGGTATATTACTGGTTCTGAGAGCCACTGAGGATGGGCCTGAGGAGTTTGTAGCTAGCACTGGCAGGGCAAAGCTTATTCCCAAAGGGGAGGATGAAATAGCTGATTTCAGAAGTACAACCTCATCAGATCTTTCAGTGGGCCTCCAGCTAGGCTGTAAAAATTTATTTTTTCCTTCAGTGCTTCTTCTTGAAAAGTTAGAGGCACTGCTTGGCGTCTAATTCTAGGATTGAAGTCTGGATGTGCAGGGACTTAAGACAGCTCAATCTGTCACAGATGCCAAGGCTGACCTTGGACACATAGATAAGCTTCCCTCTAGCATTGTTTTTTTCAGCAAAGAATCGGGTAAGGTGGTAGAAATGGTATTTATTGACTTCTTGCAAGCATGCTGTGAGGTTTAATATTTGCAAAGACATTTGTGATTCTTTGGGAAGAAGCACAGTGAGTGACTGGCACTCCTGCTTCCTAACCCCCTTTGGTTAGGAGTGAGTTGGGAAGTGTAGTTTGAATCTCCACTCCTCAAAACCTGGTTATGTGGGTCTCCTTCAGAAAACAGGGACAGCTTTCCAGGATAAAGTGCTTGAATGTATTATCCATCTGCCTGTCAGTATCAGAACTGCTGAAATCAGGAGCGTACAGGGTTGCATGCTACCTTCTTTTGGAGAATGGAAGATGCTTTTTTCCTTGTTTTGTGTTCTGAGTGAAAGCAAAGTCTGCTGGCAAGAGGAGACTGGGAAGCTCTGTGTGCTCTGTAGGCAGCAAAGGGGGCTTTGACACTGCTTGGAACCAAGCAACTGGAGCGTGGATGGGATTTGCTGCTGTGAGTGATGTGCCCTCTTCCCTCCACAGTGTGCTCAGTGGGAAGGCTCTACATCTGCCTGTGACTTTTGCCCCTGGACAGCATCACTTGCTGGATTATGGAGACTGTCATTTATCATCACTGTCTCTGACTGTAAAAGACAGTCCAGCGCTCCTGACAAAGCGACGGGAGGATTGGGTATGGTGGAGAAACAGCTTTCAGGGTGTTTTAAGTAGGAAAGTGATTTCAAAGGAAGAAAAGGAGGTTGGGAGGGAGGTAAAGATCCCCAAAGACCTGCAGCAACAACTTTACGTTTGTACAGAGAGTTGAAATGTTCGTGAAGAAGGAAAAGTGGTATAAATAAGTGTCCCTGAGCACAATTTGAGAAGGGGATTATTTAAGAAAATAAAGAGCAGAAGGGTTTGTATTCAGAAAGGTCACCAGGATTAAGATTCCTTCCAGGGAAAGCCGGTGGGAGGTGAGTAGAGTTTTCTGGGAGGGAAGATGCAGTGTATGTCAGAAAAGGGAACCGGTGGGTCAGCTGGCTGCTGCAGGCAACTCACCAGGGCTTGTGAGCGCACCAGGTACAGGGGAACCTGGGAGCATCTTCTTCTTTTCCGTGTGCCAGGAGGCTGGTATCCAGCTGGGCAACAAATAGCCTGTTAGAGGTTGCAAAGGTTGAATAGTAATGGGATTAACAGCACATTTGTAATCTAAAAACTAACAACTCCTGGTATTTGTAGTTCAGTTCTACTAGTCCCATTAAAATCTGCTGATTTTCTTGTTTTCGTTTCAGCAGGTACAACCAATACGCTGAAAAAGTCATCTCACAATGGATAAACTGCACAGGTTCAGGATTAGCATCTCTTAGAAAGGTGCTGAGTATTCACATACCTGTTTATATTGAGAGCTGTGTTGCTCTGCTTTTATATTTTGGGGCTTGTTATCTCTTCATGCAGTGTCGGTACTCTGGAGACCTCTTGGTTTTCTTTCAGATATTTTTTCAGTGACATAAAAGGGACTGTGTAAAGCCCATTTGCCTAAATCTTGAGCAGGATTGATAAGTTTAAAAGATAATCCAATAGTGGCTCCACACAAATTCAGCAAACACTTCCACTGGAGTGCCAAAGGGCATCTAGCAGGGTGCAGTGTGTTGCATGGACAAGTGCATTGGGAAAGTGCTGCTGCTGTCTGGTGGCTATACTGCCCCAGTGATACAGCCAGCACCTCTGCTCACTACCAGCAGTTGGGGGAGAGAAGCTGCTGACTTTGTGCCATGTGTGTCCATTGCATATTAAATCCTCGTGAGGCTTGACTGAAATATGTGGCAACTTGCAGCAGAGCAAGCCTGTGAATTTGCGGTGTGAGTCTCTCCTCCCATACTGTGATGCCTTCACTACCAAGGTGCCTTAAAAGCCACTAATCTGCTGTCTCATGAAAAGTGTGGGGGTTTTCATGTTGGCTGTCAGATCCTGCCCAGTTATATCAGTGTCACATAATCTGCTGCCCGCTTGTTTCTCAGTTGCCATCCCGGTCTGACGACTTCCCTTCATGGCTCACCTTGTTCTTCCCTGGCTGCTGCTGTGCCTGCAGCAGATCTGGATGCTGTCACAGGCTGGCATCCATCCCCATGCAGTGGTGATGCAAATAACAGATGGTGCAAGAAACTCATGTCTTCAGTGCATCCCAGAAGAGGTGAAGAAGCAAGTTCAGGCTCCTGAGGAGCAGGGAATTCTGAAAACACCTACCCAATTAGCAGCAATGGTGGCAGCAGCAGTAGAAAGCTTTAGTAGGTATTTCCACCCACACCCTGTTTCAAAATAGTAACAAGAACATTCAGCAGTTGGCAGTCTAATGTGTCCAGGGATATACAGATTTTATTTTTTTTTTTTAATAAAGCTGGCTTTGCTGGTTATTCAAGAATCATGTGATCAAAAGTTAAAAGGGTTTTATTTTTCTGCATCTCAAAGGTTAAAGTGGCAACAGTTTCTTTGATTCTGCGTCAGACAGTTTTCTGTTTGACGCAGAATCTAGCCACAGCCCAAGAGCACTGTGGCTTCCCTTTGGTGGTGCGTGGCTGGTGGATGATAACGTATCAAATGCAAGGGAACAGTTGAACAAAAGCTCTTTTTAAAACAAACCTCACAGAAGCCATAGCATTGTTCATTCTTAAACCATTTTGACCAGTTGGGCTAGGATTGGGAAGCACATTGGGGGCATGTGCTCTGTCAGGGAAACACTAAAAAATGAGTAAACCCTCTACTTATTGTTAGCAAAAGTAATCCAGGCTAAGTCACACCATTCCTTAACTCCGCCTGCCCTGAAAGTTGGGGGAAAACACCATTGTTGCTACTTTTATTAGGTCAGAAGGTGTAACTTTGATGACTGAAGAAATGCAGAGGGAAAGGGCTGCCGTGTTGGTGCTAAGGATGCTTAGGGCTTACCTGCTGGTATGTAGCCACCAAAAACACAGCCAAGCTGTTGCTACACCTCATGAAAAGACTTTTGGGGTGTTAGAAGCTGTGATGTTTGATTGCCTCCAGACTTTTTGGAATAGAAAATTGAGGTGATGGAGGAGATTTTTCCAACAGGCGGGAAAACAGATGTGAGTTGCTTTGCGGGCACCAGTTCTTGCATTGTCTGAATCTTACTTTACCTTGTTTGCTTATTTTCTAAGTAGATCAAGTCAAGAGTGTGCCCATTTGTACAAATCTGCAAAAAACCTGGTAGCCCTCTGGGTGTTCTGTAGCTAACCTACAAGGTTCTCATATCTCTTTTCTGGAGAGACCAGACACTGTGTACGATTTGCAGTGCTAACGGGAGTGTAGGAGAGAAATGAAAGGCGGAAGGGTCCGTGTGCAGAGCAGTGGAGGAACAAACACTGTGCTCTCGCCCAGACCAAGAGGAGTTCAACCTTGCAAACTCCCAGCTGCTGGAGGATTTGAGGGGTGAGATAGAGGGAGCACATGGTTTGGCAAATAGCTATTAGGGGTTAATGCTGCCCAGAGCATTTTGACCCCACAGGCAGGTGCCTGCGGCTGGTGGGAAGAGGAGCCACACAAGGGGCTTCCCCTCATGTTTTTGCATTAGGTTGGGTTTTTATTATTATTATTTTGGTTTGGGGCTTTTTCTTCTTATTTAATTATTCCCTTGTGTGCCCTTGAATGCTCTGGAGGCTGTGCCCTCTCCCGTGACTGAGTGAGCAGCCAGCAGCATCCCAAGCACGGCAAGGGGAACCAGGCTGCAGGGTGCTGAGGCAACCCAGCTCAGGGACTCCTGTGGGAGACGCAGCAGCACCCACAGCCTCCCTCCCTCCTGTAAAAGTAAACCTGTAGGGGATTCAAAAAAAGGTGAAACCCAGCACAGTAATTCTAGAGAATGGGTATTATTTTATTACTGGGAAGAAATGATCTCTCTGTGTGAGTAGGAAAAAGGAGAATGTGAGAAGAAGCGTGTTCTGCAAGGACGCAGGGTGTGGCTCAAGCATCAGTAACAAATGCTGGAAGAAAAAATGCTCTTTGTTCTGCAGTCAGGTGGGTTGACAACTATTCTCACCCATCCCTGGCATGCATAACACCCAATGCAATTAAAAGATCGAGGAAGGCTTGACATGCTGAAACTGTTGCAAATGCAGCAAGCAGAGAGATTCAGCCTAGAATCTGTTGCTTTTTTTCTTCTTTTAAACAATTACATTCCAAAGGCTGTAGGTATCAAAATCAACATATTTGTTTCATACAGCCGCATTGTTTTAGTATCAGTGTTTTGTGTGCTCAGTGCTTCAAATGGTAAGTTAAAGCTCTCTAGCACTAAAATTTATACTGGGCTGCGTCTGACTAGAATTGGACCAAAGTGTGCATTAAAGTGTATTAAAAATGTGTACATCCATATACACATGCAGTACAGCAAATTGACTTGTAATGACAGTCTTGCTAATTGGAAAATAATTTCAAAGCTATTCCTTTTAAACTACCCTTGTTTGTCTCGCAGGTTTAACACTTTTCATTTTCCATTTATTTAATTAAAAAAAAATTCACAGTTGCTTTTAGATTGCTACAGGCTAAAACAGTATCTTCAGCCTTAAAAAACCCTATTATCCTCCTTTTTTGTGCTTTGTTCATTCTGCTGTGGGTTGGTTTGATTAAGTGACTAAAATGTTGCTGTCTTTTCTCCCCTTAAGCACCGGAACTAAAACTTGGTCTCATTGCAGTTCCTGGCAAGAAGTGAAAACCTTGAGCAAGTGAAATACTGTGAACTTGTTCATAGGCAGGCAAGCGGGACTGACTGTGTAAAGCAACAAAAAGATGTGACCAATATACGTCTTCTCTCTTTCCATTTTAAATAAATTCTCCTAAGTTCAGGGTCAGAAATTCGGGCAATTAGTTATTTTGTGTGTCTGTACAAATATATATATATTCATATCTTCTAAAAATGTCTTACTTCTTTTTCTGTGAGGATGAGAAATCTACTTGCAAATTTACATCTTGTGACATTTCCTTACAACTACACACTGGCGTATATACTGCTAGAGGCCAGCCCATCATTTCTTGGTAAAAAGAACCTTTCAGCTCGGTTACCTCCTGTAGAGAGCTAATTTTCCAGCAGTCAGGCTTGATCTGGATAAATAATTAGAGAGCGCGAGAGAGAGATGAAGATGATCACATCAGCGCTGTCTGTAATTCAGTTAATACAGCCAGACCCTGTGATTTCGCGTCTGCAGCGTACTTGCGTGGTCTCAAAAGCCGCAGAGGCAAGCAAGCAACAAAGCCAATCGGTTACATTTGTCTTGGAAGAATTAGCGGCACTTTTCATTCATTTGTGGGAAGCCGGCAAACAGCTGCAGCATGCATCTGCAGCACAAGAAGGTGATTCTTGACATGTTTGCTCTCCCCAGCCCACCCTCCATATGCAAATATTTCATCATGCAAGTAGTGCTGGGGTATTTCCATCTTTAAGGGTAGCTCTGGGGGTTTTTTTTCTCTACAGTTTGAGGCGTCGGGGTGTTTTTATATTTGAGTTAAAATTGGTATCTTGAATAGTGGAGTAAAAGCTGACCAGGTGAAGCCTAGTGTTTTGCCACTTCCTGATTTTTTTTTTTTTTTTTTTTAAAGCTAGTCAAAATTGTCTAATAGCAATGCTAAAGTGCAGAAAAGATGCGCCTGGCTCTTTGAAACATAAGTGGAAGAGATCCAGTTAAAGCAAACTGTTCTTGTACAGTCTTTGAGGTTATGTTTGTTATTGATGTGAATTTGTTTCTCCTGCGTGCAGTGCTATAAAGGGGTTAAAAATACATCTTTGGTTCACTTTATTCCCAGTGGTATCTCCATTGCATTTATACATGGATCAGATTAAAATAGGTCAGTATCTTTTGTGGAAGGTCTTTTGACACTTTGGTGCATGACTGCAGTTACACCTACCTTGAGGATGAATGGACCCAGAGGAAATCCAGGCATTAACAAAAACACAGCCTAGGGATACTTTAGGATCACATTCCTTTATTCATCAACTAAATCAAAGGCTTGACAGAGGATACTTTGTCATCGAGTCAGTCTAAATAATACTTTTCGAGGCGACAGATAACTTCGACTGAAGAAATGAACTATGTATTTAGATAAGCAAGAAAAATCTGAACGGTGTGGGTTTATGCTGTTCTTTACACTGTATCATTTACATTAGAATAAATGTATATAGTCTGGCTGAAAAATTTCAGAACCTTATTAAAAAGAAAATTGTGTATTCTGGAGTTGCCTTATGGCAGGAAGTCTTTGTCTGCCTGTTTGCTTTATTGCAGTTGTTTACTGCCTTGATTTTGTCTACCAAATCAGTATATTGAGGATGACTGGGGAAGGCAGGGTGAAGGAGGGGGGGTGCAGCTCTGCATTAGCAGGACCAAGAAGCTGTTTGCTGCCTCATGGTGTGTAGGGTTTTTCGGTTTTTTGTTTTTTAATTTAAAAAAAAAAAAAAACCAACCAAGCCTAACTTGGAATTTCCATATTATAAAGAGGAAGAGGCTTCTTTTCGATATAATGGCGCCATTAACATCTATTAATAATGCAGACAGGGTAAGTAGCTGGAGTTGGAGCTCCCTGGGGGCCTCGTAAAACAGATGTGCACTATATCTTCCCGGATTTGATAGCTGCTGGGGTCGAGGGGGTCGCTGTGGTTCCCGTTTATTTCCTCTGGCAGCGGTTTTCTAATTTAAGCACCTCTGTCTCCTGGCTACAGTTGCCTGCTGTGATGTGGAGGGGGTGTTCGCGCATTGTCATGCCTGCTGCCGGAAAAAGGGGGGCACGAGCAGAGTCACCCCTGCCTTGGTGCTGCCTGCTGCTTGCTCGCTCTCGCCGCCGTCTTCTCAGATGTGTTTTTGCTCAAGGTGGTGGAGCCGGGCTCTTTTGTTGATTTCCCCCCCTCCCCAAAAAGAAATTAAGGTAAGTGCTTCCTCCCGTGCAGCTATTTTTTTGTCATTGGAAGGAAGAAATATTTCACCTTGCGAGAGCATGTAGTGTATCACTTGAGGTGAGGTCCAGCTCCTGGTGGGAGATGTAGTTGCCGTATCCCCTTTTTCAAGATTACGCTGCTCAGTTTTAATTGAATGTATTCATGGTGCTGCCTCTGAATAGATAGCGCTGTGTGTTCTTTCTGTAGCTGTCAGCATTTAACTCAGAGGGTGTGTTATACCAGAAGGACTTAAAATATTGCATTCTTTATGCTGTTTCTTTAATTGCAGATTACTCTGCAAAAATAGTGATGAAATAGCGGTTGTAGTGTATGGCTAAAAGTCTTTATAATCGGTACTGTGTCAGATGTACTCATATCATACAGGTCTAGGATTACCTTCAGTCCAGTATGAGATGTGAACATCTGTCCTTGTGTGCACTTGTATTGCAACATAGCCTTGCTATTTGTATTTAAATGTAGAGGTATGCACTTTTGCTAGCTTGTCACAGACACGAGGGGGAAAAGATCCTGATATCAGGTCCAGATCCTTTTCAGCTGCTTCCACCACCTGCATTGTTACCGTTGAAAGTTCAGAAATGGCCAGAAAGGTAATGTAATTCCTTGGTATGAAAGAGACAGAACAGCTACTTCTGCACCTTTTTATTCTTTCATTACTATGTATGCAGATAACCAATAGTATCTGACTGCAAGGAATACTCTATTATATAGGGAAGCATAATGTCTGCTGTATACCCTACAGAAATACCCTCAGCTGATAATCAGGTTGCATCTCTCTTTTCAGCAAGATAAGGGTACATCAGGTAGAAGGAAACAACACAGGTGTGACAGGTTTTTTTGGAGAGTGCTGCATAAGCCAGTTTATGGGAATTCAGCAGGCAGCTTTCAGAGCAGGGGGGTTGGACCTTATTCTTCCCCCACATTCACTGAAAACTTAAAATACAATTTGCCTCTGACTTACCACAGGCTTAAAAACCCTTGCTGTATTTCTTTTTTTCTTTTTATATACTGAGACCCTGTCCTTGTGAATGGGCACTGACATACCAGGTGTCTCACTTAAAATGGTACCACATGGTTTCTACCAGACCTGTATTAAATTGGGGTGTGAATGGACGTGTTAATAAATTGAGTATCTAGCACAATTTAAAAGCGTAAATATTTATAACATTTGTTCCTCAAATGTTTTCTTTCTCTAATAGTGTCCAGATCTAAGAGGCAGAAATCAAATAATTTTTAAAATGTATGTGAAACTTGGAGGAGGAAAAAACCACTTAAATGCAAAACTACACTTTTATATAAAACTTTGTTCTTTTCCCCTTTCATTAGATCCAGAGTATACTTGCAGATAGTTGTCTTTTTTAATACAGTGATTTTTCCTCTTATCTTTCTGTGAGAATTCCAGTGTAATGCTAATATCTGTTAGACTTCAAATATGGATGCGCAGATTTTACAAAACATCTAAATGAAGTAGTTAAATGTGTGTACTTTTAAAATGTGAGTAGAGTTGCAAATAACTTTTAAAAACAGAGCCTTTTTTTCCTGGGAAAATTTGCTGTCTGTTACTTCTGGTAATTTTGTTTGCTGAATAATACAGAACATTTGCCCCCTCATTACAGAAGAGGTCAATAAGGCTCTTAACTGACAGGTTCAAAAGAACAATAAAATGCCGTGTGTTTTTAATCAGATGCTCGAGTCAATGTTTTTTATTGATATTTTGCTAACTTACTGTCTCTTCAGTGAATTCTGTTATGAATGTATACAATATTTGTATCATTGAGCCCCTTTTTTTATGAAATTGGATGTGTGAAGCTATGACTGCTGTTAGTGCTTAATGATTCCTTTTGTGCTGGCTATGTAAAATAATCCCTTCAGAATTAATTGAAGACCTAAACATTAACCAGCATAAGGGGAGATGGTAGAACCAAGCATAGTTTCTGCACAAAACCAACAAGCATGAAACCAAATTTTTTTTGTTTGTGCCATGAATGGCTTATTTGGGCCCCTTTTGGATTATCAGTGGCAAATTTTACATCTGAAATGTGGTTCAGATGCATATTTGGGGGTTTGATATTTAATGACTGATTATGAATGAAATTATATATAATTCTCCTTTACCCTGGTAGGAGTTTCTCTGTGAGATGAAGTCAGACTATATTGATTTTGAGGTGGTGGTGAACATTTTTGGGTACATTTTCCCCTTATTTTTCTACAAGGGGAAAATACAGACACAAATACAATCAGTAATAGGAAACGGAAATTTTAATTACTTTTATACTGTGATTCTCCTCTGGATAATCAAAACATAATTTTTTTGAGCCACAATAATAAACAAAGCTAGAAGCAAAATTGTCCGTTTTGGGAACTTCACTGAATATAAAAATACATTGCCAGAATTCAGGCTTCCACATTCTTCAGGAAACAAAGGAAAGATCCTCTTTCCTTTGTTAATGGTATTTATCATCTTTAACTCATTAGTTGCTGAAGGCAGAGATGAAATGTTGGAAGGATTGGAAATGATCCATTGATAAAATTCACACAGGTTCTTTGAGGAATGCCCATGTGCTGGTATTTTGCAGTTAAAATACACACAAAAATACATAAGCTACAGGCATTGCTCCTCTTTAACGCTCCTTAAAGAACAGAGAATTTTTTATCCTGTGTTGGTGTGTGTTTAATGCCTTCTAAATAGGGAAGAACAATTGCAGGATTCCTCTTTATCTGAACTTTGGGTGCGCCCTTGTGTAAAATGTAAATGCTTTGTGAGGCATCCATGAGAAGGGAACAAAGTAGAAAGCAATATGGGGCTGCTTTATATGAAAAGCTGTGATTTGGCCTCTTTTGAAAATATATCATTGTAATTTTGCCTGAGCCCTCTTAATTTCTTGAAAAGTTAACCTTTTTTAAGTGATTGTGTGCAAAGCAAGATCAACTATGGGTTGATATAGAGCAGTATATAAAAATACATACAAATATATAGATCTCTTAGATTTAAAATTGTCTTGGTTTTCCTTTTTATTTACATGTTGAGGGAAAGGTGATGTCCAAAATGTGAGGAATATTTTCTTCCTTTTCTTTAGGTAGGTGTAGCACTTTCTTTGGAAAAAGCACTTTGCTTTTTCCAAGTCCAGTGAGTTCTCCTCTAAATTAATTTTAAAGAATGGTGTTTCAGTGGATGGTTCACTGTATTGTGTCTTGCTTACATAAGGCTTACAAACCCACAAATAATTTGCACCTTTTATTTACTTATTTATTTATTCCCATTAAATCATGTTGCTTACATTCAGGGAAAAAATAATTCTTCGTTCTAGTGTCTCTTATGTTTTTGTGTGAGATCTTGCAAACCTCTAACCAGGATCCGTACTGTAGCTGCTTATGATAACTGCCAGCATGTTGATGTGAGGGGAGGAGCAGAAATCTAACAGCTCACACTCCAGACACCCACACTGATTGCAACGGAGGAAACTCTGTACAGCAGCAAAACAGAATAGTAAATACAGAGTAAGAAATCATGAAAATGTGGCAAGTTATAATTACAAAGAGGGGACCTACATCGAGCTGAATACTTCTTTTCTGTATGTGATGCAAGATTTGTGATTTATGAGATTTTTTGCAGGGGGAAAATCCTCAAAATTACCTATTGTGTTTTGGTTTTGTGTCATTGTGTGTGTTTTGTATCTCCTGATTTCTAATTGACTGACCTCCAAACAAGGACTGCTTGTTCTCTGGATTACGACTGGCTTCCTACTCCTGCAAGTCAGGACCAAGTACAAAAAGAGGGAGCTGAAGAGTAGCAGTGATTTCTGAGGATACAATTTTCCCAATCTTTCTTTTCTGTTCAAGGCATATATACACAGTCTTACATGTATTTCTGTGTGGCTTTGTATATGTGGCAGAATGGCTGTGAATGCACCTCAGAGTCTGCAGAGATTCAGTGTGAAGGTACAAGGATGCACAAGGCCAAGCGCTTTCAATGCCCTTTTTGAGTTTCCACGGGTGGGAATTTGAATTAATTCTCCCAGAATCTTCCATAGGGATAAGATTTTTTGGATTGCAGAAGGATATAAATTAGTTATTGAATGTGCCTGGGAAGATGGGAGGCTGCATTTGCGTACAGAATAGGAGACAACTGCTGATTAATTATGCTATAAACCAGACATAGATTATAAATGTGTGCATGATAAATGTCTGTATCATACACCACTGTCTACTTTATCCATGGACGATCCATTCATTTGTCTCCCTGAGAACTGCTACAAATATTCAAAACACCCGTCCCTTTTGAAGTAAAACTGGCCAATGTAGTGGTTTTTATTCTTTCTCCTCTGTGAAATAGTGAATTCACCCCTGTTTGTTTCTCATAAGAAGTTTGAAAGTGATTGGCATGCTGTAAGCAGCCTGACCTGAAGGAATGGGGACAGGGACCCCCAGGCTGGTACAGCCTTTGGCTCTGCAGGAGAGACGAGCACTGGGCTATTTGTGAAAAAGGGCTGGGGACAATGCTTTGGGTAGAGCCTCTCGTCTCCACCTCTTCCAAGGCCTCTGCTCTTGGTGCTCTAGTGGGAAGGGGAATGCTGTCTTTTGGGGTTGAAGGAGTTAAGAAAATGTGACTTTGTACCAACTTGCCTTTCATGTCTGCGTTTACTGAATTGCATTTTATTAAAAGGCAAAGTCACTTTCCTGACACTAGCTTCTTTTGCTCTGACCTTCCCCCAAGGGCACCTGTTATCCCAAAGGTATGGTTTTCTCCCTTGAGGAAATAGCATTGCTGTCCCTCCCTCCTGCTTGTTTTATGCCCCAACAATTAATTTTTGTGATAATCAACGTATCTTCTTTGTGTGTTTAGACCACGAACACTGCGTAGGGAGATGAAACTGCTGTTCATGACAATTATGTGTACATGAAACTCTTCATTAGCCTCTGTACTAAAGAAAGGAGAAAATAAATGTCACAGAAAAATTTCTGCCCAGTTTTGCTTCCTCGTCAGATGAGTGGGAGTATTGAAGTACCTCTTCTGACTCCGGAGTGTCAGCGTGCAGGTTTTCAGGCAAACCTCATCTCCAGGGATAGATGAGCAGGGACTGCAGCATGAAGCCAGGTGGTCCTGGTTGCGTGGTCAAACAAGGAGCTGGGGTACCTGTTGAGTGAAGGAGGTGTCTCCGGGCCTAAGTGTCTCCATGCCTCTGTATTGCTTTGTCCATGACCCTTTGCTACCTCTGAAATTAAGCAGCAGAGCCTGATCCATCATGAGAGGACTCAGGTCTTGCATTAATGTTGAGTCACTGCTAGAAGTCCACTGTGGCTGGCATGCAACACAACATTTTCTGCTTCAACAGCAGAGGGGTTTTTCTCAATACCATCCATGCTGCTCACTCTGTTGGAGTTGAACTTTGAAATGTTTTAAATTCATAAAACATCTAGGAATATGCAGATTTTTGTATCAAAAGTCAAATCCAAGAGCCTATTAAATACTATAAGTACTCTATAATTGGCTTGATTAGTCTAATATTAACTCCAAGTGACACTTAAGTGACATCAACTGTGACAACAGAACTGACATTTTTGAATTGCCTTATTTTTAGGGAGAATGTTGATTATGGCTTTTTCAATTGTCGCTGTGGCATAATGCTCATAGACCGACATATTTCTGGCAAGCGTGACGTGTCCCTTCTCTCCGGTTGCAGGGATGTGGAAAGTGAGACTTGCTGCTTCTCAGTAGGGTTCCTGCACTGACAGTATGCATTTGTGTCAACAGAAAACCATGAATTTCTGTTAACCTATTCAGAATTAAAAGATTTCATGAGAAACGGTTCTTGATTAGTTATCAGTAATGTTTACCAAGGTAAGGAAGGGGAAAAAGACCACCAGTGTTAATGACAAAGCCTGTGAAGCAATGGCTCCATGAATCCAAGCATATGGTAAAAGAAAGTCAACAGTGCAGCATCCTTTCTTTTTTCTCCTCAGCATCAGCCTACATGTTGTTGATTCTGTTTTAGCTTTCAAAGGATGACAGTTTCAAGTACTTGGCATCTAAGAGGGGCAGTTCTTGCCTGTACCCCTGGTCCCATGTAATGGTCTGGCTCCCAGAATGGCCTTCTCTGCAAAGTGCTGTGCATCCATTTGTTAAGCCCTGCTTTAGATCCTGAAGGTTGTGTTAGCCTCAATAGTATAGGCCAATACTATTATTTGAGTTTAAGTCCTGGCAGGCTTCAACCCAGCAATCTCTAAAAGTTTCCTCTAATCAAGACTCAGTGACCGTAGGCAATCTTTTCATTGAGGGAAAAGCACAATAGCTTTGGTGAAACTTGTTCTCTTGTAATGATCATTTCACCTACATTTATAATCATGCAGAAGAGGATAGATGCAGGATAATTCTAATCATGAGAGAGATGGTTTAACTAACTTCTTGTCTTGGCAGATTGCTGTGCTTGGTGGCCATTTCCCAAAAGATTCAATGCAGAATTTCTGATTGGTTTGTCACGCAGGAAATGCAACATGGATTGTAGCTAAGCAGATTGAGTACTGTCATTGTCTCTTCTGATTGACTAGAAATAACCACATCCACTGTTTTATTATTCAGTTCTTTTCACCTGATAAGTTTTTAACTTTGAAAGCCTATGAGGTACAAGCTTGCACTTTTTCAATCCGTTCCCTGGACAATGGAGCCTTGATCAGTTTGGCCGATAAATTCTGCTGTAATATATGTCATAAGCCTGGTAGGAACCTAATTAAATTGGCCTGTGCTTCCCTTTTGCTTCCTCTTCAGCCATTGATTGGACTTTTATCCAATATCTTCCATATAACTTGAAGGAGTGCAGCTGTCTGTACAGAACCCGTGCTGCGTTACAGCACATATCCAACTTCATCCAGTGTACCCAACTGTACATGCAATAACTTTGCTTCATATCCAGATCTTAAATACATTTCCTTGCTTGATATATTTTATACAAAGAACATTTATGCACTAATTATTTTTTCTATGTATTCCTGTTGTATTTATTTTCCAATGGGCTGTCACTTCTAAAAATCTGTCATTCTCATGATTACATGAGATAAAATCTATAAAAGGTATATTTACCACATACTTGGTTTAATCCAATTACTTGATTTTGAAAATGAGGCTTTTTTGCACTTCATGGTTTTTGTGGTCTTAAATGCTGACATTGAACATTGCCTTCACTGCCATTGTTGATGGCAAAGTGTTTTATTCATAGTTTAATATTTTCTGTGTAAGCATTCCAAAGCCTCCTTATCCTTAGTGCTTTGGATATGACAGGGGGAAAGAGCATGTGACTAACAAGGGCAGTATGTCTTGTTGCATGCCTGTCCAGTGACACTACCTACATTCATCTCATATGTTACAGCTCTGAGGCTAATTATCCAAGAGTAGTAGTCACAGTTAGTGTGCTTGCATGTGACGGGAAGTCTGTTGATTTTTCTTGTGTGATCTTCCAGGAGACCATTTTCTACTATAACTTTGTAGTTTTAAAATTGTTCCGTGGCTACATAAACGTGAAAAATCACCTGTTTCATGTGTCCTACTTTATTTGAAACGTTTTTCTTGCCTAATCAGTGAATTTATTTCACATGCTAATGTAAGGCTCTCCTCTCCAGTTTCCACCACAGAACTGTGAAGCTTGGAACATCATTACAAGTGGAAGTGTTATCTGCTAATTCCTGAAAATCTGTCATTCTGAAGTGAGGGTAGTGTAGTTCATGCAAAAAGAACCAAGAATAGGATTTTTTTTTGCGTAGTTTAACACTGCAGTGGACCGGGAGCCTTTAGTTTAGTTGTGTGTTGTTAGATAGACATGGTACTTTTGTCTTTTGAGATTAAATCTTAAAGGATTTTGCGTGGGCTCTGTTTATGTGTGTTCCTAGCAAAGATCGTTAGGTAACAGCAATGTTACCTGCTGTAAATGTGTGGGATTGTCTTGAGAGATAAGAGCATCCAAAAGTGACTACCAACCCAGAAGCAGGCTGTTGTGAATTCTAAGTTTCTGAGTTCCTGTTTTCAGGACTGACCTGTGTTAGGATAACGAAAGGCTGCTGTTGGCTGAGTGACTGAAAGCTCTGTATTGTGAGTCCCTGTTATCCAATTTAAAAATCTCTTTTAAGCATTACCATCAAGGATTCTGATTAAATGTTTGTTTGGGTGTTTTTTAATACACGTAAAAAGAAAAAAGGTAGGTCTGTCTATCTTTGAAATGATACAAAGAGAGAGAGAGAAGCACAAGGATTAATGGTTACCTGGACTGGAACATCTGCTAGATGCTCAAATGAAGTGCTTGCCTGGTTATTTCTATTGACCAGAGCTCACAAAGGGTTTTCTGTTCCAGTTGTAGATCTGTAAAACCTCTGACTATGCAGATGATCTTCTTAATGTGTCTGGTCAGTTGTCCTCGTTTTGCTTATATCTGAGAAAATCCTGCAGGAAATAGTGGTAGAGCTGGGCTCCATGGTCATGCCCTAATACTTCACTTGTCGAACAAAGAAAACCCTTAATTACAAACTCAGCCACATTAAAAAAAAATTGTTGAGGGCTGACATTTGTGCATGAATTAAATGTATGATGTGTTTGTTGTGGAGGCATGAGGTTGTAATTAGGGTTTTATATGATATTGTAAAAGGAGATTAATGTATAGTGTGTCTCCTTATCAGCGGGAAGCAGGAACCAGTTCCCTGTGACAGCACAAAGCTGGTCCCTGTCCCCAGACATGTGCCATGCAGGCACGGGCTTTAGGAACCTATTTAAGGGGTTTCCATTAGATAGAGTTTAAAAATACCGGGAAGGCAGAGGTTGGTGACATAGGAGTTAGGAGTGCTTTTTGAGGTTAGCTCTAGGATTTTGTAATTTGCTAAAGTAGCAAAATGTCCCCTGTCTGACCATGATACAGTGCCTGGCAGAGGCAAGGAGGTCCAGACAACTCTTGGGCCAGGTGGGAGCTCCATCAGGAAGCTGCACAGGGGCACAACTGGGCACCTTCTAGTAAAGTCCATCTGTCTTTTTTTCTTCAGGGATTTGCTGTGATACCCAGATTTTGCTGCACTGCAGAGCTCACAGAAATTTCTATTTGAGCCCTAACCATCACCAGCCAATTATTCAAAGCAATTTGCTCGTTCAACCGTCTCCCCCTTCCCACACTAGTTTTTTTGATTGTTTTCTTCTTGCTGCCTTCTCCCGGCTTCTTCCGATGTGAGCTGAGCTGCACAGCAAAGGTGGTTGTGAAGTCTTTTGCATACAGGCAGGATTGATGTTTTCTACCTCTATCCTCTACTGAGTTAAAATGATGTTTTTAACTTCATCTGTGAGACTTGCTTTTTATGTCCAACACAATCGACAGGACAGGCCCAGCCCTCTGCTGTTCTTTCTCTCCCTGGATGGGAAGCCCCCATTTCCCCATCTTCTTGTCATAATTTCAGGATTCTTTAAAGCCACCCACGTGCGTACATAAGTGCTTTTCTGAGCTGTGCATAATGTGGTCACTTGAATGCTTCTGGAATGCCTAGGTATCATGTGAAGATAATGATCCATATAAATGCATTTCATAGCAAGAGACTCATCTATAGATGGTGTGCGTGTAGGTTGCCTTAAGCGCTGAACTGCTTTTGCGTTTTGTTCCTCTCTCCACTTGTTCAGCTTTAGATCCCTTTTTTCAGCTTTGTATCTTTAAAAAGCTTTGCTTTTGTTAGCTACATTAGAGATATTAATTGTGCTCACAGAAAGCCACAGTTAGGTGCATACGTATCAAAAGGCACTGTGCTCTTCATCTGGGGGAAAATTGCAGATTGTTTTCTTTAGTGATTTGACTGGTTGGTTGCTGCTCAGTGGGAGAAGAAAGCGGGAATGCTTTTCCTACAATTTCTACATTCGTTCTTTCTTTACAGTGTGTTTGAGGAAAAATGTCAGGTTTTTTACACGTGGTTCATCCTGGGTCTGCAGCCCTCCAGAAAAGTTCTGTTCTTAAGGTTTATAGAAACAAAAAAGTATCAATTTTCAAAACTATTAATTAAAATCAGCTCCAAAATAAATTTTTCTCTTTCTTTCTCAGTGAGACAACTAAGATACTTAGCAGTTTTAGGTATTGGCTGGTGAGGGGTGGTACTTCCTTTTCCTATCTGTATGTATAAAAGTATAGCTTGTCTTTGATGTGTCAGAACCTCATGGTTGAGTCATCTCTGCGGCCCCGAGTCTTCTTACTCCAAGACTTTGTGTCATCTTTCCTTCTGCTGCACAGCCCAGTCGTTTCCTGCTGACGCTGTGAAACATGTCCTTCAGATGCCTGAAACTGGAGAGCAAATTTCTGCAATTAGTGAGCATAGAAAATAATATTACCCTCACCATGGCCTTATGAAGACTGCATCTTCATAAGCCTTATGGAGAGTCTGGCGTCACGAGTCAGTTCCTGGAATGGAAAGAAATCAGACCTTTGCCTAACAGGGACTGTGGATACCACCAGCATGGTGTTGTTAGGGCTTCTCTGATGGTTAATGTGAGATAGACCCGTCTCAAACACATTTGCAGTGTTTTCTTATTTTAGTCTCCATATTGAACTCCCGGGAAGCCTGTCTTGACTTGTGCCTTTAACCCTGTTAGTTTGTGAAGGCTGAAAGTTACCATCTGCATATTCCACATCCTAGGCATTGAGTGAGAATGTGTTAGCTACAAGGCCTGCTAATGGGTCCTTAGATGTCATTGGTCTGGAAGTACTTTACTTGAAGCATATTACCCCCCCAAAATTAGACAGGTTCTTGGTTGGGAAATCCAAGCATCCTCTGATCTCATGTTGACAGGAGAGTTTAATGGCTTCCTCTTTGTATGTTCTAAGAAAGATCTCACTACAGACATGGACTGGAGAATAGGAGAAGATTTAAAATAATCTCTAAAGATGTTTTCTCAGTTAAAAATGAAAGAAAGTGATTTTTGATCCCCATAATCATGCTTTCATTTTGAAACAACATAGCCTAGGAAAGTAAGCCTGCTGGTCGCAAGCTAATGCTTTCATAATTGTTTAAATTTAAAAACAAACAAACAAACAAACAAACACAAAACCACCCAACACTATTAACACAAATATGATCAGAAATGGGAACAATTACTCAATTTAGTAAATCACATTAACATTATTAATCAAAATACTGAAGGCAGGCTGCTGACAATACTGATCTGTGTGCAGCATATTAGTGAAACAAGGAAAAAGGCTTGTATTCTGAGATCATCTATATACTGCAAAGCCAGGATGTATCCATCATGTCACTAAATGTCATTTATAACCCATTGTATAATCCATTCCTGACTTAACACTTTTGCACTGCAGGCTGCCAGAAAAAGCAAGAAAGCTTCTTAATGTTGTTCAGATTTTAAAACATTCATAATTTGGGATAAAGTTAAAAATACTGATAGAGCATCCCTATCAGAGTTTATGAACGAAGAGGATGTACCCCAAGTGAGTCCCTGCTGCACAGCACATTATTGGCTTTTCTCACAGCCAGATAACCACCAAGGCATTTTTTCTGGGCCTGAAGTGGCACTGGCATAAAATCAGTTTCTAAATCACATTGTATATCACAATGCTACCTCTAATGATTATATATATTCTAACTTCCAAATAATGTCTTCTCCAGAGTCTTCAAATATTGCCTTACCTAGTCAAGCAAGACCTCATTTTAATGATTCAGCACATTCACATGTGTAAAAGGAAAGCTGTGACAGGGTTTTGTGGTTCCTGAGCAGGCGGTTTTCCCTCTGCCAGCTGACCCGGGAACATTAAGCTGCTGAAATACCCAACTCTTCCTGCCTGGCAAACCCTGTGTTTGTTCTGGTGCTGCAATGTCAAATTTATAGCTTCTCCTTGGAAATAAATATAGTACTGGAAAAAGGTGCCTGCCACAGAGCAGTGGCAGGATTTTGGTATCTTCCCCTGCTGAGGGGACAGGGAAGCCATGCCAACTTCTGCTGGTTTGTCGTGCTCTAAAGAGACTGAAGGGACAAGGATTTCCATCTTCAAACAGGCAGGTTTTGTCTTGTCTGCCAAGGCTGCCAATAGTTTTAGAGGCAGGGCACCCATCCCTTGCAAGTGCGTTAATCATTGTGCTGCATGTGATAAGCCACCAAACAGCTGGTGTGCACCAGGGACTTATAGGTTCTGGCAAAGTGCAAGAATTGTGCCTTGCTAGGTAAAAGATGCTAAGTTGTCATCATGGGTTTTTTTCTTCACCGGCTCTGTTCAACACTTTTTAACATAATCTGTGTGAAAAGGGATAGCTTTTTGACCTTCTTTTGTTTTGTGCCAGTATATTTATTATATCATACCATGCTATAGTTACATCATCAAACATGCTGCTCATTTTCATTTTGGTCTGTGGATTCAGAACAGAATTCTCTGTCCTTTTGGATTTGTTGCTAATTTCTTTAGTGACCAAGCAAGACCACAAAATTCAAGGTAAATTTTGTTATCAATGAACACTTGAAGGGAAACTTGAGATACTTTCTTTCAGAACACCTTTGAGACCCCTGTAAGAGACACAGTGATTCGTTCAGATGAACAAAGATGTTATTCAAATTGTTGACATGTGATAAAGTACTTTAGTGAAGGACTCTTACCTGATTTCATCACATCCCCTGCAGTTTCTGTATGTGACCTGTGAAAGGACAGGGCTTGCAAAGCATACTCAAGTAGGTATGTTTGCATGTTGTGTCACTGGTATAGATGCTGGCACTCGATACCTTTGCTTGACCATCTGGTTTAGCACTTGCAGCGGCAGTGGACTTGCACAAACCAGAGGTAGGAAATAATTGGGATCTTCCAGTGATTAACTTACCTGAGCAAGCAAAGGATATGCAAGCACAAAAAGCTTTGTGCGCTGGTCAGTGTTTGCATTACAGCTAGAATATCTTTACAAGTTCGATTTTTATACACTTAATTAAGGAAATGGATCTTTCTCATGAAGCAGATTCCAAGTCTGTATCCACTCCTGTTGAAATTGCCAAGGATTTTTCAGTTGGCCTTAGGCCTGTGTCAAAAGCGATGAATGTGATGCAAAAGAGAGTGCTTGGGTTTTCAGGGGAAAATCTTGACCTCTACAGTGAAACCATGGGCAGTAATTTCTGTCAATTACTGGCATTGTGGAAGAAATCCACAACAATGAGATGGTTAGCTAAAAGAATGCTACCTGGCTTTTTTATAGTATGTGTTAAGGTCCTAAGATCTTCAGACAGTTTTAAATTTGGGTTGAATTACTACTTTGCAATAGAACAGATATTTGAAATGGCATTTTCACTTTATTTACATGTCTCTGAGCTAGGGTTCAGTGTCCCTTTTCACAGCTGGCTTCATCGATGTCACTTAGGCCAGAATCCAAACATGTGGCCCTCATATTACCTACATGTGACATCATTTTCGGTTGCTAAAGAAATGCAGAATCTGAAATGGAGGAGGAGGAGGTGGAAGGGACTGCAGGCTCTAGTCTATAATTGGGAATCTACTTTTATTAAAAAATGTCTTAGCAGAAGCTTTGTTGTTCATCTTTCCATATAAGTGGATATATTCTCATTGTCTGCAGTTAAGAGGAATATTTTTAACAGCTATTGAAAGGTCCTTGGGGTACATGTGTGTAATAATAATTTTTTACTTTTAAAGCAAATCATCTGTAAATCCCATTAGTTATCATTTTTCAATTTTCATCTTTCTAAGCGTGATTTAACTTCAAGTGTTGCAGTTCTTAAATCTAATTAAAGAATCGCCTTTAGTTCCCATCAGAAAGTCGACCTACTGTAGATTGTTTGATTGAACGTTGGAGATGAACAAATTAAAGCCCCTACCCGTTCTGGTATGAGAGAACTGTGGGGACGTTCCTAGGCTGTAGAACAGGACTGAATGTGGCTGTCCTCCCGTGGGAAGTGTAGACCTGATTTCATGCCAGTGGGGCTACAGGAAGACGCAGTGGGGCAAGCAGTGGGTAGATGAAGGAGGCACCATTCTCCTGATGCCTTCCTGGGAGGTGATCCCTGCCAAGGGGAGAGGGCCACAAAACCAGCCTTAACTCTACCCCTTCAGTCAGGGTCCTGGTGGGCAGCAGTGATCCCTTTCCCCATCAGCGCAGTGTGTGGCCTCTACCTGCTGCTGCAGCCCCACTTTGTGCTTGGCAATATCTGATAGCAGCAACCATGGAAACCACTGCTGACAGTGGCATACAAAAGATTTTGTTAATTAAAAGATGTTTAAAATTTTATTAAAGTCACTATCTTAAATCCACTGTGGATATTGCAAATGGCATCCCACTCTGCCATCACTCTTCAAACCTGAAACGCAGCTGGAGATGAAGTGCCCCTTTGCATCGAGTTCTCATCTTCTGTTATCTTAGCACACAGTCAGAAGGCATGTATGAATATTAAAATTTCTATAGTTGCAGCAGTGAGGGCTTGACTCAACTCTGTGAGCACCCATAAACTCTCTTATCTGTCCCCCAGCTTAGCAGAGCAGTTTTTGTCCCAGCCCTTAGTGGAGGAGGCTCTGCAGTGGAGCCATTCTGAGGAGAACAGGGAAGATAGAGAGGAGCAAGCAAGAAGGGAATGAAGCTCGATAACCTAGAAAACAGTACAAAGTCTCTGCAAAGTGAATGTGAGAGAGAAGATCAGACTAAATTCACACAGACTGAAGGGAAATAAAAAGCTAAAATCTCATGAGAAACTTGTGGGTGATTGAGTGAGGAAATGCTGTGTGTGCTGAGCCTGGGGGGGTCTCACAGGAAGTAACCAAAACTGTCTCTGTGGCCTGGATCTGAGCTATGTGTGAATCCAAACATGGTTTGATGCCTTTGTATGCAGGAATCACACAGTGCAGGAGGGTCTGTGAACCTGAGAAGTTAGCAGTCTTTGCTAAAAACAGCTCTAAGTGTCACTGAACCAGCAACTAGATGTTATTCTTTAAGAAAAGATGTTCTCACTACATGGAACAAAGACAGGGAAAACTAAAAAGCCAGTAAGGGACATTCTTTGGGCTAGAAGAGTTGATGGAGTTTGAGTCTCCAAACTGATCTCTTCCCTGAGACAACTAAAGGTGGTAGCTGTAAGGTGACACGAGAGCCTGGGACTGAGCTGGCAGAATTACCAGCACTTCTGGAAGAGCTTGCTTCCAGCAGGGTCTGTGACATGCCAGACTCCATGTAAACTCTGAGGAAAGGGTATTTGGTGTTCTTATGGGCATACGGACAGATGACTGTTTCAAGGCTCCTTTATTAACTTTTTTTTTTTTTAGTTGTCCCTTTCCATCAATGAGTAGGCTATGACTAGTTTTTGCTAGTATAAATTAGCTCTGGTGGCTTCTGCTGAGACTTGGAAGATTAAATGTGTGGCATCCAGAATAGAGAGAATTAATTTGCTGGTGTTTTCTGTTCGGCAAGACAATGATAATTGCCTTTTTTAAAATTATTATTCGTTTCACATTTAAATGAGTGTAAAATAAAGGCTGTATTTAAACTTTTTCAAGGAAAATATTAACTTACTCTAAGGTCAAAATTTCTCAAATTCTTATCCTTGTTACTTCATTTTAATTATTATCAGAAATTGATCTTTTCTCTCAGCAGAAATAATTGGTTCTGGCCAATAGCAAACCCTCATCTCGATTTCATTGGCTTGTATCTCAGGCAACACAAGAGACATTCTGTAATGGCTCAAAATATCCCTGCTGGATAATGTAAGTAGACCACCAAATTAATCCAATTAAACTTTTTAACCTTTCAAAGTTAAAACCCAGTACTGCCCTAAAAACAGAATAAATGGAACTAAACATGACCAAATCTTTTTGTCGCGTGTAATTTTTCCTTATTAATATACACTTAAATAAAAATGCAGTGATCTCTATTGGTTATTTCTGTTTACTGTTGTTACCAAGTAATTAATTTTATACTTAAAGTGAACATATTGAAATAAAGAACTGCACCCCAGCAACATACCTGCAGTTCTGCAGTTAAACAATATTGCCCCTCTGTGTGTTGAGGATTCAAACCAGTCAATTTGTAATTTGTTTCCTAACCTCCAGAAGGAACAAAAATGAATTGTACGGAGAAAGGAAAAGGACAGAAATAGTATTGGCCTGTCTTGCTGAGTAAAGTGATAGATAAAGTGTAAATCAGTGAACAGCGTAAATTATTTTATTGCAGAATGAAACGACACACTTGGAAAATGGTTGCTCCCTCTCTGGCATGGTTGTTCCACATCTGACACCTACCAATGTCCCTCACAAGGGCGCTGATGGCAGCTAAAGGTTGCATTAAGGAAAGCATTTCAAGCTGACTCATTTCAATAAGTGCACAAAATCCCTGGATCACCTGACAGTGGCACATAAGAAGTGGGTGTTTTTGTTTCTCCTTTGCTAGCAATGTGAAGTAAGATTACAAGGCTTTTTCCAAACCTTTCCTCCCCTCTTTCATGCTATGGGGTTGATGAGTGGAGGAAGAGAGCAGGGAACTCTGTAGCAGTGCCCTGTGTCATTCACACCACTGCCTGATGCAGGTATGGGAACCTATTGTCTTCTTCCTTACAAAAATGAGGCTCTCAATCAGTAACATAATATTCCCCAAAAGTGTAAAAACAGTGCGTTTGTGTCAGGTACAAGGTAAATTTATCAAATTTAACAGAGTTTTTCATTAGTTTTTCTATTACTTCATGTTACTTCAGTCCCATTCAGCAATACTGTTTCAGATATGAGATACAGCAGAGAACTGTTCTGCTACAGGCTCTGAGCAGAGGAGACTCCCTCAGCACTGTGTCCTGAAGAGGAGTTTGCATTTCAAATTCACTGTAAAAGTCAGATGCAAGTCAGAAGGGGGAAGGGAAAAAAAGGCCCAACAACCCAGAAAAATTAAAATCCTCCTTTGCAGACATAAAGACTGTGTTTTGGGAAGGGCCATCTCTAAGCCCTCCACCTGAAGCAGAGACCAAATCACATAGGTCTCATTTTCTGGTTCCTGGGGAGATGCTGAGCTGTTCAGTGGGAAGCAGTCTCTTTGTTGTGAACATTTGCTGGATTGTTTCATGTCAGTGGTTGGGGTCAGGTTTTGTGATTTGCTTTCCAGCTGTGCTTGCTGTGGCCACCAAGGACGGCACAAGAGGCTCATGGTGAAAAGTGGAGTTAAGCACTTTTCAGAGCAGTCCCTGTGGGTGAGGTGGCCCTACCAGTAGGCCCTACCTCTGGCTATCAGTACTTGGCTTTCACTTGGGACCATGCTGTTGTGGGGGATGAAGTTTGATGGGGCTGGCGAAAAGGGTTGTGTTTAGGCTGCTAAATTCAATGTCCAGGCAGAGGATGACTAAGGTGAATCTCATCTGTAGTTTGAAGGTTATAAAGTGTCACAACCTAGATGGAAGTCGACAGTGACATACTTTTTCAAGAAGATGACTTGTTTGTTGGATGTGAACAGTGTTGCATGTATGATGCATGGATTAATCATTTAAGGTATCTCGTCCTGATAAGGACTCAGCTGGACCATTTGTGTGTCCACTTTGGGGCACAGCCCTTTAAGAAGAATATAAGGAAGGGCAAAGGTTAACAACAAGAATGACAATGTATTTTGAAAATAAGATGCGGGACAGCAAGCTGAAATAATGGAAGTTTTCACTGGGTCTCTTGGCTAGGCTGTGTGCCCCTGGAAGGTATAAACGCCTGCTGGAGAGAAGGAATAGCCTGTGATCTGTCTGCTGTGAGTTAGATAAAGAGCAGTAAGTTGCAGCAAGGAAAATGTAGGTCAGATTTTAATAAAAAACTTTGCACCAGAGAAGGGAGAGAAGCACCAGAGAGTCTGCTTGCAGCAGTCCTGGGATCTCCAACACCCAGGGGAGTTTGAGAAGAGCTGGATAAATGCTGATCAGGAGGGTCCCCACAGTCTATTTGAGCCATGTAGTTCCCTCATTCTTATTTTATGATAGTTAATATTGGAAAATTACCACTGCAGATGTGAAAAGTGGGAACATGCCTGTGTCTGGCAGTGGATCGGCACTATGTGCATGTGAGGATGTAGTGGGCGATGTGGGAAGGCAGATCTCCTAAGCTGTTCATCCCATCCTAGCAATTGCAGATCGCTGCGTTAGTGGGTAGCTCTGCTCCTCTTGAAGACATCCCCTTCTTTGTATAGAAATAATTTCTTAAATTTTTCCAGTGCTTTTGATTATGGGATTTTTACTGATGGCTACGTAGTATTTTTGTATCTGATGTGTACTGCATAGAAATAATATCAGCGCATCTTCCAGCCTGGATTCTGCATTGCCTCGTTGGGGTTTTTTGTCATGTGTCAGGTCACTAACATCACTTCAGTAGGGTTTTATAATTGCATTTAATATGTCACTTACTATGCACGCCTCATCTGATTTCTATGGCACTAATGAGATAATTTATCTTTGCTGGGTTGCAGTCAGTTGTGTGTTGATAACGCATTTAATTTTACCAAGTTACAATATCTTGGCTGATTTTAGAGAAGGGTCAGAGCCAAGATAATTTTGTATTTTAAAATACTTATCAACTCTAAGCCTTTAATGTTAGCTTTCTCTTTGTCTTTTCAGTTAGAACAGCTCCAGCCCGAATTTTATTCAGAGAATTCATAAAACTTCTTCTGTCTTTTGATTGAGAGAGGAAAATATATAGAGAAATTCTGTGCTAATATTTGTTACCTGTCTAGGGCTCATTTAGGGAGGGGGAAGATGTCAGGGAAACAGAGCCAGTTTTCATGTATCAGAGCCACCAAAAAATCACGACTTCTTACCTTGCAGCAATAAAAAGCCAGCAAACAAATTAGTGGGTGGGAGGAGTATCTTCCATGAGTGGTTTTTTTGTTGTTTTGTTTTAATTTGTGAGGACTATCTGGAGCTGTATTCTGTCATTTTAGCCTGAATAAGGCATAGCATTTGTAGAAATAGTTTTAGATTTTAGCCACTTCTTCAAGTACTGTATTTTACTCCTGTGCAGCAGTTTTCTTGCAAAGTTAATTGCTCTTTTATTTTACAGCGACCTTGACTGTGTTTCATATCTGAAGAAAAATGACATTTGGGTTTTCTAATTTAGAAGCACAAAAGAGGTTGAAAAAGACAGCTTTAGTACCTGATTCGCATGCTGAAAAAAAAAAGGGTGCTTGTTTTAAATTACAGGCTGCTGAAGCTGGGACCAAAGATAACGTTATTAGACTTTTGAAATAAATACAATTAGTGGGACAACAGGGCTATCATTTGGGCCACCTCTTGTGTAAATACCATATTAATTTTCATGAGCAGGATTTCATCATTTAAATCAAGTATGTCCATGTATGTATTTTTTAAGCTTTCTTGTTTTCCTCTCATTTGGAGATTTAAAATGTCTATAAATGTTCGTGTTTTCCAAAGTCCACCCTGACAGAATTTTTGGAAAAGGGGGAACCTACCCTTGTGTATTGTCTGTTCCTCTGGTTAAGATCTGTGAGATCTAAGAGAATACAGGTTATACTTTGTAATGGAAAAAACCTCTCCTGACATGTGAAAAGAGTAGTCAATTAGAGAATGTTACCATGTTTTTTTAAGGCTATGAAAAGGTAGGATAAAATGAGCACTCTGGCTCGTGCTGAGCTCGTTGGGAACAGCTGCCATGCAGGATTCCTCCTGAAAACCTTGTCCAAACAAATCATCATTTAAATACAGGAGTTGTCACTTTACCAAAGCCTCTCTCTTGCAAGATCTTTCACGTCTGTGGTTGAGATGGATGTATTGTAGTACTGGAGCCTACAATACATCTTTCAGTAGTCTCTTAAGCTCAATTTGGTACAAGGTGAGTCAAAGCAAAGGGCAACACTCAGCTCATGCTCAGTCATGTTTCGCAAGGGCTCAAGTTTTGTCAAACCTGTAAAGAAATCTGGAGTCCAACAGTGATGCTTTGCCTGCATTGCCTCTCCATGTATGGATAGAGATTCTATAAATTCCCTACTATTTTTAAGACTGAGATAAAGGGAAAAATACCCTGTCACAAAACCAAACATTTTTTTTTTTAACCTTTTAAAAGCACAGACATGGTATATTCTGGGTGGGCAGTGGTATCAGTGTGATGTATTGGCAAGATTCCCATGTCTCCCATGGGGCCAGCAGAAGCGTGTATTATTCTGACATGCTATTTTGAGAGGAAAAAAAAATATTTCAGATCTTTAAATCATCTTTTGTGAGCAAAGATGAGAAAAAAATTACTCCAGCAGCAGACATAGATATATCAGCTTTTTTCCCCCCCTCAAAACACTGCAGTGCGCTTTGTTCCCCACTTCATTGCCTTGACTTCAGCCTGCAGGACAGAGCACTGTGGATTCCTTGTGTATGTCTGATTTTGCACCAACCTCCATCACATTTGTGTTGTGAAAACCAGTGTGTCTGTCATGTCTCCCCTGGGAAACAGCTGATTTCTTTGTTTTGGCAAACCAAAATAAAAGCTGAGAACAGTATAAGAGCTTTTTTCGAACTCTGGTATGACCTGATATGCTGAGAGCTTTTGTTTATTCTTATGTCTCTGACCAAGATGCTAATCACCACCTCAGGTGCTGTAAATCAGTTAAAATGGCACAAAAAGAGAGATTTGGCCTATCTAAAAGATGAAATACTGATTTATTTTTTTTTCCTAAGGGCCTGTAAACCCTTTAGCAGTTAGCAAGATAAAGTAGTTTGAAAAATATCCTAATATTTAACAAATGACCAAAAGGATTTAGGATACTTTTTCACTGTTGATGGAAAATAATACCTTTTAAGCCTGTGGATCTGAAATATTTTCTGCTTTCTGTAACTCCCTGCAGGTGGTAATCAAGTGTGGGCTGAGTCCTAGCAACAGTTTGAGATGAAAGGAGGTAGACATCCCTCCTGCTTGGGGTCCCTCTCCAAAATGCCATGAATGCTGTGTTTGGGAGTCAGTTTCACAGGGAGCAGGGGCAAAGGCTTGTTGCTCTAGGGTTAGGTGCAATGTGTTCTTCCTGTCTGTAAAGCTCATTGGGGCTTTACTAAAATCGCTTTTCTCTTGGATTGAGGTTGCTGCCCAGTGCCATTTCACCAACCAGTCAGCAGAGCTTGGTTTGCCCACCAAACAAGTTTTTGCTGAGGTGATACGTAACCTCTAAAACCCTAAATGTTTGTCCCTTTTCTAGCCCTTCTTGTGCAGAGAATGAAATAGGAAGTGCGGTTTCTCAGTGCATCGTTTTATTTCTGTCATCCAGGGATGGATAAAGTACGTTTAAAGGCACAGGCTCCCCCCAGTAAGCCTTTTGAAGTTGGTTTCCCTGCTGCAAAGCTGGCTGCCTTCCCCTCAGCTGAAATACGGTGCCTATTCAGGAATTGTGTTTGTAGAACCAGTTTTAATCTCCACATGAGGTGTTAAACTGCGGTTAACCTCATGAAGGGTCTGTCCCAAGAAGCACAGCAGATTGTAGTTCTATTCTGTAGGAAGTGCTGTCTTGTAGGCACTTGCTTTTTAGGGGAACAAAGCTGAACTTAAGCACTAAGCCAGAACAGCTTGGCTTTATGATCCCTATGCTGACGGATCAAGGCAGCTCTGGAAATTCCTGTATCTCGAGCTGTTAAATGATGTAAAACCCTCCAAAATGAATATACATGTGTGCAAAAGAATCAGCTAAGTGCTGAGAGCAGCATAACTACGTCAGTCAATGCCAGATCCCAAGTGAATAAATGCAGCCCCCGGAGTGTTTCTGGCGGGTCTGAGCTGGCTGACGAGCAGAGCTTGCTGTGACCATGCCGCTCACCCTCACAGATCTGGCAGAGCTTGGGCTTAGGCGTTTGCATTACAGGCCTTTGCTCAGTCGAGATGGGTGCTCTAATTTATATATGATATTTGAAGGGAGTGTCTGCGGGGAAACCCTTTGGAGAAACACCAGGGTTGGGTCACATCTATTTCCACTCTCTGCTGTCTAGGGTAAAGTGGGTTGCAACTGATGGATGTGATGCTTAATGGCAGTGGTGAATGCATACATATTTCCCAGGATCTCACTAGAGGGGGGAAAAAGCTAAAATGTAGTACTCTGTCTTCAAAAGAATGTGGCTCCTGTGCTTTTTATTAACACAAATGTGTGCTTAGAAGGGAAACGGGCTGGGTATTTCTCATTACAGGTACTATGGTAGTCCTGTATCAGTAACAGAAAAAGGCTCAGATTACCCTCCATAGAGAGTCCCTCTGTATTTGGGATTAGCCTCTTTTCTTCCTTCCTTTTTTTTAAAAAAGAAGCAAGGGAATTTTTTTATTAAACATCTTTATATTCCCTCATATTAGCTGAGTGAGCGGGTATTTGCATCTGGCTGGTCTGTGGCCAGTTTTAGAAGTGTCATCACATAAAGAATTTATCTGGGAACCACATTTAGCTTTTGAGTGTATAAATATAGAAGAATGTAGGAATTTCCTGAAAACTGGTGCATGAAAAAATTAAGGGAGAACAGGAGGAAGTTCAGTTTAATTTCTGGTAGGTCAAAGTATAGAAATACTTGTATGTATTTGTTTTGGCAAACCAAAATATGTTTTGTAGCATCAAAGACACACAAATATTTTTCCTTATCTAGTATGCCAGTCAAATTTTCAGCTTGGGAATGAGATGTGTGTTGAATTTTGTCACCAGTGACAGTCCAGGGAAAGGATTGGTATCACTTTGGTACCAGGTGACATGTCTGTACCATAGTTTAGCAGCCGGCTTAGTGATCTCCAGGGTAAGAATTTCTTCCACTTCATTGAGAACATCCTCTTCCAAGGAAATCAGTGCAGACTCTTGGAAATAGCTTTGTCCTTTCTCCAATTGACTGTCCTCTTAATAAGCAAAACGAGTTGCAGGCATTCCATTAATTGTCCAGATAATTAGCTTTAGGCAATCTGGCATTTCATCTTTGTCTCTGACTTCATCTCAGCTAGTTTTTGTTCAGTCACTGGCATGTGTAATTCCTCATCTATTTTGACATTTCTCTGTCACGTTACCATTTGTCATATTTAAATTCCTCTGGACTCGAAAAAGCTTTAATCAATCGTACTGGTTTGCAACTTACTTATGCTACATAAAACACATACAGCTGTAACTTTTTACACCCACCAATTTAATAAACATGCATTTTCTGTTCCTAATGCACTCACAGCCTTAGCTGTCTTGCCTTGTTCGTTTCATGGAGCCTCCACATAGGCTGTTAAAACCTTTTGTGAGAGTCCTCATTCCCTGAGTGCGTATGCAGTGTTTTAAAGCTAACTTTGTTTGTAATAATCCCTAGAAGAATGCCAGATGGTGAAACACAAGGGTACGCGATGGGGCTGTGTGCGCGCGGCCCATGTGCACACACGCACGTTTTATTTCTTTGTGCACGAGCGCACAGGGTGAGTCAGTGTGATGGAAGGCCATAATAATTAGACAATAAGGCTGCTTTTTTAAGTCACGCAGGTCACTTCACGTGAGGACTGAAAAAAACCCTATTGGCTCCGTGCAGTGTATCACTTTATAGAAAAGCTGTTTAGAAATCTCCGCTGTTGCTGATTGGGAGCGTTACCGTTCCCCAGAAGTTGAACGCCTTCTGCTGCTGGTTCCAGAGGAGATAGGAGAAGCTGTTATTCTGTGTTTGTTTGGAAAACTGAACCTCCCAGTTAGTTACATTGGTCCCAAAGTGGTAGTCTGAAACGCTGCATGGGCATCAGGGGCTAGCTCTTAAATCTGTCACTGGTTCCCTGGGTGTTGCGCACTTTGCATCTGGAACCAGTAATGGGGTGGAAAGATTTGGTAGTAAAAAAGAGAAAAATGTCTTTCTGCTAAGTAGACTTTTTAATTTTTTTTTTTTTTTAAATTAGATTTGAAACAGCTATAAAATTCAAAGTATTAGAACATGATCTGGTGGAGAGGTATTGCCTGTGAAGAAGAAAAACAGAACGGTGTTTGTTCCATATTTGAAAATTGAGGGGAAAATTAGTTCTGTGCTTTACTGAATTTCCTATCCTCGTTTGCTTTCAAAGGGATACACTGTGGCTTCTTTCCCTAAGGACAGAAGAAATTGCCCTTGGCCTTTGGTGTGGGTTTTTTTTGTTTTTTAGGGACAGCAGCAATCAGGCAGAGAAAACTTTACCAAGACACGAATGCTTTGAAGAGCTATGTGCACTGGCATGGCAGCATAGCTGTGCAGCAGCCACTCTCCTTCAGACTAACCAAGACACACCCATCAGGGTGGAAGAACCAGGAATGTTCTGGCATCCCAGTGCAACAGAGCCCTCCTCCTGTGTGCTCAGTTACACCACCTCATGCTGAAGCTGCCTCTGACTTTGCAGATTAAGTGATCAATGAAATCATTGTGAATGTCAAGGATGCTACCTAACACTCAAAAAAGCAAGTCTGCACCTTCCCAAGGAGCCCTGAGGCAAACTGTCCAGTGCACCATTGGAAGTGCTGTACTAACAAGGATCAAGCACTGTGCATCCCAGCTTTGCACAGCTCCTTAAAGATCATGAAGGTGTTTATCTCAATTATATCTCCAAGTCTTGTGTCCATTACTGTGTGGGAAACCTGCCTGGTGCTGCTTATCTTTGAGGGAAAAGTCCAAGGGGCTTCTGAGCTGCTGTTTTGGCTGTGAAATGCGAGGCAGTTCACCTTTAAACCATCTGCTTCTCAGGAAAGGTGTCATGTGCAGACACCAGGTTGGGGGAGAATAATATATAGGGCACTGATTTTGCATGTAAAGTACAGAGAAATAAATTTCTAACTTTGTGCATACAAGTAATACTGCTTAAGTACATTGTGGAGTTAGAACCTATAAAATCCATTGCTTCATTGACAACTAATTGCTGTATAAGCCTTCTAAGCAGAGTTAAGGTGCAGTTATGCCTTTTTAAAGGTGTTAGTCCCCATCAGACCAAGAGGAACAGCCTGCACCTTTCCCTTGCTTTGCTTTTTCCTGCTGAACCTGATACAGTCTCTGCAGCCCAGCATGCTCCATAATGGCTGGATTTTTCGTGTTTAGGGTTCAGCTTCTGAAACACTGTGCTGGATTAGGTATTTTTAGTGGTTAGTAGAGTTAATTGAGTTCATACTCTGCTCCTCTTTATATACAATTTCCTCTTCAAATAAACCAGTGTTTTATGGCAAGAAACACTATTTTTCATAGTCTTTTAGAGCTTATCAAAAGTTCCTGGCTCTAAGATTTTACCATAACTCATCTGATCTTTCTCACAATTACACAAAATTCTCACACACTGACTTACATGGGGCTTTGGTTGATTGGTTTTAGAAAGCCCTGTTTTTCAAGGCCAAGCTTACTCCTCTCTTGGTAAAAAGATTTACCACCTCAGATGCAACAGGTGGGTTTCCCTAACTCATAGATTTTAAAGCCAGAAGGGACTATTAAATTATTTCATCTGCATGACACCAGTATAAAATGTGATTCAAACTAGGTATTTTCTGCAGTGAATCCCCCAAGTGGAAGCTGTTTCAACCCCCTTGGCTGGAAGAGCTTGAGCTTTCTGCGTTGGCTGAAGGAAGGGAGACAGCTGAGGTTGCTTGTGTACTGTTTGGGTAAATACAGTTTGTTTTTAATAAGGATAACTGTAAGTGGTGTGAATCCCTGTAGTTACGGGTGACTCTTTCTCAGCCTCTTCACACATTTTGCAGCCGTGGGAGGAACTATTTGAACACAAACATGATTCGGGATTTATGGAGACTGCTCGTGCAAGTAGAGTTGTTCATTTGCATTGCTATTTGCCTGAATAAGCTTATGTACTATGCTTTGTTTTTTATTTTCCCTCCGTGGATCCACTACTGCCCTTCACCATGATGAGCTTGCAGGGAAGAGTATAAGCACACAGTGGGATTTGGCTTCAAGTTCCAGCTCCAGCCACGCTGTTATGCCCTTGCCTTCCAGCATCTGGGCTAAGAGCTTTTCTCTGATTTATTGCAGGTGTTTCTGAACTAAGAGGTGAGCTACTGCATCTCTGCCACATGTGCTGGCTGGAGATAGGCGTTTGTGCAAGATTACCTGAGAAATGGGTTAGGGAAACTTTGAAGCCGACAGCGCTAATCAGCATCCTGCATGCCCGGTCCATCAGGCACATCAGATTCAAGGGAAGGACAGAAATACCGCGTGCGGGAAATAAGGGTCAGGAGTGACAGGTGGGGAGGAGGGAGAGAGACATTTAAGAACCAGCCAGCAAGAAAATGAAAGAGTCAGAAGTGCATTTGCTGTTGCTGCCTGTCAAAAATCAGAAGCTGGTGCGTGCTTATAGAAGAAGCCATTTTTTGCTTTAGCATCTCAGATTCTAGTTTGTTGCTGTTTATTTTGCAGTGGTTGGGCAGAGTGTATCACAGTGAGGTCCCAGGCTGTGATTCTTTGGTTGGCAGCTTTGTGGTACTCTCCTAAATTACAGTAACAAATGTATTAGAGTAATAAAATATAATGCTGCAGGTTTTTTCCTGGGTGTGACAACAACAATTTGCCTTTAATCAAGAAGTTATGTCCTCTTGAAATTTCATTTATAGGCTGTTTTGTCAAATTAGGAGCTTGGACTATTTCCTGTCAGTCTTATTCTGCATTATTTCTCCTGAATTATTTAAAGGTATTAAAAATGCATAGCACATACACTGTACCAAGTTTAATGAAAGGAAGGATTGGTCCCGACTTTACTTTGAATTGCTCATTAGCCATTATTTATTGTTGCACTTTATTTCATTTGGGAAACAGAATGAACTCAGTGAATACTTTCTGATGGACATTACTCAGTAATTCCCTCATGTTATTTAATAGATTTTGTAGATCTACACATATATGTTTGCAAAGAAAGCTCATTTTCCATTTAAATTGACATGGACAAAGTCACCTTTACATTACAAGAATTTACCATGATAAAATCTAGTGGGTGTTCTTTTTTTTCCAAATCATGTGCCTATTTCTGTCTTCAGTCAGGGTGGATGGAGTCAAATAAAAATTTAAGACAAATCCCTTCTACCTCACCTCTCTCTGCCGGTGTCCTCTGCCATATATTTATCTTTTAAGGATCTGGGGTTTTTGCCGTGAAACTGTAGAAGAATGTCATCAGGAAGCTGTAATCTTGTTAAAATACTATGAAATTAAATGATCTTCATGTAAATGGTTGGCTATTGTATTTGATTTCTCTGATACTCAGCACCTTCCTTTGACTGGACAGTTAATAGGTTGGTAAATAGTAAAGCAATTCCATTGCTAATTGGATATGTATTAGCCTGGCTAATACTGGAAAAGCATATATATCAGTTACAAAAAGACATAATACTTCTGATGTCATCCATGCAGATTGAGGCAAAAGCTGGCAATGGTGTGGGGTGTGGCTGAGGACCTCAAAGTCATGGCTGACCTCTGGGGCTGTGAATCAAGTGATGGGAAGAGCATTTGCACATTTACTGTCTTGCATATCTGCAAGGCTCATGGAATGATTGTGTTCTTCTAGATCCAGCACTTGTTCAAGAAAAACAGAAGACATTTAAACAACTGATCACAACTAGGCTGTAGTTTTGCTGCTTAGGAGAAAGGCACTCTATGAGTCTGTAATTGTCCAGATCTCTCTTTCAGGCTTGCTTACATCAAGTTTTTTTAAAAACCTGTGAGTTTGGGATGGTCCCTTTCCCAGCCTGCAGACCATCCAAAGCCCAATCAGTTCCCATCTCTCAACTCAGCATCTTCTGATGGTTGCCTGATTTAAGGGCTGATTTTCCTATTTGCTGTGGAATTCATCTCCTACCTCCCTGATATGGTATCATGCTCTCAGGCAGCTGAAGCCCTGAGAAACAGTCTGTCTTGCAGCAAGACATCCCCAGCCAACACTGATGGTCTCCACCAAGAAAATCTCATCCAAAACAAGGAGTGACCTTGTCAGTTATGCCATGTGCAGTAATTATGCACATTTGCATAAATGTCACTAACATGCTATTGCTTCTAGATGAGCTGGTCCTCACTTAACAGTAGCACAGTACTAAGCCATTAATTATAGGAGTCAGAGGAGAGGTACAGCTGCAGATCTGCCCTGTCAGGATTTATCAGGCTCCATTTTATAATCAATGGTTTATTTATTAAACCATCACAAATGGTGCATGCGCTCTAGCCACAACTGGCTGCGGCTCTGCTTGGATATTTCATCTGAATCAATGGAAGCAATCATCTGCTTTACATCAGGTATCGAACCTGTGCAGGTCCTCGAGTGATAAATTACTTTATTGTCTGGGTGGAATTGACTGGAGTTGATTCCTGGAGCTGAGTGTTGGGAGAGGGGTGGTAGAAAAACTGAATTCCTCTGTAACTGGTGCTTTTGTGCTCTTTCTTTTCTTTTCTTCCCCCCCTCCTCACCCTAGCTTCTGCAAAGCAAATCAGAGTCTTTATCTCTGCATGGCTGACTCTGATGCAATGAGAGGCTGGTGAGCTGGGGTGAGAGGGAACATACTGGAAAGCAAAAGGGAAGGGGATTTGTGCTGCTTTGGATGTGTTAGAAGTCAAGGGAAGCAGTGGCCGTTGCAGTGGGCTTGGCTCTGACCTCTTTGGATCAGACATCACACACAAATGGTCCCAGCATACTTTGGGGATGCTATGGGCCCTTTGGCTTTTAGGGGCTGCTGCCAAAAAATGAAAAACAAACAAAATTCCATTTGAAGCAAAGCAGTTTCTGAACCCCTGGAAATACCTCCTTCAGCCCTTCTCATTTATGTTGGTCAGGCAGGGAGTTGACACTAAAGCCAACATCAGAAAATTATAAAGCACAATTACAATATCCTTTTCTTTTTCAATTAAAAAAAAACAGCGCAATGTTTCTCTGCATAAACAGCCTGTGGCTGTTTATTTGTTTTGGGAGGTGGCAGGGCACTTCTTAAGTTCATTTTTGCACACAAAGATCTATTTTTGATAGGGACAGCATATCCCTTCATATCCCTCTGAATCATGGGACTTTGAAGCTCACAAGTTTTATGTTCCCATAGCATCATTCTTCTCTTTACCTCTGGCCAGAGGTCTGACAAAGAAGCCAGAGTTGCTCATGTCTTCTCACTCGCTGGATGTAGCCCCTATAATATAACATCTGACCTGAGGACTTTTTGGTGGCAAACTTGCTCTGAGGTCATCATACTTGTACCATGTAGTCATTTGTGTTACTGCAACAGCAAAGGCTCTTCCTCACCTGTTAATAGGATGCCGAGAGTACTTTGGCTGCGTGCCCTGAGACTTGAAAGAAGCCCCAGTTGCTTTTCACAAGGCCTGTTGAAGGCTGTAGGTGGTGTCCTGTTTTCTACAGTGAGCTCCAAGCCCATGGATGTTGCAAGAGAGAAGTCTGCCTTGATGTGAATCCCTTGCCTTTGCACTGGGGATAATTTCAGCCCAGCCCTGTGTTCTTGACAGCTAATTCACCCTCACACAGCCTGCTTTACAGGAACTATATGATTTGCATGTTGTGTGGGGTCTGTTATTGACATAATGAGGTTTTATGGGATTAAAGAGCCTGCTGCCAGAACTAATTGGTCAATGGAATATATAGGTTTTTATAAACCTCCAAAACTAGCCTTTATAAGATCTGCACTAATATATTTCACATAATTCAGGCGTAGTGTTCCTCCTTTATGACCAGTATGTACAGGAAGACAGAGGATTGCCATGTAAGATTGCCAGAGACATGTAAGACCTTGGTATGCCACAGTGTGGCACAAAAGAAAGGATTGGGCCGGTGTATTCTAAAAATACTGCATTAAATAAGTATGTACCATCTGTATTTGCTAAATTATATCCATGATACTTAGTAATCAGTCTGTAGTCCTGAACATAGAAAGGGGTGGGGCAGTAATTTTGTTTTCACCTGGGAATATCATGATCTTTTGCCTTATCAAATAGTTAGGTCTGAGTAGGCTTCTGTATGGGCTACTGGAGGCAAATAACAAGGCATTGAATACTCAAGTGTATTCCTCACCATGCACTCACTTTCAGAAGTGTATGCCAAACTTTAGCAAATGTAGCTAGAGTCTGCACCATGTGGGACCCGGGGTTATATTCCCAGTTCTGCTGCTGGCTGCCATTTGACATTGAGCAAGTCATTTAACATCAGCATGGCTGTCTTCTCTCTGCTTGGGGCTTGTTTGGTGACACATAGCTGTAAACTTAAAATGTGGAGTGGAAACTTTCCCGAGTAGAAGCAGGGGAGAGAATTAATTTCCCACTGGAGCTCACAGTTGATGCTGTGTGATGGGGCAACACCAGGGAGTGAGAGGTAGCTAGATAGGTAGATACATACATACATGCATACATATATATATATATACATACATACTTAACCATCTGGCAGACACAGCTTGCTCTCAGCATTTCCCTACATCTTCCTCCGAAGTGCTGCCTGGACCATAGAACTTGACCTGCAGTGTGGGAGATAAGGGTAGTTACATACTGAACCACACAGAGAGTTAACTATTCACCTGACATCTTGGGTAGCTCTTACACAAACCTGCTCCCAAAGCGTGGCTCTGAGTAGGCACAAAGCAGCATTTTCAAGGATTTGCACAGGTAAAGGGGGAAAACCCCCAAACATCTGACTATACCCCTGAAGACATGCACGCAGCAATTATCATCATAGAAGCAGAAAAGCACAAATATTCCTATTCCTAAAGACCTGCTCCTGCCCATTAGTAGGTGGTCTGTTGTGAGGGAGCACCAGCGCAGCTTGTGGGTGAACAGGTCTGTTCCTACTGGAACAAGGCTTTTGGGTGTATCCCTGAGAACTGCAGTCTGAGCACATGTTTGCTCTTGACTCAGCAGTCCCCTGGGAGCAGATGAGGACCACGTCAGCAGCTTAAATGATGCCAGTGGCACCCTAGCAGGTGATGTCCACCAAGGAAGCTTTCCCACAACCCCAGTCATCATGATGCTTACTGCTGTTAAACTTTCAAAAATGTTTCATAACTGAAATTCAGCTCGGAATAAGTCAGACTATCTGATTTATAAAAGGCAGAGCTGCTATTTTTCACTGTAAACATACATCCTAATAATTTTTAGTGCTCTGGAGAAGTTACGCACAAGATCAAGTTCCTAACTGATGACTAACACAGTGATACTTTTCACATGTATGTTTACTCTTGATGTTTTCCCCTCCATTCCTTGCTGAATATAAGAAATGTGTAGAGCTGCGGATGTTGTATCTTCTTTTCACCAATCTATTTTCTTTATAAAAGAGGTCAAATCACATTAGGTTTTTACTGTTGGGATCCCAGAGCTTCAAACATGAAATATTAAACTAATGTATGCTTATTTAAATGCACTAAAACCTGCACTTTTTTCTTTTTTTTTTCATTAGGTAAGTTAATTATCTGAGCATAAAAGTGCATAGTAAAAGATCATGAATGTAAAATAAACCCTCTTCTAAATGTTTTGTTGGACAGTGTGTTACACAAAAAGGAGAGATTGTTGCTTCAGAGTTACTGTCTTGGTCCTCACTTGGGTATTAAATGTATTCAAATTTATACTAGCCAGTTCTTTGGTGTGCAATTTGTGTGCATGTTGATAGGGTTTCAAAAAGTGGTAGTTTGGGTTTTTTTAAACCTCCAGGGACTTTTTATGTGCAAGCCAAGTGCTTCTGCACGCATGATAGAGCAATTTCTTTGCTCTGGAAAGTGCTACTAGATAGAAATACGATAGCAGAGCAAACATTGACTTCCTCGGGATTGTTACTTGTTCAAATATGGATGCCATAACAAAATCTTACGTGAGGTCAGAAGTGCTCAACTCTGTACTGATGAGATCTCTCTCAATAATTTTTGGTGTGTTTCCAAACAGAGGGCATAGTTTATTGAAAGTTGGCCCACAGAAAAGAAGCTTATGTACACTTCTGATGTGGAAAATAACTTAATTTAAACCCTAAAGGTATTACAAATTGTTTTTATAACCATTTAGGGCATGTTCCCTAGCTAGAATATATTGGCAGGGGTTTTTTTGGTCAAAGACTTACACTGATTTACCCACTTGAAAAATCTGAAGTTTGATAGGGATGTTTGGGGGTTTTTTTTGAAACAATGTCATCTCCTTGAAATTGTTTAATGTGGTGCCAGCAGAGCCTGGAGAGTAAAGGTGCATATATATAGATATATGCATGCACACACATCCTTATAAGACGAGTGGACTAGTCATAGAGACTACTATTATATAAAAGTCTATCACAAAAACTTGAACCCAAGCTAAGTGTATATGCAGAGCCCATTTCAAGAGCAGATTCACAGCACAGACCTATTTTAAGGGGATTAATAATCTATGAATAATACATATCCAACATAAACAGCAGCAGTGTGGGTTTGGAAATGGAGAAAACTTCGGTGAGTTTTGGTGGAGGCTATGTCCACACTGAAAATGGACTAACTGGGGCAGATCTTCTAACAGTGAAAACCAGCTCCAGGTCTTTTAGCTTTGGAAAAAGGAATGCTGATATAAAACAATGGAGCATCTAGTACAATCCGTACAGCATACAGATCTATTACCATTGCATATAAGTAACAATTTCACACTAGCATTTTAAACTATTACTCCTTTCTTAAACCGTATGCTAATTTTCTTAAAGAGAAGTCTAATTGCTCTCTTTATATGCAGCTTCAAGTCAAAAGCTTAATTTATCCCTCCAGTTGGATAATTAAATCATACAATGTTCATCTCTTGTGACTCTTCCTGTCCCAGAAATCTTAAATTCTTCTTCTCTAGCTGTCTTCCACAGAGCACAGCTCCTGACAAAGCTTTCACCTTTAATTTACTTGTGCCAGTAAGACAGCCATTTGTCTTGATTCAGAAGCAAGGCTTCATTTTCCTTTACTTGAGTTTTCCTGTGTATTTCTTTTCCTAGAAAAGAAACCTCATCTCTCCCACACGTACCTTCTTCAGGCATTACAAAACAGGATTTTTCTTCCCCTCCCTGTGACCTGATTTTGCAAACCTGCAAGTATTCCCCTTTAAATCAGCAGCCTGGCTTGCATGGTTATGGTTTGGGAAATGGGAAGAGTGCAGTTTGAGTTCCTGTGTAGTGTAGTTTGAGTATTACTGCAGGTGGGCAGTTAGGGCTGAAGCTGGACGGGTGAAGCTGCTGCAGGGAAACAGATGGTGGTAATACACTGCTGCAGGGAAGTCCTGGGAGTCACTGGTGCTTTGCCCCCCACAGGAGCAGGCTGCAGGAGTATAGGCTTGTACCGGAAAATAAATTGATGGTCTAGAAGAGTTCACGTTTTGTGAGGCATTTCTGTTAGAATTCCTTCCTTTGTAAGGTTCAACCTCCTTGCTTCATTTCTTTACTTCGAAATAAGGAGTTTTTGCAAGCTCAGCCATGGATCAAGTGTGTGATCAGTCCTGATGAAGTCAGGAGAACCATGCACACAAAAATGGAGAATTCCTAGCAGCTTTGCTCCAAGATTTTGCGGGATTTCATCCAGTAAGAGGAATTCCTGAAGGATTTTTCTGCAGTGCGCTTGTGGCGTTGTAAGAGATGGTACGGCAGTTAGTTTGTGAAATGGCAATTCTGGTCTTGAAACGTTGGCTCTGATGTTATTTCTTGGGTCTAACAGTGTGTGTACCTGAAGTTGTGTTAACTTTGCTTAGCCATTATGCTCTAGGTGGAACTGCTGAAGCAAGAAAGCCTGGCCCTAAAAAAACTAGCTAAGGACTGGCTTTGTGCTTTGCTGTGTGCTCGGGTCCTGTCGTGGTTCTGAGGTTTCACAGCATAGCGTGCATGCTAGCAATGCTGACTTTCCTTTACTGGAACTGCAGATCAGCATCTCATACTTTCGCCATTGATTTTTAAACGCTTTGTGTTTTCCAGTACATTTCATTCATGTCACTATTCAACATTGGTATTTAAACATCATTTAAAACGACTACACTGGTTTGGCAGGTGCTGCAACACTTCTCGGCGTCCATCCCCATCTTCCCCAGCACCAACCCCGTAGGATCTTCTGTATCTGCTGTCCCCCTCATGTCTGACTCAGGATGATCCCTCAGGAATTCCTGGTGGGAAAGCTGAGATGTTCCTAGAATTTAAATGAAATGTGCTTTGCGCCCAAATGTACACAAAGTGCATTTATTTTGAGTCATGCTGCAGCTTATCTTGCAGTGCAGCATCTCGTCGAAAAAAGGCATCAGTGCTCCTGATGGCATTTGTAGTGTTGGCTCTCACTGGTAAAGCCCTGCCTGCTTTGGGCTTAAACTGGACCACAGAAGCGATCAAAATTTCACTCTCCCTGCAGCTGGCTAGAGAACAGAGGTGGGAGGCATCACAGCAATGGATTTTTTTTGCTTCCCTTTGATTATGAAATAGCTCATTTATCGGATTTAGGTAATGATCTTTGTCTGTGCAGAGATTGTGGGTCCTTAAGTGAGCAAGTTTGAGTGCAGATGTGCTGCAGGAAGGTAGACTCATTTTTTGTCTTGCAATGCAGTGGTATATACATGTCATCATTAATGGCTCTTTTAAAAAAAAAAAACCTTCCAAAAAGTGTTGTTTTAAACCTTGTAGAAGAGTGATGCCTAAAGAACAGACCATGGTTGAAAGGAGGTGCTGAATTGTGTGAACTAGTTTCCGAAATAGTGCACTACATGCTGTGGGTCAGCTTTAGTACCTACAAGTAGATTTTTTTGTGTGTGTGCATATTAACCTTGAGGCAGCAAGGAGCCGCACAGGAGAAAGCAGTGTGATATTGGGGCAGTGATTTTGTCAGGGTGTCTTGTGTGCACCTTGAAAGGTCTGGTCCTGAGATTACCCGGATTGCTGAAGTTGCACAGAGATGTGGACAAGGAATCCCTTTGAACACTGACCTTTTGCTTTTCCCTTTTTAGTGATAAAATATTCAAGGGAACAGAAAGTGACCCATTTTGTGCTCTGCCTGTCAAGCCAAGCAGAGGAAGGAGAGTACAGTGAGGGCCCAGGTGGAACCCAGTGAATACAAATGATTTATGGAGTAGCTGCTTTAAGCATTTCCAATTACTTCTATCATCATCCAGTAGAGTCTATTTATGGGTGTGAGCTTAAATACACTGCCCAGAACAAATGGATGGCATAGACAGCTGTGGGGCTGATACACACTCCAGCATGTCTCTTGTCCCTCTGCTTTCTGGGTATTTCCCAGGGATTTGCAGAGGGGAGAAAAGCCCTGCTTGGCAACACCTTTGCATTTGGCTTTTCCTTATTGCACCGCAACTAAGTTAAGTACTTGCTGCATCATGAGCAAATGCTTTGCCAGCTTTAACAGTTGTTTTTTTCCTTGGAGGCTGCAAAGGAAGGCCACTCACCTGACCTGGCTGCACAAGAGAAGGGAAGGTGTTTGATGTGACAGCTGATTACAGAATGTGTGCCCTTCGTGTCTGGCCCAGAAGCATCCATGGGCTCTGCCTACCTGAGGAGTGTCTGAGCCACAGCCACACCACACCACCAGTGCAGAAAAGTGGCAGTCAGCTGGCTCAGAGAGAGCCTGACTTGTCTAGACACCGTCTTTTATTTCAGAAAATCTAACAGGGTGTATGTGGTGGTACACATTCTCCCAAGGACTGTTTTAGAGTAACTTGATGTAAAAGTGAATATGTCACTCCTCCTACCCTGACCGGGAATTGAACCCGGGCCTCGGCAGTTACAGTGCTGTATCCTTAACCACTAGACCACCACTCCTCCTACGTGCGAGAGGTTTAATCTGGGGTTAAAATAAATGAACAAACAAACAAAATTTAAAACCACAAAACAAAACAGAAGTGGGGATGTTGGAAATAACATCATCAAACAGGAGTGAGTTTGTAAAGGCAGTAGGTTAGGTTGAGCTGACAAAGCCTGAAGTTACCAAGAAACACTCAAGCCAAGGGTATCAACCATCAAACCACCATCAGCTCCAGCTTTTACGCTGTCCAAGGGCATCTTGGAAGATACTTTGTGAAACTGAAGAGTTTGGTGCACACTGGAGCTTTTTTAGGCCTTTACCATCAGGAAGCAGTATGTTTCACCATCCCAAGAGGCCTGAAGTACTGTTTCCTCCCTCCTACAACCATATGAAGAGCACCCATACTTAGAAGTTATAGCAACTAAAGATAGGACCTCTGGATGTGCTTTAAAGGATGTTGCCAGTATTCTGCCTTTACACCACAATTCTTGTCCATTCTTACTATGAAGAAGTGAGAGCTATTTCAGGGTATCTTCTTTATCTTCCCTGCTGCTTTTTACTTTTTTTTTTTTAATATTATTAAACTGTGTCATATTTCTGTTTAATGTGAGCATTACACTGATGATATACCTCCAGTTCCTTAGTGGCGTCTTTAGGAAATGACAAGTGATCAAATTCCCTTGTCAAGTAGGACACTGGCTTAGACATTCCTCTTTTCGTAAAAATATAACCTAGAGTTAAAACTTTGAAAAAACTTGAAACCCAGATAGTAATTGCATGCATCTAAAATGTAAGCTGGGACAGTTGATTGTACAAAACCATCCGCAAGCAAATAGCCTCCAAAAAACACGATTCTGTCTTTTCTTCACGGGCACTTAGGTCCTATACAGTAACCAATTTTATGAAATACAGTATGTCTGTTAACCAAGAGAACTGAATACTTCAGTTGCTTAGTAACTAATCCAATCCAAGGAGGAAATAAAAATAGCATACATAATTTTAGAACCTTTAGGACCTTTGCCAAGCAAAATATTCTCACTAGCAGCAGTCAGGTTTGTGATTTGAATGGGTTAGCTTAATAGAGTAAATTCTATTTGTTTTATGTAGATAAATGGTCCTTGTGTTTCAAATCTGATTAATTACGTATCCGGGCCATTAGGTCTTGTAGCTTCTGTACTCTTCCACAAGTTTATTTAACTAAAAATATAACATAACTAAATATAATATAAATAAAAAAGGAAAAATATTTTAGTTGCTGGCTTCTTTTTCAGCCTTAATCTGGTTAAAAAGCTGAAGACTGCAGTATAACTCAATAAATCACATTATATTGCCAGGAGGAATGTCATAAGCATCTATTTAATTCAAGTGTGGTGTTTTTTTCTATACTCATCTGTAGAACTTGTTGAGAGGAAAAAGGATATTATTTTTATAAAAAGATATTATTGCCACCATTGGTGGAAATTGCCATATGGTACCTTAGCACTGCTTATTCAAGCAAGGTAGGAACCTGATATGCTCAGTTTATGTAAAATTATTATTTAGCTGACAATATATGACTCCTATTTTAAAATATGTCTTCAAAAATTTAGCATTTCTCTGGATTTTTAGAGGCTTGCTCTGTTTATGCACATTGCCCGTGCATTTGACAAGTTTCATATACCAGACTTTTGCAAATTACAGCGAGGATCTGGATTTTTTCCCCCACAATTTTATCAGCACCGCCACTGGCTGAAGGATTTGCAGGACTGTTTGTGTGAATAGCAGTGCTGAGGCTGGCTCTCTTGCCGTTATTCCTGAATAAGGGAGGCGGTACGGGATACGATGTTCGTGCAATGCCTGTATTCTGAAGCGGTCATGGGGCGTTGGGCTATCAAAACAGATAGAACGCTCCTTTCACAAAAACAATTTGAATACCAACTTCCGAGTACATGAATTCTGATTTAATTCCGTGCTCCTCTGAAGCATGCATTTGGGAAGGTCTCAGGTTTTCCTTAATCTCTTTCAGTTCAGTAAGTATTTTTAATGTAGGGCAGAAAGCACTCAGATTCAGTGTTACATGGCTGGTACATTTTGCTTGAAGAAGAATACATTTTTTTTAGATGTAGTGATTCAGCACATTTTTCCCTTCCACTTTAATATTATCATCCTGTAGGGTAAAAAGCTAAATATAGCAAATACATGCCTTGCACAGTTTTAATACTTTTTGCTTAGTGCTTTCTTCTTTTTTTTTTTTTTTTTTTTTTTTTCCCGTGGGGTTTTAGGCACTGCTTTTTTTTTTTTTTNGAGTTTCAGGCACTGCTGTTCTTATTTTTGGCTTTTTAACTTATTAATACAGCTGACAGGGTTATCTGAAGGAAATTAAGATCTTTCATCATTGTGCAAGGAATGAATAGCGTGCTAAATCCAAGAGGAAGTTTCCACTGGAACATCAGTGTAATTAGTTTACCTGCCTGTGAAATAGAGCCCCAGGAGTTACCCTGCAAGTCTGTCGCATGGTCTGCTGAGCTGCCTGGAGTGAAATTTCTGAGCACAGCAGCAGGAGAAGTGGTGTGGTCCTCCGTGTTGGTGTTTGGGTGAAATCAGCAGGAAGGGAGCTCTTGCATGGAGTTATGTGTTCTCTGCCTGGAGCACCTGGTCCTTGCTGCCCCTGGCAGCTTGCTTGACCTTGGAGATCTGCTTGAACGTTTGCATTTTATTGAGGATAAGAAAAAAAATATGTGTGCCATGATGAAATGCAATTTTATATGCTACTAATTTTTTCCCCTAAAGAAGTTCAGAAAACATTGCGTTAATACGAGGATTTCTGGCCAAAATGTATTTTGCAGTTAATTCAAGTAAATTGCAGTTACTCTGTAGCAAATAATTACCACCTGTTTCACATCTGCCTCAAACCCACTCAAAATACAGCAATCTAGTCATCATTCTTGTATTATTTATGTCATTTTATTATTTGAGTTAGACTTCTATTTACTTATGCGATTCACAACAATTTTTTCATGCCTTCTGCACACAGAATGATGAATTTAATAACCTCCTTTGGATTTGTTTATAAAACCTTTCAAAATATGTTTGCAATGCATGACAGGGCTTCCAAAATGCGGCAGACACTCAGTGGCCTTTTTCATCATGAACTGCGGTTGGGAGCATGCCACTTGCTGCCCTTGGACCTCAACGCCTCCATTTCACCTTCAGAAATAGTCCACATTAACCTGTCACACACGTGATCTCATGAGCTGTTTCAGAGTCACATTTTTCTCTGTTAATATGGGAGCTTCTGGGTTGCTTGTTCAAAGCGTTGTTGTGCCTGGATGTTGGGATGGAAAATGAGCGATTTTAGCAAAAACGATCACCTCCTGCAAGGCTGTCCAAGTACGATGGAAATTCAAAGGAAGGACAGGTACAAAAGCCACATGTACGCTGCTTTAAGATACTCAAAGCAAGTGGGGCTCGGACTTTTTGTGCTTTGTGCCGACCATTCTCTCTCGAAGCAAGACGTGTTTTTGTGGTGATTTCTTTCGATATTACACTTCACAACAAAATGGCATGTGCGAGAAGGAGGGCGAGGGGTTAATTCCTTGCAGCACATCTAGGCCATTCCCTGAAATCACAGGAGCAAAACCAGCTGAGCGGTGAATCAGGCCACCCTGCTTCTCCAGGACAGGAATAGCAAGAATCAGAAATCTTGCCCTCAGCTGTGCTGGCGTGCAGGGATGCAGAGGAAAGACACGGGAAAATACAGCCAGTCACTTGTCTCTGAGTTTCAAGCTTTTTCCATTACACCCAACTGGTATGTATGGTTTTGCAGGTTCAATACTAAGAGCAAAATATGATCTCCCATACTTTCAGTCTAAGTAAGGGTGATTGGCCTCCCAGGATGTACTGCTGTTTGAACACCCCATCCCCCCCTAAATTTTCCACCTTAAGTGGGAACTCCTTTTTCCACATAGGCAACTTCCCTTCATTTCTGTAGTGCCCTCTTTGCATTAACCTCTCTCACAACAGGAACAGCAATCACCTCCACTAGAACCATCTCTGCTTGGCTGTGTTGCAGCACTCGTGCCCAGAGGATGGGGTGGGGGTAATCTGGATGCACATTTCTGTTCTAACATGCTTCTTCAGGAGGGGAGGGCAGCGATGGGCTGGGCGCTCCAAATATGCGTTAAAGGTGGAAAACTGGAAAAAAAAATTATGGCTAATAAAAGTTAAGATTGGAGGATTCCAGGGGAATGAGTCACAAACTCAGCAGCACTATTGCATGTCTTTATGATACCTCTCAAAACTGCCTGTCAAAATCTCCCATTAAGGAGCATCACAGATTAGTAATTATGCGCATCTATTAGCTAAGCATCCATTCTTTCTCTCAAATGGTTTGTAGCAATATCTCTCCAAAGAAGCACATATCTCATGTAGGTGTCTGCTAGATGGCTATAACACCTCCCCAAGGGAGATGCCTCTGATAACACTGTATTAAGGACAGGGCTTGGTTTTGTCTTTTAAACCACTATCACACAAGCCAGTGCACAAGGAAAGACACCTATTATAATTTTGTAGACAAACGCTAACAAAAGCTGCCTGCACACATGCACACACAGAAAAATTTAATGTTAACATTGCAGGAGGCTGTGATGATGACGGGGATACTTTTATTGTCAGCTCTGCTGGGGAAGGGGAAAAAAACCCGTTATTTGTCCAAATAACTCGAGCTTGGCTTTATTTCCAAGCATCCTATTTGCACACGTGAGTATGTTTTGTCAGCCGTGTCTTTAGGTACAGGTTCTCATCTTCAGTTACTTATGCTTGTTTGAGTTAAACAAATTAGTGCCATAATAATACACATCCGTATAGAGACATGAATATTGTATAGTAAGAATCCTAAATACATGATGGTCTTGCTTTTTGTTGTTGTGGGTTTGTTGATTTGATTTGTTTGGGGTTATTTCCCCCCAAAAATGCTTAATTAAACTCTTATGCTTAGTTTTCCTGATTATATTTTGTTCATTAATAAAGAGAAAATCTGAAAAGAACTAAGAACAAAACTGCAGGCAGAGGATAATAAAATCCATTGCTATTAATGAAGCTGAAATCCTCAAATGTGCCCCCTTCCAATGTGTTATCTTCCAGATCCTAGATTCCTTCATTCTTCACTACTGCTAGACAGACGCATCCTGTTGTGATAAAGGAGACCAGCTGGATTTAGGACTGTGACTTCGCATTTGTGGTACAACTGACCATATGTGATTCTCTGTCAAGTTTGCAGTTTTAGTAGGAAATCTCTGAAGTATTTCCACTTTGATTCATGTTTTTTTCACTGGTTTGATAACAAAAGAGGGGATGGCTTTGTGCAGCTGGCTTGCACTGACATAGGTTGTAGTGTGATCTCTGCAAAGGAAAGGGAAGCTCTTGCATGCTTATCCTTAAGAGTTGCTTTGGGTTGTTTTGGGGTTTGTTGTTTTTTTTGTTGTTGTTGGGGGTTTGGTTGGTTGGTTTTGTTTGGTTGTTTGGGGGGTTTTTTTGGAAAAAATAGCTGGGACCAGAACCTACATTTCATTAGGGATATAATTTTGAATTCTTATGCAGAACAAGGTTTTTATCTGACTTCAACAGAATCGAATAATTCTGTTAATTGTTATTGTCTTCCTGCCGGCTTTCAGAAATGTGTGTCTCCAACCTCTGTAGGTCTGGCAACAGAAAGGTAGCTAGTTGTGAAAGACGCATAACAAACAGCAGATAGAATTTGAAGGAGTTTGGGGTCTTTTTTTCCTAAGGAGGAGCACTATCAGATCCCTGGTCAACTTTTCTGATATTTCTGATTTCAGTGTATTTTATTGAAAAGCGTATCCTGTACACACGTCAATCCTTTCATCCATGTAAGGCTCAACCATGTCTAACCCCCTTTGCTGAAAAGACTATATTTGTATAGGTTCATAGACCTGAATTTCTCATTTATGCCTTTTGATGTTGGAGAAATGGTACACTGTGCAAACACTGCCCACTGAATTCTACTGGTGCATCTCTATCCTGACCGACAAGATGCTTGCTGATCTCTGAGGTCCTGTCCCAAATGCTGAATATCCTTCTCTTTTCACTGAAGACTGTAGCAGTGTTCCCTTAGGAAAGGCACCATGCCACAACACTGATAAAAATCTCAAATTCCAACAGCTTTATTAGACCTTCTGTTAACCTGGCTGTCATGTTATATGAGCTCGCCCTATCCCCAGACTATGACTTGGTCATTACAGGCACAGTGGACAAGAGCTGAAGGTACCTGTGACATTTGGCTGTGGCAGGAGGAAGGAATTAGCATTAATAGTAGTCTTCGATTTCAGTGAGAAAGAGAGATGAGAAGGATCCTCTCCTCAGCCATCAAGACTGAGAAAGTAATTGCAGCCTGAAGAATGGTTTGCATTTACTGGTCTTCCAGGCTTAAGAGCAGTACATGTAGGGACAAAGGACAGTGATGGTCACATGAATACGGAGGAAACAGGAATAGGAAAATTCCCTTCCTTTTGCACTCTACGTAAGTGTTACTTAGAACATGCAGTGAATTATGATTTGTAATGTCTTACTGTCATCCGTGTTCTGTCTGCTCCTGAGCTTTCTGGGCTTCAGGCAGAAAAGTCAAATGCCACAGGAAAACCTCATCTTCTAAGATTTGCAGCCTCAAGGCAACTGGCAAGGCATCAAAACTTGCAAGTCAGACAAGGGTCTGAAGTTCCCTGTTAAACAGGCACAAAGAGAAAGCATAGGTTAACACTCAATACCCAGCCCTGGGCTTACCGTTTGTCCTTTAGTCAAATATGTACCATATTTGTATTTTGTATTGCCAGTGGGTTGTGACCAGGCTGTGTCTTTTTTGCACATTATCAAGCACTAAGTGTTTGAACAGTGCCTTAGTTTTAGTGATCAGTGTTTGCAAACAGCATCTTTAGACTTTTCTTTCAGGACTTTCATGATAAAGGAGGGGTAGAGAGGAGGCATCGTAAGAGTGACATGGGTGACTGAGACTCTGCCCACCTCATGGCTGTGGAAATCTCCATACTGCTGGTGCAGCAAGATGCCATTTGCTTCAGCCAGGAGGGAGGAAGAATCAAGGCACTGGTCGCCCAAATATCTTCCTGAAGTGTCCATCATTTCAGGTTAGGTGCCAGCACCACTGATTGAGGGGCTGTGCCTCTGTCGTGCAGGAAGGAGGCAAACAGAGGTGGAAGGATTCAAGCCAATGATTTGTAACTTGGTTTTGCTGGTAATTCCTGTAAACAGTTAACAGATTTCTCAGATGAAAGCCAGGCTTGTTATCACATGGATATATTTTCTGATAAAGAGTTTCTAAAATGGATGTGTTGGCATCCACTTCTTCATGGAAATCACATATATATATATATATATATATATATATGTAAGTGAAGACTGCATTATTTGAGTCCACTGAAAGAAAACTGTACAGTTAAATATTTTGTGGATATTTGAGATCCTTTTTCCTTTGTGGCAAAGCTTTCATTTTTCTAGAGATAAAAGAAGTTTAAATTAAAAAGGAGCAGTACAAAATAAAAATGATAAGCCTCTGTCCCCAAAGAGGCTGTACCACAGCAGAGTGTTTAGCAAAGACCACATTGCTACTTGATGCAATGGTGGGATGCTGGTGGGCAGAAAGATGCTTCCAAGTCTGCACAGGCCCTGCAGATGAGGCTGTAGTGTTGGTAATCAGGTAGATTATACCACGTCTACATTTTATATGATACTGGCGCTATTCTCTATTGCAGATCAGTTTTCTAAAACATACGGGGGGTTTTTTTCTCCTCTCAGTCATATCCAGTTCAATATCTCCGAATATTTGATCATATAACCATTAGACTGTAATCTCTAAGCCTGTAAAGCAGGTTGTGTGAAGTCCTCTGGAGTGAGCTCTGTCATGAGTGATAGCAGCCCTGTCCTGCTGGGGTTTGCTTAATGGGGGAAAGGCTCTGACTTGTCTCAATATTGCATTCAGCAAGCAAATCTTCACATTATTCCTTTAAATCAAAATGGGCACCCTAGTGCCCATAGTGACACCCTAGACTAGTATGGTGCCTATCAGAAGTGTACATTTCATCTCCGAGACTATTTATTTTCTCATTATAAAGAATATGCTGGTCCAATGTAAATGTCAGTGAGCTCAGTGCACTTTGTGCAATGAAACAGACAGATCTAAAACAGTAGCAAGAGGCAGGTCTGAGTCCTTGCAACTACTCAACAGCACTTGCTTTCCCTTTCTTGTTTTTTGTAAGCACTCTGTGTTAATTCCCTCTGCCCAGTAGTTTGAGTCTTGGTCAGCCTCAGAAGAGCACACAGTTCTTTCTCTGAGAGGACAAGAAATTAATCTTCATTAATTGTAGATGAACTAGTAGATGATCTAGTGGGTTGTGGTGTGGGGGTTTTGTTGTTTCTGGGGTTTTTTTTAATAAATATTTTCTTAGTCTGGATTTTAAACATTCCCACACACACAGTAAGGTAAGTGTGAAGGAGACGTCCTTTGTGACCAGATATGTTGGTGGGAAGGAGTCTCCTATGGGCAAACCTGGCAGTGTACACACCATGTGGTGTTCAGTTTGGTTACCTCAATCCATAACACTTGGCAAGAGATGGTAAAGCATCCAGAAGATTTTTTGAAGTACACGTGTATTGTTTTGGTGAAAACATCCCTTTGTCGTGATAAAACAGTCCCGCTGTCAGGACATCTGAACTCAATGCTGCAATCCCCAATGTTAATGATCAGCATTGATTACAAGGTGATTTTTCCAACAGAGAATCATCTGACCTGAAAAAGCATCTTGCTGTGCATATACAGCACGTACCAACCTTTATTAAGGAATCGGCTGATTATTATTCTGCTACTGGCTTTTATTTTCTTCTACTCCCTCCCTTGCAGGAAGGCTGCATACAAATATAGCGATCGATTGGGGGAGATGTTCTTCCTTTACGAGATTAATTACAAGCATAGGGATGCTGTGTCTTGCCCATGTGTATGATTGATCTTGTAAGAGGAAATGCAATAGGAAACTAATGCTTCCTTTTATCCAGTAAGCAAAGTTCAGAGATGTTTACATTCTGCTAGGTAAGCACAGCTGTCCAAAGATGTGAAGACGGATGGACTGTCCTGTCAGCACAAATCCATGCGAGGTAACAGGCCACACGGTCTCTCCGGACCTCTCTCTCTGGCTAGGAGGCTGTAAGGCCAGAGTCGCTCATTTAGCACACAGATTAATTGTTTCACATTTTAATTAGTGGGGAGATCCAGACAAAGCCCATGTACTACAAGGGACAGCAAGGAGAAGGTGTTGAGGAACCCCACCAGTGGGCCAGGGGATGAGGAGGAAGGATCTTGGTGGTGCCAAGCAGAGGGAGGCCGCCACAGGGCAGCTGTTCAGAAATTGCAGGGGTTTGTTCTTTAAAACTTAGCTGGTGTAAAGAGCTGTCTGCATATTCATTCACTGCGTGTAACTGCAGAAGCATCTGCAAAAACCGCAGCGCTTAGCTGCCCTTGTTTCTATTTGTATATAAATATAATGTTACAATCCTTGGATTTGGCTCAGGGTCCTTCTGAAAAGATTCATTTCGTTCTTGGGCACGGACTAGCACTTCTATTTAGGCTGAGAAACAGTGTCAGAGGTGACAGATTCAGCTTAGTGACTCAGCTTTCTTCCTCACAGTGTTTTAAATAATGGATGTGCTACTGCTGGTATTTAACTCCTGCCAGAGCTGCTGAAATATATGGTGTGTTTAAAATACTGTTACAACATTGAATCTCTGCTCAGGCAGAGGGGATCTCCACCTGGGATTGGTTTTCTCAAAAGGAAAAAGAAATCAGAGGGAGAGGAGAGGGAGTAAGAGGAGAGGAAAGCCCGAGCCATAGTATCTTGTAGCTCTAAAAATGCCCTTCACCTGAGGCAGCGAAGCAGTCAGCTCTAGCAGTGTGTTGACAGAGAATCCTGAAATCGATGCTGCAGTCTGCGTTATATTTATACAAGCATATGCACTGCACTGATGACGGGGGAGAGAAAGGGCTGTTCCCTGCGTTAAAATAATTAGTGTAATAAATACAGCCTGGCGAGCACCAGAGGAAGTAGGAATCCCTTTGTTCACATCTCGCCACTTAGAGCTGGGTAAGCAAGTCTTGTGGAGTTAAGCTCAGAATTTACTCACCCTTTTATTCTCTGTCTAGAGGTCTTGAGCAGGGCGTGCTGCTGATGCCAGACTTAACAAGCGACACTGAATCTCTTCTGCTTCAGAGTGATGTTGAGGATTTTATGGGGTCTTTTCTTTTTCTTCTTTCTCTCCATACAAATCCTGCCTAGTAAACGTGGATTCGTTTGCTGTTTAGCAGTCAGTTTGCTTGGCTTCACAAAGGTTATTGCAATAATTGATGTTCCTCTTCTAATAATTAATGTTAATGAGTCCACTAAACAGTAAACAAGACAACAAAGAACTGTTAATGAGACAGTCTTTACTCATTTGTTTAATCTTTTAGTAAGATAATGGGCGATAAATATGTCGCTATTCAGCCATCTTCAAGTCCTTAATGCATGGGGAGTGTTTTAAAAAGGGATTTGAGCTGATTTTTTACACTTGCATTTAGTAAATTCAGCCGACTGGGTAGGTGGGGCGCCTGAAAGAATTGGGAGACCTATATAATTAAGTGCCTTGACATTCTGCTTCTGAAGGACATTGGCGGATATCCAAATGCTATGTTCTGCTCTCAAACTATTTAATTGAAACCATACAAAACTGGGGGGAGAGGGGCAGAAGAGAGGGAAATCTTGGCAAAAACCTTATGTGCGGTTTTTCGCTATTGGATTGACCAGACAGGGCAACAAAGCTGATAAAACAGGATTAGCAAAATTGCATTGTTGGATATTATATGCTGTGTGACATGTACTACAGCAGGGGAATTTGGCAGGATTAACCTGCAGAGGATAAAGATGTACCAGACAAGGGGACTGAATTAATAGACTGCTGTGACCAAAGCAAGAAAATCTATTTGCATGGGATATTAAGGGCAGTAATAACCTTGCGGGGTGGGGTTGCAGTTGACGTCCCAGGTCTAGTGCTCACCCTGTGCCCAAGTCCTGCTCCCTGCCTGGAACTCAGCGTACAAACCCCAGCTTGTTGGCATGGCTTCTCATTACTCTTCCCTGTTTCTAAATATATATGTGTATATATATACACACACACAAAAATGCTAATCCTAGGAAGGATTATCTGTGTTACTGGGTGTGTGTTGGTGGAATTTTTTCCCCCCAAACTGAGATGTTTATTTTCCTATTTATAGGAGATGGCTTTCTTTTCATAATGCACTAGTGTTATCCTAAAGTAAATATTTGGGTTTGGTGGTTTTCCTCAGGGCTTTCAGACTATGCCGTTCCCTCACTGCTTGTTACTCAGCTGTTTAGGAGATTCTACGGTTACCAGTGTGCAACCTAGCTGAAATCGTAAAAAAGCTTTCAAACCATGTAGCATCAATGAACATGAAAGCTATTGCCAGTAGATGACTAAATAAAATCATATCAAATAAAAATGGGAGTATATTAAAATTAAAAAAGTTCACATGTACACTAAGACTACATTGGAGTATTTGACCGATGGGGTAAAGAAGCAGAAAACCAGCCTCCATGTCTGGTGTGTTAAGGGGAGGGAGAGTGGATTAAGTGTTCATTTCTCACTTATACAACATATAATACTGGTTTTTACTTGAATTTTAAATTTGCTTCTTCCAGGCAACAAGCAATGCATATACAGTAGCCTGGTCTTTTTAAGTATTTCAGCGCAGATTGCATGAAAGAATTCAGAAGGATTTCAACAACCTTGAAAAAGGCTCATATCATTTGTTTTTCTTTTCCCACCCACAGTACTAGTGGCAGACTTCAGTGTTCCCAGGGAACAGAGAATGTACAAAAAGTATTTGGCACTACTCTGTGTGTGACACAATGTGCTTCATCAACTGTGCGCGGTGCCACCGCATGCAGTGAAAGATCTGCTCAGGGGAGACGATTCACCTTCATCCGACATCAGCGTGTCACCGTTGATCAGCACCAGCCACAACACAAGTTCAGCTTTCACGTTCTTCCTTTCAGGATTGAAGGCTGAATAATAGTTACACGTAAAATATAAATACTATTTTTTTCTTCAACGTGTTAAAATTCCAGAAGCTGCTCTTTAAATAAAAGCTCTGTTAGTACAACGTGACTGAGACCTTACGAATGTGCACACGTGCAAAGGTGTCAAGAAATTTAGTTCCATTTTCTACAGCAACTAAATTGCATAGCCTGTCTCTGGGATATTTTCTGTTAGTGCATATGTTATTCGCTTTTCTGTCCAGGGACTATATATGACCATGTCTTCCTTCTCTGCAGGGGAAAGACAAGGCACGAAGTTGCCCGTGGATTAAATTGGGCAGTGGGCATGGACGGGGGGGGTGAGACACTTCCTTTGTCAGCGGGGTCAGAAATTTTGCCTTCAAATCCTGTCTAATTCAAGAGAACTGTTAAAAAACAGCACTTTCTCCCAGGAGGTGTACTAGGTTGCATATTGCTTTCTTTCTATCCAGTCTGCTTAAGGACTTCTCCAATGAGTCCTCATTCCAGGGATAGTCCTGAACTGATTCACAGAAATTCTGCCACCTGTTGGGTTTTGATTGCTGAGGAAGGTAATACTCAAGATCAAATTTATGACTTGCTTATTTTTCACATGTGCCTAGATGAATTAGACCAATAAGGAGTTGTTGGTAACCCCTTAAGAATGATCCAACCATGACAAACTCATTGCACCACCCGTGAAGCATTTTGAGGAGAACTGGGAAGAAGCACATGTCTGTTTCCATCTTTCTTTGTCTGCTTGAAAAGCTGCAAGACCACCTGGACCCATGCCCTCCCCAAGGCCATTCCTGTAGTGCTGCAGCATTGTAACCCTGAGCTCTTGAGAGAGCACTCCCTGAGAGGCACACTGTGTGCAGGCTGTGGTGGTTATCATGCTCACCAGTGTCAGTCCTGCACTGGCAAGGGAGATTTCTTTTTCCCACAAGTCCCGGAACCCATAACTCTCCTTGTGATTTTAAAAGATCAGTTTTCCTGGTCAGCAGCAGACTGGGTCTCTCAGCTTCTGAGAGCTCCTGAGGGATGGGTGCCTTGGAGGGGAATGAAGGGCTGGCAGACTGGTTCATTTGTAGGTTGCAGCAGGACTTTGTGGAGTGGCACCTTCCCAAGTACCAGCACACTGGGCAGCTTCTGGGAGTGGACCACACATATGCTGGTGTCTCACCCACCTCAGCGGAATGGACAAGGTGCAGGCATGGCCACGGTGTGCTCAGAAAACCAAGCAGTCCCTGGGGCACTGCTCTCCTTTTGTCAGCATCCTGGGATCTGTGCAAAAGCAGCCTGTTTCTCCCATGTCTCTGAGGGCTTGGCTGAGTTTCTAGGTTGCTTCCCCCGCCTGCCAGCCTCCAGCCCTCATGAGATGAGCACAGGGAATGAGTTGCAGGAGTGAAGCTGTACGTGTTTCCGGCATCGCACTGCAGCAGACACCTCTGTGAAGCCTTCAATCTTGAGTGCTGAGCAAGTTTGCCAGTTTTTCTTCTGTGGAGACATAAACACTTAACACATTTTTGTTTTAAACGGGCAGAGGTATATAACTTGTGGGATCAATGGACCTAACCCTGTCACTTTGCTTTCCAGCACGCAGAGGTGTGGGAGACAGACCACAGAGAAGAAGGACAGAGCACAGAGGAGCCCAGCATCATGGAGCCCCATCAGGGAGGCCCCCTCAGGTGCTGTGCAGCAGCTGGTGTTGTGAATCAGGCCGTCACCAGTCGGAGAACGGCTACTTCACAACACCAGGGTTGCACCGCACCACAGTTCGACTGCCAGGTGGAGAGGAGCTGCAGTTCCTGTGGGCAGGCAGGGGATGTGGAGCACCTCCTGGCTGCCTCCACCCAAGCCCAGACCTGCAAAGGTAATCAGGTGCTCAACTCCTATTTAGGCACCAGCCTCCCACTGAAGTCTGAAATAGAAGTTAGGCCCCTAAATATCTCTGTGGGTCTGGCCCCGAGACCCTGCCTCGCTGTGCAGTGCAGAGCAGTGCTTCAGCAGGCACAGAGCAGCACTGTCAGCAACATGGTCCCTGCCCCTTCGCATGCCGTATGAATGTTAAGGAACAGGTAACTTTTATTAAGCTGTGGCAAACAGTAAAAAAAAAAGTCTCTGCATGCTCTGTGTGTGGTTCTCCTTAACAGTCGTATCTGTGGTCCATGCCTGTGATTTGTTCTGATGCCTTCCCTATCTCAACACCTGATTGCATATTCTCTGTAAAAGATGCTCTATATATCAGGAAAGAAGTCAGGCTCCTTGATGTTGATACTAAAACAGCGCTAGGTGTGTTGTCATGAATGAAAAAATAAACACTGGGGTCATTCAGAAGTGGTACGAACAACTGCTGTCCTTAAAATAGAGAAAACATCAGTACCTCCTGAATTACTGGGTGTAGAGGGACAGTAAAGGACGCTCAAACCAAGTGGCCCTGTAACCTGTGCCACATATTTCAGATCTGAAATACAGGCTCTTCTCTGCCTCCTCCTTTGTACCACAACACCAGTGTGATGTTAGTTGGAGGGGAGTGGGTTACAGAAGACTGCTTTCCGTCCAAAAGTGGGTCATGTACGTGGAGGTTGGCACAAAGCTGATGGCCATATACAATTCCTTAAGTCAAACTGAAATGCTGTTCAGTTTTGATCTCAGAAAGCAGTCATCTCTTGGGCTTAGGATGGGATTTTCTTTGGTGAGTTTTCCCTTCCTCCCACCCCTCAAAATGGCTATGTGCTCTCAGGTGTGCCTGGCTGTTCTCTTGTATGATATAAACCACTAGATATGCCTAAAGCAGAGAGTGGAGAAATGCAAAGAGCAAACGATTCAGGTAACATAGAACTCATCTGATTGAAGGTGGCAGTAAAAATGATTTAAATTCCTTCCTGGGTGTATGATTGCTGGCAAGGAGATAGATGAAAGTTGGGATATGCACGAGACCAGAAACAGTATGGGCCTGGAAATGCAAATGAAAGGAGACAATGTTACATTGGACCCATCATGATGTTCATGTGGGCTTCCTACAGAAGTAACCCTGAATTCCTCTCCTAGCAAAAAGTCTACAACCAGTACCAGGAACAATGTAAGAGGTGTATGGGAGGCTCACTCATACATGAGGGGAGGGCAGACTGTTGATGCAGGCTAGCATTTGTCATTGATAAAAGGAAAAGCAAGACCATGTTTCTACTTAAGGCACTATGGCAAGGAGGAGTATGAATTTGTGAATCCAGCATGCAAGAAGTCTGTTTTATTAAACTTGTTCACTGCTAACACAAACCATGTGGTCTGTATGGTAATCTCATTGTTATAACCTTGTTTTAAAGCTTGAAACTTTTCACTTCAGAGTTTGTTTCATGGAGTAATATGCACAATTCTTTGGAAACAGGAGGCATCAAGGAAATAGTCCCAATAACCCTTGTACATGAACACTGTTCTACATGAGTAGCTATTCATATATGGAACTAAACCTCATTTCATCTTTTATTGTGAGCCAGAAACCTCTTTGACCTATTCAGTTGCTGTCAGTAAATACACATAACATTTGAAATAGCTTAATATCTGCTGGCAGGTGACCTGATAGACTATCTTCCATAATTCTCCAAGTATGATATGTGGGTGGAGACAGGCCATTTTCAGCTCCCTTTGTTAAAGAATTTCATGGGAACATCACACTTCAGAGGTATCTTTGGGGCATTTATTGTACTATAAGTTAAATATGTCACACTTTATGCTCTTCTAAAGTGATTTTCTAGCAAATTAATGCATGCCATAATGTAGCACCGCTACTGAAAATCAAGCACTCATTCTTGTCATTAAGAAGCCTGATCGTGTCATCTAAGGAGGTGGATTGCAGGCTGAATAGCCGACTGTCAGCTTCAGGTGATGGAAGCAATTTCTGTTTGCTCCCTTCAGCAGTTGGCACATGCTGCAGCGAAAGGTAAATGCACAAAATAAATAGTTTAATATGGGCCTTAAATTTGTTCGAGTGTTATTTTTAAATAAGCACCTACAGTTGGTCTTCATGTCAACTCTAGCTCTGGCTGCTGAGGTGAAAACATAGGTGCTCACCAGGTTTCTGGACAGCCCCCAAAACAACAGGCCCTTTCAGTCTGTGGGTACACCTGAAGAGTTTTCTGGTGCTTTCCAGATCCTTTCTCCTACTTGCTTAGTATTGTAAAAAATGGAACTTTACCCCAGAAAAGTACCCCATTAGAATTGTTTATGGGGTTTTTATAACCTTAATAAAACACCGTGCACAGCAATGGGTGGGAAAAAAAAGCAAAGTCTATCGAAGCTGAAATGCTGGGCTGTAGTCTCTCGTGAGATTTTGTTTTACAGGGTTGTTATTCCTCCGTATTTTATATTTAAGCAAATAATATTTAATTTCACCCTTGAACCCTTTAAAATATAAACCTGATGGGTTTAGTTTCTCAGCGCATCCACGCTGTTCTTCAATTGTTTTGAATGGGTTTTTTGTTTCCTTCCCAGGCTCGCCAGCAGCTCATGTACCACTTCAGAGAATACCATCCTTGTAAATTTTATTCTCTTTTTCCCCTGCATGCAAAAGCCAAGCTGACAGCCACGGCAGGGCTCAGCATCTCTCACTTTCTAAGTGTTCACATGCAGGCTGCTTTGTTACTGTGGTGTTCCTCATGAAAAGTGCCATTAACAGATATCCTCTTTGTCTCTTTAATTGGGTTTTCTCTTTGGCAAACAACTAATATCAAATTAAAATGATATTTCAGGCAGCATTGCAAAGCAAACAGTAGGTGGGGCTGAATTTTGGTACCCACAAACCTGAGTCAGGTTTTTTCAGTGCTATAAAGGCTTCACAAGAGGAGGGAGCAAATAAAGAAACAGTCTTCCGGCATTTTAACACAGTGAGCAAGAGGTGACACTAAGGAGGAAGAAAAGGCTTGTTCACGGATATCATTTTAAATAAGGTATATTAGAAAGGTATATTAGATATTTTTAGAAAAATGAAGAGTCCTCCCAGTGTATAGTCAGGCCTCAAGTGTGCACATAAAAGGGGCTGAAACATCCCTGTAGTGCAGTGAAGTGGCACCACAAAGAGCATAAAAATCCAAAGTAGGCCTAAATAACTTTGACTCAAGGGTTAATGTAAACAACAGAAGTGAGCAAACAGTCTCTGAAGATCACATAAACTACTCAGAGAAGTTTTATAACCCATCCTCTAGGGAGACTCCTTGCTTAAAAGCCAAAGCAACAGACTTTGCTGTGTCATACTCCTTGTCTTTATGTATATGGGAAATTCCAAAAATTATGATGATTCTTTGATAAACAGTTGCCTCTCTTCTTTAAGAAGACTAACTACCAATGCCTCAATAAATGAGTTTCTACATTGCATTTGATTAGACCTAGTTCTCCAGCCATGCATTAGCAGGAAAGCGCTGCCTACGCATGCAAGCTTAATGCACACAGCTCTTGCTGCTGTAGAGACCATTTTGAAAAAGATGTGCAAAGCAACCCAGCCAGCTGCACTCTGATACCCAGTTCATGCCAGGAATCTCATATACTCCTGGGAACATGGTCTAGGTGCCGGGTGGGAGTCTGGGACCAGGTGCCCACACCTGTGCCACTGCCACTTTGTCCCTGCTGCTGCTCTGTCTGCAGAGTCTGGGGCAGGGGCCTGGGATAGGCTGGTTCATTCCTGGTCTGGGACAGCACAAAAAAAGCAAAACTAGGAAGAGACTTGACATTTATAATAATATTTTGAGTGCATGGCATCTCCACAATTCAGCTAAGAATTTTGGTAATTTAGGAAGAAAAAACAAAAAATAGAGAATTCTGGCATATATCGAAAACACAACATCCAAATACATTGCCCCTCATATGTCTTTAGTGAAAAGGTTATTAAGGTGAATAAACCTTAATGCCTTCCATTGCATAGGGGTCTCATGCCCTGAACTCTTTCTGCCTTGGTCTCCCTGATATTTGGGATGTGTAGCTGTGGAAGCACAGGTCCCTGGGCCCTCTGGGAAAGCCAGCAGCTTCTCTATATGAATAGCCATTGTGGACTGAAGTAGCTGCTAACTCTGCAAATTGCATTTCATTTCCAAAGCTCCAGCTGAATTTCACTGCTGCAGACATCAGATCTGGTGGAGGTCTGAGGAGGCAGCATTTTGTGCTGTTTTACTTCGCCCTGCTGAGGCATGTCTGCAGGAGGGGGGTAGTGATGAGCACCCATGACACTTCTCCTCTCCCCAAAGACTCCCTGATGGCTGAAACACAAGTAGGTACCCACCTTCCTCAGCTGACAAAGAGCAGGACAGTCTTCTGGAAAAAAAGCTGCTCTCCCCATACACCCTATAGCCCCATTCCTTGACAAATAGCAAAAGGCTTTAGCCTTTTTTAGGGGGTTTATGTGACTATTTTTTACTTTTTTTAAATAATGGTTTCCATAGGAACAGTCATGTGGGCCAGCACATACCCCAACTCTGGAGATACTTTGCAGAAGACTCTTAGAGAATAAAAATCCCCACATGCCCCAGGAACAGCTGCACATCCACAGGGTGTTGTCAGGGAAAGCACTCCATAACCTCTCCCTTCACCAGATTTCAAAACATCTCATTTACTGTTTTATTGTTTCAAATAAACTTCTGTTGTTGTTTGACTGTGGGGACCTCCAGAGAGACCCATCACACAATGGCAGCATCTCCCATGTCAGCTGCAGCGTGTGACAAGTCTCTGGTGAGAAACAGCAGCTCTTTTCCTCCAGGAATGGTTTTTGATCTCTTCCCACTTTTCCCTAGTCTAAACCCAAAAGTATTGAATCACATTCTGGCAGCTGGGTTGCTGTAAAAGCCCTTCTAGTTTTATCACTCGAATTAAAATCATACTGTCTTCAAGCCTTGAATTCAAAATGGCAATGTCTTTGCTGCTTAATGACAAGGTAAGGGAAATAGAGCTAGTGACTGCTCCCACAGCACATGCAGAGAGCACAGCATCACTCATCCTGTCACGGGGGAGAAGTGTCTGCTGTCAGGGAAAAGTAACCCAGAAATCCATCCCCCCTCTGCAGTGGTGCACGTGCAGGCAGCTGCCTGCAGTGGCAGGTCATGCATGCCCCAGGGCCAGGGCAGCCACAATGAGATTTACATACTCTGGACTGCACAGGTGGCTCAGTCCTGGGCAGCTTTGGGTGGAGTTGGCTTGTTTTAACCCATGTGAAAGCCCACCTGATTGGGGTGGGAGCTGAATACTTATTCCCTCAAAGACAAGACCCAGAAAAATACCACATTGCAAAATACAGATGTTTATAGTGACTGAAATACTCAGTGACCAAGAAAACCCTCACATGAGCTTTCTTTTTTAATAAAGCAAACTGCACTGCCTTGGCATGTGAATTAATATCCCTGCAGCATGGCATTGTCTATTTATTCCTTGCTGATGTTGCTTTTGATGACTACTAGATGAGAATGAAATCTTGGATGCTTTGGGGCTGCTGTTAGGACAGATTCAATGACATGAAAATGCATTTCAGGAAATATCAGTGAAGCCAGTTTTTGTTTTAATTTCCAGGAACACACAGGGCTTCAATTCCCTGGAGTCAGGAGGAATTCCATGCCTGCGCACTCACCACTGCAGAGGCAGGAGGGATTTCTGGGTTACTTTTCCCTGACAGCAGACACTTTCCCCCATGACACTTTCTCCTCACTGGTCCCACAGCCTCTGTCCATCAGCCCATCAGTCTGCCCCATCAGTCCTATCTCCAGGTTACTCAAAACCCCATTTCAGTGCCTGTTTCTTTGCCTTGCTCATGGCCTTGCAGGCAGGTCCCCAGCTGAAGGCATTACCTCTTGCTTGGGGAGCACGGGGGCTTTACACCCTGCGCTAAGGTCCTCTTCGGACTCTGTTACGGAGTAATCTCTTTTCTCTCCTGGAGTTTGTATCCCCGCATCTCCACCTGGGAGGTGTACCTGGTTGGGGAGGTGGTATGAATGTGAGGTAACATTTTATCACTTAACACTTGTAATTACACAACCAGCCTAAGGCAAATAGTGCCAGACCAGATGATTTGCACTGTGTGAATCACTGCTTTTCACAACCTGCTTCGTTCAAGATAAATCAGTTTAACCTACATCTGAAGAATCGAGTCTCTCTGAATTTAAGCACATGACTCGAGTCCACCAACTCTCATAGTTACATTTAGTCAACAAAAGAACAAAACAAAACAAAACAAAAAATTTTAAAAAAAATTCCCCATATGTTCATAGAAGAAAAAAATCCATATTTGGAAACAATTTAATACAAAAAGTCAGACACTGTTATTGAATATAACCTAGATTAACAGTGACAAACTGGGATTTTCTCAAAGGGAAATAAAAATCCTAACAATTTCTAAATGACATTTTTCTGACAAAAATAAGCATTAAGTGGGGCAGAGCAAAACTTTTGCCCGCACTGGCCTTCCCCTGCAGTGCCTTGGCAAGGATCTGGGTGCCTCAAGTCTCTTCACAAGGGACCAGGGTGGCAGGCATGTCTCTCTCCTCCTACCACTCCTGCTGTGCCAAGGGGGCTTAAAAGGCCAAGAAATTTGTCCCCTTTCAGATTTCCTTTCAGCATTTACCCGGATTTCTGTGTATATGCATTGCACACAGCACACCAGGGTTATGACCCACAGCAGGGTTTTACAAACACTCGCACAAGTAATAATAAAAAGCCCTGACCATCCCCATCTTGGTGTCTCACAGAAATGGATTTAAAGACCCCTTGGTCTTTAAGTAGTGTGCTACAGACAGGGGCAGTACCTACAGGGAGGCTGACAAAGCCCCACCGCCCCATTGCAAGGTGGGGAGGAGGCCTCTGATGCTCCACAGTCCAAAACTGCCTCTGAGCCACCTGCTTTGTTGTTTTGGCCTGGTTTCAATCTTGATGTCTGCACCTCTCTGAAGACTTCCAGATCAGAGAACTAAACAAATTAAGTTTGCTGCCACATCAGCCCAAAAACTTCATAGCAAGGAAATGGGCCTTGGACCTGACATTCTTAGCAAGAGCCAGTGAGACCCTCCACCATATGTGAGGTTTGCTGGAATCATCTTTCTGTGCACAGGTCAGCATCAGTTATCTGCAGTATGAATGTAGTGATGCAAACATACTGGTGAAGAGACTCAGGAATTATGGCGTAAAAGAACTTACACCTTCCTCACATTCAAAACTGTAGGTTGAGAGGGGAGGAGATAGCTGAGAACAGTCCCAGTGCCTTGGGGAAGCAAAAAAAATTGTATGGTGTTAATTTAAATTAACTGCCCGTGAGGGAGCAGAGCAGCCTGGGTGAGTCTCCTGTTATCCCCACGGCAGGGTGTTGTTTCAGCATAGTAAAATACAGCAAAGAAATACTAACACAAATAGGAGTTTCTGAAACACTTTGCCAAGTCTTTCCTTTTTTCCCCAGATAACCCAAGCTCTCTTACATGACCACGACACAGCGATTTCACCTTCATTTAGAACAGAAGATACTGAAATGGAAACTTGTGGGGGGGAAAAACCCTTCCAGACTAAAATCAAAACAAATCACTTTTTTGCATATTAATAAGCCTCCTGATTGAAAGTGTTCTAGCTGTTCAAGGAGGAATATCAACAGTAGATGCTGCTAATTTAAGCCTGGCTAATTAAAAGCAAAACGAAAAACTGACTCCCCTAGAAACAGCCGCACGCGAAATGCACTCACCCAGCACATTTGATCAAGTTCCAATTATTGTATCTGGGTTTAGGGAAACAATCCCATGGCTTTTTTATTCTCTTTCTGGGTTGGGTTTTCCCACTGCACGTTGCTTTCCAGCACCCTGTCCCTCTGCAGAGCCAGCAGCAGCAACCAGCAGGACCTGCAGGGGTGTGCATGTCTGTGTGACCTGTCTGGGGCTTTGCCCAGGCACCACCAATGGCTCGGGGCATTAGAGGAGGCTGAGTTGAGACCATTCCTGCAGCAGAGCTTGTAAGGCTTGACACCTGCCAGAGTGCCATCAGGAACTTGTCATGGGTGTGCTCTGTCCCCTTAACCAGCTCACTGGTAGAAAAATTAAACTGTACTAGCCCCAGAAACAACCCCCTAACCACATCTCACCGTTTTGGCTACAAGGGACTGTGGTCTGTTGTGGCAAAAACTCTGCTAAAGTAGGGACAAATGGCATCCACCACCATTCCCTCCTCCCTGGCCGCCAAGGTGGTCATCTCTATGCAGTGAGCAATCTTGGCCAGGCACAGATCCTGCTGCCT
>VYXB01008779.1:369137-436491 GCA_013397135.1 Pachyramphus minor
TCCAAGGATGATGACTCCACCACTTCCCATTCCATTGCTTAGTCACTATTTCAGTGATGATGTCCAACTGATGTCCAACCTGATTCTCCCCTGGCACAGTCTGAGGCCATTTCTCCTTGCCCTGTTGCTAGTTGCCTGGGATCAGAGACTGACCCCCACCTTGCCACAACCTCCTTTCTGGACATGCTCCAGCACCTCAATGTCTTTCCTGTAGTGAGGGGCCAGAACTGAACACAGCACTCAAGGTGTGGCCTCACTAATGCAGAGAGACAATCACTGCCCTAGTCCTGCTGGCCACACTATTCCTGATCCGAGCCAAGATGCCATTGGCCTTCTTGGGCACCTGGGCACACTGCTGGCTCATGTTCAGCCGGCTGTCGACCAGCACCCCCAGGTCCTTTTCCACTGGGCAGCTTTCCAGCAATTCTTCCCTCAGCCTGTAGTTATTTAATTTGACAACAGCACATACAAACAATATAAAAACTCAGGGAAAAAAATTAATGCAGGCACAGCGTAGGAGGAAGGAAGGCTGTATCCCTGACTCCAGAGAACTGGCGGTGTCTAGCAGGAGTCAGGAGAGTGGGTGGCAGCAAGAAGTTTTGAAGCAGAGCTATTGTTGAAAAAGCTGCTGATGGGCTCTCAAAAACCCACTCAGAACTTTGCTTAACAGCTCGGAAGCGCATGGCTCAGGTAGCATGGCTGCTTATGTTCACTGGTTTGAAACAGATGAAGGGAAAAGAGTAACCAAGGGAAAAGTCTGTAACCATGGGTCCTGCACAGACAGAGGGTGCTTGCTGTCAGGCAGTGTCTGTTCACAGCTCCTCTGTGAGGCAGCAGCCAGCCAGACCCTTTTTCTTGCTCCGCCCTTCTCCCTGAATGGGGTCTGGGCTCTGCAGCCCAAGCAAGGGGAGAATTGTCTCCGTAAGTCTGCTGTCAATCAGCACATTCCCGCTGAAATGGGAAATGGGGTTCTGTTCTTCTTTCCCTTTTTTTTTCTTTTACGGTTATTTACTGTGCCTCTTTGAATTTGCATCCCAAGGGCTCTTGTATGACAGAATGTAATAGTATTAGTCACTGTTTTACACATTAGGGAACATAATATTTAGCACTCATAACAATTTCTATTTTAGATGTGCCACACAAACATTAAAAATACACTGAATTTTTCCCTGTGTTTTTCAGGGATAGCTTGTTCTTGCCTGAAGCAGTAAAACTGCCCTTTGTACTATCCCTCACGAGCATTGGGGTGTTTCTGTCACCACCTCTGTCATGCCACAGGATGCCAGTTTTATGGTCTCTCACTCAGAGCAGCTCTGAACAAAAGGAATTTTGCTAGCTCCTTCTTCTCCCCATCCATGCACAACTCCCACACACCTGCCATATTCCTCGCTACTGAAGTCCAAGTCCAGCATTAGAGAACACCAGCAGTGGTCAATCAATCTTTTCTTTGCCAGCTGGTCCTGCTGCCTGTACAATAAGAACTACAAGATACTAAATTTCTTTTTTCTTTTCCACTGACGCTTCACTCATACTGCCAATAAGCTCATTCTCTGCCTGGCACTAGAGACATGCACTGTAACCCACCTCACAACCACATGGTTTGAGTCATGACAGTGACCCACATGACTTGCAACAGGTACATTTGAACAGTGGTGAGCCATGGAGGTAATGGTGAGGCTGCCCTGCGTCATTCTGAGGATGAAAAGGACCTTATCCAGGAAATCTGTACCCTGAGAGGAATACATCTAATGAAAAAGCAATTATCTATCATGTTTATGTGGCAATATCCAACTTGTGATACAGTCTCATAACTTTCACTGGTATACTTGCAAGAGCTGAAGAAATACAATTTATATAATCAGTGACATAGTTTTTTACATGCTATGGCATATTATGACTTCTTGATCCCACACAGTAGCATACAAGAAGTGGTTAAGAGTTTAAAATCTGTTCTCTTAACATCAATGATTTTTCTACCTGCAAGAATCTGAAGCTTTTTCAGGATCTATAAAGCTCCTCCAACTGTCCTGTAAAAGAAAACTAAAATAAATGAGGTTGTCTGTTACTCACTACATATCTGCATATATTACATTTCCAAGGCACCTCTGCTGGAAAACATTTGGGATCCCCAAATCAAAAAACACCTCACTGTTATGCCTCAAAAAACATTTTTTGATCCTGTGCATAACAGGTCTTAATCTTGTCTTCTATTTTACTGCCTTTAGACAACTGAGAAAGGAGGATTAAAAATACTGTCTCAGTTGGATATATTATACAGGATTTGTATTCATTCCCCAACTGTTATTTGTAGTGTGATGAATTGTCAAAAAATATCTTAGCTTGACAACTGTATTCCTGAAAATGGACGATTCAGGCTGGATGGGATTTCTCTTGGGTCATCTAGCCCGCTGCCCACTAGTGATGTCTATGCTGTGGCCTTGATTTCATTGAAAGGTCTTCTGTGAAAGAAAAGCAACAAGAAGTCTGTCATTGTATGTATGTCACACACACTAGGTTTGACAAACAGAAAATCCCAAATCTAAGAACAATGAAGCATATAAATATGCCAATTCAGGAGTCATAACAATCCACAGTTTCCACAAATTGCACACATTTTTCTTCCACCAGCCCCAGCCTTACATGCCTCATGCATTTTAATGCACACTTGCAATGCAGATGAGTTTCCAATAATTCCTGTTTGTCAGCTGAACAAAACCCAAAAGCCTCAACCAGAAAAAGTTTCTCCATGCTCAGTTGATGATCAGCTGTGACTCCAGCCTCAGCCTCTGCAGGCAAATTGGTGCCTGAGCTTTGGGAAGGAGAGGGCTGGGACACTGGTCCTCAAGTACGCTGCTTTGGGAGCGGGGAAAAACTTGCAGCTGAGAGTTTGTTGCCTCAAATAAATTTCTTGTTTGTGTGCAGTTGTCAGGTAAAATGAGTTCTGTAGGCCACTTAAAAAGAGGAATAAAACATGCTGCTTCTTGAAACACCACAGAAGCACATACAGTGCTCAAGTGCAAGCTTGTAGACATCTCAGCTAACACAGGAACTGAATAGCAGGGCTCATATAAACCCATGGGGCCCCAGACCCTCACCTCATTCTTTAGTGCAGGCAGCCAGTGGCCAGGCCCTTCCCACACTATTTCATCTGGACCATAAAAGTATAAGCTATATGAACTGTCCTCATCTTTGATTACATCTATCAAGCCTGTGGGGTATGGACTTGACCCAGGGAACCAGAGGCCCATCACAAGGTCACAGTTTTAAACACTCTTACCAGCTGGGCTTGCACAGTCATCCCCCAAAGCAGTCATGGAGTCCCTAAGAATTTGCAGGCCTAGGCATAACTTGCTGATATTTAGCTGTGTTGTAGTTTAACCCCAGATGGCAACCAAGCACCACACAGCCACTCACTCATGCCCCCCATCCCAGTGGGATGTGGAGGTGAATTGGAAAAAAGTAAAAACTCATGGGTTGAGATAGTAATAATACAAATAATTGAAATAATCAATAGAAAAAGAAAAATATTATCATAATTATGATGATTATTATGTTGTTGTTGTTGTTGCTGCTATTATTGTAATGAAAGGAGAAAAAAAATAAAACCCAAGAAAAATAAACCCCAGGAAAAACAAGGGATGCACACTGTAATTGCTCACCACCCACTGACTGATGCCCAGTCTATCCCCAAGCCCAGATTGGCACATCCTGGCCAGCTCCCCTCTGTTTATATACTGAACATGACTTTCTACAGTACGGAATATCCCTTTGGCCAGTGCCGATCAGCTGTCCCAGATATGCTCCCTCCCAGTTTCTTGTGCACCTCCTCACTGGCAGAGCATAAAAAAACTGAAAAGGCCTTGACTTAGAAAAGGCACTACTCAGTGACAACCAAAACAGCAGTGTATTATTAACAGTATTTTCATACTGAATTCAAAACACATCACTGTATCAAGAACTAAGAAGAAAATTAACTCTATCCCTTCTGATACCAGGACAAGCTGGAGATCTTAAAGGTATTTATTTATTTGCAACAGGTCATAAGTGGAATAGGGAAGACTGGTATTAAAACACCAATCTGAGACTTCTCCACTTTTGGGACAGATATTTTCTAAAGGCTTACCTGGAAGCCTGTACCCACTGGGTACCTGGAATTCTCCATATTAACATTTGCAAACGATCCACTTCTTTTTAGGATAGAGAAATTTCTCTGAAAGGCAAACCAAGTCAGCTGTGAAACGTTGCTCTGCTTCCTCCCTCAGCAGCTCTCTGCAGAACCTGGATGTCATACTGACAGGCAGCTTCTGAACTGCAGGCAGAAGGAATGGCCAGTTTTTAAGTTGCATTGGTTGCTGATTCTTGTATGCAAAAAGTGGGCACATGGAGGCACCTAGGGTCTAATATGATGTTAAATCAAAGTTCTGACCTTGCTGGGCTTGCAGCAGAAGCAGGTAATTCAAGGGTTATTGTCAAGAGGCTTTGCTCCAGGCACACACTTACAGAGCAGGTGGGAGCAGGTGAATCTTCCCCAGTTCAACACAGCATCAGGGCTGTGCAGGTTTACACCGTACCTCTTAAAGAGATGGTGGAATCTCCTCAATTTCTGTTTCTCTGCCCAACCTACAAATCTTAAATAGATTCTGGAAAAAGCCACAGCCTCTTGACCCCCTCTTGTGAAGACTGAATTAAAGATAACACTGAAGATGCCCTATTGGCAAAGCTAAATGGCTATACTACGTTTGGACAATGCAAAGAACTGATAAAAGGCACTGAACAGCTTTAAAACTATTCGAAGATGTCACCTTCTTCTCTACCTGAAAAAGGAGGCATTGAACCAGAGCCTGCTCATTCCCTGTGACACAAAAACCAGATGCAGGGCCGCTAACTGAGCAAACCAAGCAGGAGAAGTAGGCAGCAAAGAGAATTTGGAGTGACTGAAGATCAGAATGGGTAGAGAGGTCATAAAATAAATAAGCAGATAAGGAGCCAGACGTGAAGCAGAGACGTCATGCAGATCATCAAAATGAGCAACTGCCAGTGGGCAGCACATCCATCACAAAGATATAGTACATTGGAGGAATCTCACAGGTGACCAAGGGAAGCAGAAAAAGCCCTGCTCTCCCAGAGGACCTACTATCCGGAAAGGGGCTGTCACTCTTCCATCAGAAAACAGGAGGATAGGCAGGCACAAGCAGTCTCAGCCTGTTTCTGGGAGACAGTTCATTTAATGCTGCTCACAGCATAACTGCAGTAAGAATGCAGAATTTCAAGTGTCAAGTAAGTAAATTTGTATTAAAGTAACTGCAATTATACACAGGCTTCACTCACTCCCACGGGAGGCTGTGGCAGGTTTGTGATGGACTTCACTGAGAGCAGAATTAGGATGATAATCGATACAAGCACAGCCATCATTTTGCATTTTCTTGTAGCTGCCAAAGCCTACAATAGTAAAAAGCCAAGGGCTTTTTAGATTACAGAGCAAAGGCCTGCAGAGATTTCAGCTACTCTCTGAATAATGGCATGCGATGAAGTCCTTTTGTGAACAAAAACAAAAAAAAAAAAGAGAATTTCCCATTATGTGCACGCAATTCCAATGCTGTGATAAGTTATTTGTTTCACTGCTTGTTAGATCACTGCACAGTGTTCAGTAGCACAGAAGGTTTTGGTCAATCAATGCATTTTTCATCTCTCATCTAAGTAGTGGTTTGTGCCTCAACTGTGTTAGCGACAAATGGATCTCTGGTCTAACAAAAGCAAAACTAATTTTAATGCTGTGAATAACCCACTGTGCTCAAAAATTAACCACTTCCTTCAATTACACAAACAACCAGGTAGCCGAAAAAGTAATTCGATTTATTACAAGTTTGATTGCTTTTTTGGGGGAAAAAAAAAAGGTAATAACAGAAAGAACAGTAGTTTGCTCATCCAAATGGCAGGGGGCCTGAGGGGATTAATGGGAGGCAACCAGGGCTGCAGGTGGGTACTGTAGTTTGCTCCCTCAGTGCATCTGAAGCTGGTTTAGAAGAGAAAGGCTTGCTGAGCACCACTACCACAGAAAATCTGAGGCTGGGAGACTAAAGGTGTGATTACACCGATGAGCAGCCAGTGCAAAATATGATCATATCCTCAGGGCAGATAACTGCGGTGTATTCCACACTTCCGATCTGAAGATTATGAGGATAGTTCCCATTTGACTGCTGTGCCTGGCTAACCTTAAGAAATAACAAGTTCTCTAAACAGAATCTATTTTCCAAGTAATTACCATGACTTGCTTCAGGATGAGCCAGTGTTTGGCAGAGGAAGCAATATAGAGGGCACAGGTGCTCCAAGAGGAGCTGAAAGACCTTAAGGAGCTTGAAATGGAGAAGATGCTTTATCCACCAGCAGGACATGCAGAGACCTGCCCCCAGGCAGGGCTGAAATCCATCTTGCACAGTGCTGGAATTAGGAAAATACATATGAACATGCAAAAAGTGTCTCTTGTAGTGTCTATTGTAGAGACTGGCCAAGAGCAAGTGAGAATGGGGGAAAGGTGGTAGAACAGTGGCAGAGAAAATCCTTACCTTAAGTTATCATCTGCAAACTATTCAAAAAGAAAAGGAAGGTAATGATGATGACATGAGACCTTAGACTGGGGAATTAGCAGATTTTTTGCCTCTGCTGTATGTTGAAGCTCATGGGAGCTGCCAGCCTGCTCCCTGCTTCTCACTGGGTGCACATGGGTGAGAAATTAGGGACTGGATCCCCATTGTGTCAGTTCATGACAACAGGGAGTGGAACACAGAAAAGAGGGATCCAGCTCCCTAGCTTCTTATCAGTCCCAAGGCTGCTCTCTAACAAAGACAATTCTTTCACCAAGGGCAAGATTTCTGCAGTTTTCACAATATTTGGGTTCCCCCTATAGTCTTGGGGAGATCTAGTCTCTTCTTTCCTAAACTAACCTCTTCACTGCAGTTGACTTCTGCATCAGCTGTAGAGCAAACCGTGCCTCTTTCCCCTGCACCCCTAGTTAGAGGGTTTCACTGCCCCTTCTGTGCCAGGGGGCAGAACAGGACATGTCCTCCCTTGCTCCTGCACCTTCAGGAATTTCTCGTGGAAAGATGGAGATGAACAGCAAGAGATGTTCATGCTCACTTATTCTCTGAGCCTGTGAAGATGCAACATTGAGATGCAGGGCTGAGACACTTCCAACTTGTTCTGAACTTTGTTCCTCTACCAAGAAAATGCCAGAGCCTGGAAAGGTACACTTTTGTCCCCTCCCCAGCTGCTTTTATGGGCATGAAGTCAGGAGGAAGGATATAGCTGACAAATGGTTGTACAGTTCTCTTAGTAGCAAGTCCTGCTAATATTCAAATTTATTGTTGGGATTAAAAGGGTTTCAATTCTCAGCACTTTCCTCTGTGTACACTCCCTTTCGACAATGTGATGTCCTATTGCCGTTATTTTGCAAATCTTTTTGCTCTCTGGGAGTGAGGTGTGATGGGCAGATTTGGCTATTGTCTTGTGCCCTCAGACAGGGCACAAGGATAAGGGGGGTCATAGCTGATCTCTGCCTCCCGCTGGTTGCCCTGGGGTCAGCCAAATTGATGTTTGCATTTTGTTTTATTCATTCACCATGCTATCAGCGTAACTCAAGACAACATGGGTGACATTAATTGTGAGCTGGCCCTTTTTCATTAAGAATTGGCCTAAATCCACACACATTTAATGGTAATTGCTAGGCAGGCAGCACAGAGCAAATACCTTTTATTTCAAATCCAAGACAAGTTGGTGCTGGCTGATAGTTTGTTGGCGCTTTCCTACATTAATTAAGTACCTCTCATCTAATATTACACGCGGTCTTTCTGAAAACCTCTAGTGAAAAGTCTATTTGTTAAAAGTGCCAGTTGAAGTCAAAACAACATCCAATATTGCAAATTAGGATTCCAGATTCCAGGATGAGATCTATTAGTCTTTCCCTGTTTAACTAATTAAAAACACGGAGGGACAAAATTTGTTTTGTCATTCTTCTATCCACGGGAGTCCTTACAGTAGCTAAGAAAAGAAAACAAAATTCCCTTCATTTATCTTAAGATATCGGCTGGCTTACCCATCTGTGAGCAAAGAATGTTTTTGCTTAGCTTGCTTAACTAAATGAATCTTGGTTCACTTGCTTGCAGCTGAAGACAAATTAGCCTGATTATACAAGAAAGGGCATACAGTACATCTAGGAATTAAACTGCGACTGGGTATTTAGGATGAATGAAATGAATAGGCAGCAACAACTTTGGATTGCTCTGAACAATCAGCAGTCCCCTTCTCTTGCAATCTTTTTAAAGCACTTTCAAAATAATCCTCGGTGTTATTCTTGTGTGTAAGTTGCTGTTTTGCAAGTATGGATTTTTAAAGAAACAAAAAAATCCCCCTGCAAACTTTTTCCCCCCTTTGGTACGGAAAGCATCATTGAGCTCAGCAGCTTGCTGTGATGCTGCCTTTCCTACTCAGCTGAGGAATTCCTGCCACGCCACGTTGCCAGGCTGCTCCATGTACAGATCGCAAAGACAAGCAACAGCATCACATCCTCCAGCAGTTTCATTTCCCACACCTCTTGTACTCCACAGGACACTGCAGAAAGCACACTGTATCTGCTGCAAGTGCTTGACAGGTGGTATTTCACATTCAAAGCCCTTGCTGGTGTGGAGAGTACACTGAAATACTGAGTTCTTCACGTGTCGGTGGTTTTCAGTAATTAGCATATTTCAGCCCAAATCACAAACATCCTCCCTTGAAAAGAATGATAATTGGTGACAAAATCCATGGCATGCAGTTACATCAAATGCAAATTTGGGCTAATAAGATAGATGCTGGGCTGCACCAGGAGAATAAAATGCGACACTGCTAGCAAAAGTAATTTTTGCTAACATTTTGGGCATAATGATTTTTGACAGGACATTTCTAATTTTAGTTTATGTGATAGAAGTGGGGATTTGAAATACACAGATAAAAAAAAAAAGTCTTATAGGACTGTTCTTATGGCATATCACTGACTATCCCCTGTATGACTGCTTCTCAGTATGACCATGAAAGATCAATAAATCTCAAACAACCTGGAGATTTAGTTACCCAGTTCCTATCTGAAACACACATCCTCATTTGTGCTATTCCAGATACTTGCTGAGATGCATTAATTCCAGTTTTATGCTTTCTCCCCTCACTATGGATATCAAAAAGAGATGGGAAACTGTTTCTGGTTTTTTGAGCCAACACAGATTTAGGTTCATACTCCCTTGCAGTGCTGGTTTTGCAGCTTCCTATCCCAAGCATGGATTTAGGAACATGTTTGATCCTGTGATTGGTGTCTTCAGGGAAAAGAAAATCAATCCCCCTAGCAATTGAATGGTGGGTGTTGCCCATATATTGAAATCAGATGAAAGCTGAAAGGCAAATATTTGTGCCCAGACGGGACAAACCTCTACTTTAAAAACAACAGACAGCTCCTGAAACAGGTGGTAGAGGCTTGAACTAGCCAGAACCCTGATGAGGAAATTCCTAGGGAAGTATCTCTAAATAAAGAATTCTATTAAGGTGTTTGGAGCTTGTTGACCAGAAGCCCTCCTACATTATGGTCATCTTAAGTCTTGAGGGGCAACTCATCTTGTATTTGCAGCTACACGTAGCTTCTCATGCATTTGGCATTGCATGCAGATATTCTGCTGCTTCTCAGGTGCACCTGGGCAACTGAAAGACAGAAATCCTGCAGTTGTTTTACCCACTATGACACACGGAGTCCAAGTTAAAGCAAATACCAGACCCAGGTCCTGGAGTCTCAGCTCACGACTTCAGCCAAAGCCTCCTTTTCTTCCCATCACTTGTTTCCAAAGTCTGATTGTTCTTTCCATCTGTACTTGCTTTCCTGCGGCGTGGTCATCCTCCCTCCCTGCCGATCCCTGCCTGTACTCCCGTGACCATCTTCCCTCCCCAGCGAGCACTGACTCAGTCACTGTGGGTGCGGTACCCAATGCCTCCAACACCTGCTATGTTTTCTACATGCTGTTTGAGCAGCATGGACAGTCATGGTAGGCTGATTCTCTGTCTTTCAATTCAGCTGCTTTAACACATATTCAGGCTCTGGAGAAGCAATGGAGCACCTTCCAGACCACAGGCACAAAAATACCCAGAACTATTGCAGCAACTGCAGACCCAGCTACTCCCTGTTCACTGAAATGTGATTCTCATCTCAGTAAGAAATCAGAACAAAAGTTTTCTTTCAAAGACTTTCTGACTACAAAAACATGGAAAGCAAATACAAGTCAAATCCCCAGACTGAGATAACATAGTCAATACAAGGCAGGATATGGCTTTTGGTCTGAATTGGATGCCATCTTATTAAATGCTGATAGGTGCTCATGAATATAAGGTAGTAGTTTACTTTTATCCAATGTTTTTGTTTTCCTCAGAAATGACAGGCTCCTGTTTTAGTATATAAATGTGGTCTTGATGTATCAATGTAACCAAGAACTTATCAATCACAGGGAAAACAAGACAAACAGTCATAACACTGGGGATTTTGTAACACAATTGTTGAGCTTACATGATATAAGCACCATAGTAAAATGATTAACTATATAGAGGAGTGCACATCCAGCTTGCTTTTGAAAAATCCCATTCCAAACACACATATTTCTATAACAGCCATATAAATAGACACTCAGTCATATCCTAACTTACAAAACATACACTACTGGCAATCAGAATGATAAACCCTTTGTCTAACACTGAACAGCTTTGTCTCTTCCCTTACTACAATTCTCTACCTTGTTGAAAATAATTTTGCATGTACTGCTGAATTCAGGCTCTGAAATTTGAAGACTGTTAGATCACCATGCTCTACAATCACTGAACGCCAGATTAAAATGTACACAGGCACCATATTACTCCATTATCAGGAGAGCACAAATACATCTTCTTTCAGTTATTATTTAGACGGTTTTAAGAAGCTGATTTTCTTTCTGGAAAATACTGTTTAAGAATTTCCATCTTTATAATATAGCCACGTTACAGGTATCTAAAGGAAAAAAACCTACAGATGCAGCAATTCATTTTATGCACATTTTTAATATAATTATTAGCTTGTTAAAAATTAGGACTAAGTTACACCCGTCAGAGAAGTGAACAATTTGTAACATAACAGTGCTTTTCTTGTTGCCAAGAAAGATGAAATTTAATTTAAACTTTACATTACTGCTGAAATACATTTACTGTAAATACAAGAACAAAAAAGCCCTCAGCAATGTTAATAGATGGCTTGCTCTAACAGCCATCAGTAACTGATCCTCACAATGACTTCATGTGGCACAGAACGCTGCAGCATCCCCAGAAGTCTACATGCAGGGAAATCTTAAAAAGCAGTCACACAGGGAGAGATAAACCAGGACCAGAACAAAAGTAGCCCCAGCAGTTCCATTTCTTTGTTAGCCCTAGAGGCATGCCAGTCCTCTCATCTGCAGCATCAACGTTCCACGTCAGTGAGAGCCCAGCAGCTCAGGGAGCCGATGCTCCTGGGGCTCAGCATGTGCCAGGAAATTCCTTCTCTTTTCCTCTGGCTGGGCTGCAGTGGCTGCACTGTCAGTGGGAGAAGCTCAGGGAGCAGAGGAGGGAGATGAGCACATCTCATCCTGGGGAGGTGGGAAGCACAAGCTACAGTGGCCTTCTGCCTTACAGTGTTTGCTGGAGTTTCTGTGGGGAAAATCCGACCTACAGACAAGCCAGGGAGTGGCTGTTTCCTATAATGTGCAAAATCAGGCTACATGGCATACATGTAAAATGAAACCTGCCTACTCATGATGGAATTGCAGTCTCAATTCAGCTGCCTCATTTCCCATTGGTGCTGTATGAAGAACAGCATTTAAAACCTGACATCAGCCCTTTTAGTCATACAGGGCTTCCCCAGATAGATGACTAAACAATTACCCAGGTAAGAGGTTTAATGAGTACTTTGAAAGCTATCTTTGTCTAAAAAAGACCCCTGTGCATTTATATGGGCTGTGGCCAGAATTTTAAGTGATTCTTAAAAGGCTAGTTGTTAATAATATAAAGCTTCTCATATAGGGTCTTCATCTCTGGTGCAAAACACAGAGAGATTTATAAATTAAATATTTTTTAAAAGGTTGGAAACTGTGGAATTGGCATCCCTGAGATGTGCTGACAAACAGCAGGGGAGGTCAGTGTCATCAGCCAGACAGACTGGCTTCAGCCACTGCTTTCACCATCCCAACCAGTGGATGTATGACTGGGAGGCTTCCCTAAGGCATTAGCTCATGGAGACACCAGCAGGTGCAATGAACAGAACAAAGCCAGAACTCGGGCTTATTTTGACTAAAATTTACCTACACAGTGTACATTTAGACATGAAGAGACACCAAACCCATCCTGAGCCCAGTGTCTGTGCGTCGCTAACACAGAGCAGAAACAACTTTCCCAACGTGTGAGCCACAGCCGACAGCCTGTAAAAGCCCCACCACAAAGAACAGCAAGCCCTCCTGGAAACTTTTCCCAGGATAAAACTCAGTTGTCTCCATTTTGGTTTCCTACTTTTCCTCAATGCTTTTTGGGTTTGTGCACACTGATATTTCCCAGTTCTGTGTGAAACTGGACATGAATGCTAGGTCTCTTCTACAGAAGCAGGAAAGCACAGATTGCTCACAACACTCATGACCAGATTTGCAGACTCAGTTCTTTCCCAAAGCATCTAAAATATTGGGTTGCTAATTCAAATCTACCCAGCAAATCCTCCATCCAGGATTTCCTGGAAATGACCAAGCTATTTAGGATACCCAGCAACCCTCTTTTCTGGGAGGTTCAAAAGCTAGGAAAAATAAATGTGTCAAAAGAGGATTTTAAAGGAATAATCAAGGTACCAGGAGACATGAGCCAAAAATGGAGGCTGTACCCACTATCCTCTAATATTTTCTATTTCCTATTATCAAAAGATCAAGTTCTTAAGCCTGCTGAACTCTGATGGCTAGGAAAACCTGAGCTCAAACAGGAGCTGCTAATGAGAGGCATTTCCTAAAGCTGCTTTAGCAGGTGTTTCCTGCTGAAATGGGGAGGGTCATGAATGGAAATCTCATTTGGAAAGTTTCTAACCCCGGGGATAATATTCAGTGGTGCTGCCACTCTCACTGCCATCTGCACTAGAAAGTGGTTCAGACTGAACTAGATAGCACTTGATCCCACTGAGTGAGCCCAATTGTTTGCATTCTTGCACAAATGTGTGAATGGCAGCCTTCCGGCGAAGCAAATGCTGGGTCTGCTCCCTTCAAAGGCTTTGCCAGTGATCCTTGCCCTGCTGGCTTCATCCTTAATTGGCCTACACGGTGGGGAGCAATTAAAAATAAATGGTAGCTTGCTGCGCTGCTGTAAGGGGAAGGTTTGAGACTCCAGGCATGAGCGCAGCTACCTTAGTTCATGGTGTATGCCATGCACAGGGAATGGCAGGAGGGAAAAGGAAGAGACCTAGCTCTTCTGAGTGTGTGCCAGTGGAAAAAAATAAATCACACTTAAGTCTGCAATAAATCAGCATTAGCCTTACAATTAAAGTTTTGATTGTCTGGATCAGGACGACGCTTTCCCTGCTGTTTCTGTGGACTATGGGAATGTCATTTCCTCTTATGCCAGTAGTCCAGAAATGGGATTTTTCATACCATCTTCACAGGACAGTATGCCCCCCTTCCATACAGTCTCAGTGGAGAGAGCAGAATGCCTCTTATCTGCTTCGAAAAAATGAGGTTTCTTCAAATGAAACATCCAATACCAGAAGCTGTGAAACTAGTCTTTAATGAAAGACAAATAATCTCAAAGAAAAGCAGTGTCCCATAACTGTGTCATCAGGCTCTCTGAAACTGACTGGGAAATTTTGAACTGGCAATTAGCTTGCCATAATCATCTGTATCAAGCAATGAAGTTTCTCAGATAATTTCCTACTATTTGTTAATGAAAGTCTGCTATAAGAATGAACTGAAGATCATGAACATTTATGGAAGTAAAACTTGAATTAAAAATACAGACTTTTGCTACACAGCAACCCATATTTCCATAACATTCAGAAATGGATTAAAGCACAAAAAAAGTTGGAGCTGAGAGTCACTTGATTTGCCTTGATTACCTGAAGATATTTGACACTGAAGGTGGTCAGCTTCACCCAGAAACTAACCAGGGAACTCATGTCAGCAACAGCCACTCTATAAACATGACGTATGCCGTTTCATGATGACTGGGTTGCACATCATTTTTTGCATCTTGCTGCTTTATACAAAGTATCTCAGTGCTTTCTATATCAGAAAAGTGTGGTACCGTCAGGGATGTCTCTTCATTTCATGGTGGAATAAAAAGGGATGAAATCTGCACTAGAAAAATCTCAAGGACATACTTTTCTCTTATCTCTCTTTGTTGATACTAAATTGAGGCTAACAAAAGGCTTTACTCAGATAATGTCCTGAACAATCTGTGATGCAGTTTTTACGAGCTTAGAATCTCTATATAAAGCTACCGTTCTTTTTAAGCAGATATCGTGAGCATGGAATAGAGCCAGTGTAGGACACACTTCTTTTTGCACTCATATTTATGCCCAGTGTTTAGAAAGAAAATCTAGGCATACCTCTAAAAATCATTTCTCCTGTAGCTAACATGTGTCCAACACAGATGTTGGATTGGGACAGAAAGGTCTATTGGTTATGGTGGGAAGGGCTGGGACTAGATGATCTTTAGCCCATTCCAACACCTTAACACTCTAAATTCTATGATTCTATGTTCCAGTCCAGTTCAACCTCTGTAATTATAAAGAACTCCCTTCTCCCCGGAAGTGACCGACAAGAACTAGTACAGACACATTTTTTTGCAGTAGATTTCATCTTCAGGGGAAACAGAGTATATAAATTGGATTTCTGCATAGAAATATTTTGTGACAACATAAGATTTACTCAGCTACTGAATTAGGATACTTATATGTAAGACTATACATATGGCACCTTGTTTTTAGGCACCCTCAAAATTCACCTTCTCCAAACCTGCAAAATTTCAACAGCAGTAGGATGCTGTGGGGGCGGCAGAGACACTTTTCATGTTCTCTCCATAGAGGGCTAGAGAAGATAATGTAATTTCTAATTCAACAAAGAAATGTCACTCATCCAAGGCACTTTCCTTTTAGTCCATTAATTCATGATACAGTTTCTAAAAGAGAAAAAGTTTGAAATTATTCAAATCTCTCTAAACCAGTTCTGAGCACAGAAACAGTGAGGGGCCAGTTGCTTAGTGATAATCACAAAGGCAAGGAAGAAAATACTGCAAGCTGTGCTATATCTGTGCAGTCAACATGATGAAAAGGCCATGACCTTGCAAGGGAAACAACATTGAGCTGCTTTGTTTTGTTGCTTGTGAAGATTTCTTATATGCTCATTCTGTTGATTACATTTAACATTGATAACCAGGTCTTTTGACTCCAGTGTTAAAAAATTACTACTAAATAACACTAAGGATTCTGATATATTGTTACTATGATCTTTGTAATAAGGTCTTTAAAAATCAGATGGTATTTCAAAGCACAGGGTAATCCACAGCATTTTGTATAAACTTTTTGTTCTTCCCACATACTTACAATACAGCATTTAAACACTATGAAACACGTTTAGATTTCACAGAATATTCTGAGGTGGAAGGGACTTACAAGGATCATCGAGTCCAAGCACAAAAGATGCCAATGATATGAAAGCTGCCCTAAAAAGTTGGTCTGCTCATACTATTAGACAAATTCTGTGAGAAGAATTTAATATTAAAAAGTTACTATTTCTAGGGCTGGTCTTACCAGCCATGGGGTCCCTTATGGGGTCACTTCCCCATTGCGCAGGAACCTTGGCTCCCTATTAGGCACTACATGGGTCACAGGCAACTGGTCATATTGCAGGAGGACATCAAAATAATTTCTGACTGTTGCCATTGTCTTCCTGATCGAGAAAGACAAGCCAGAGCTTAGTGAAAACTCACATTTTTAGTGTCAGTTTCTGAGTACAGTGCTCATATGTGATTTTTATAAAACAAATATTAAAATTGCAGTTTTGCTTACTTCACTGCTAAGTGCTTTTCACATCTACAAATCACTCCAAAATGACAGAGTATGAAGTGAGATGAAGACTTTTTTTTCTTTCTTTACCAAAAGGTTTTATAATTCTTCAATCAAGAATGAAATAGGAGCACTGCCCTGGCCCATCTAAGAGGAGTAACAAAATGAGAGTGAGCATCCTTTCTAGCCCCAGAAGTACGCTGTATATTTATACAAATTATTCAGACCTCGAGGGAATACAATACAAAGCCCACAGTACAAATGAACTAAAAGATTAACACAAATACAATAAAACACCACAAGGGGAAATTCAGATTGTGCAGCACCTATGCACATGTGTAAACAGGCCACTTCTACATTGCACGATGGCAATTTCCAGTGTCCTCAGGATCCAGTTCCCTCAATAAATGTTGCATCTCAAGTTGCATCTCACAGAGTGCTGGAGAGGGCTGGCACCCCAACGAGGAGCTGTCAGTCCTGGACACATCCCTCGCTCATGGCCACCAGCGCAGCACCATCTACTGGGAACACACACACTTTAGACAAATCTTTCCAGCACCAGTGTTTGTCACCACCTGTCCTCCCAAAGACACCCAGAAAATTTCCAGCCCTCTGTTTTTATGCCCTTTTTTTCAGCAAAAATGACATGATTTACCACCACAAGCTAATCAGACTTCTAATGGAACAATTGGCAGCTCAGAGGACTTGGCAGAAAACACAATACAGCACACAGAAAGTTTGCATTTTAAGGTCCTATTCAAGAAGTCATTTCAACACAGTGGTCTTTCATGTCCACAAAGTAACTTCAGGGGCAGCATTTTCAGGAGATCGGTACAGGTCAGTAATGCTAAAATGAAGCCAGGAACCTGAGGCAGGGCCCCTCGGACTGAGCAATGGTTCTGTGTGTTTAACCCTTCCAAGGAGACTAGTTGCAGACACTCAAAAGTAAGAAAAGACAAGGGTTAATTCAGCAGAAGGTGCTGCTAGGTGAGAGACCTAAGCTAGTGAGAACAGCATTAGCTCTGTCATTGTGTCAGTGTCAAATCTGTGGAAGAATTAGTCACATTTCCACAGTCAAAACTAAGCTTCATTATAAAGTAGCACATCAACATCTTAATTAGCTATGAAAAACACCATGCACCCTCCCCACATTAACAACAAGAGCCAGCTGGAAAATTTTGGCAGGCTTTTTTGTTGGTTTTTTTTTTTTCTCTCAGATTTGGTTTCCTACTCAGAAAAACATCCATTGGAGGAGTCTGAACCTTTAGTGGAAATCAGAAAGATTCTACCCTGAAAGGGTACTCCAGGACACAATTTCTGCAACCTCAGAAGGGCTAGTTAGGCATATGGGCAACACACTGAGACAACTATACTGCTGCTGCTGCAGGAAACATCTCAATTTGTCCTTCCTCTGGGATATTCTCACCCTATTCCTTTACGTGGCACAGGCAGGACCAGAAAGACATTACTGAAAAATGTCCAAACTTGTTGCTTACAGAAAGAAATACTCTATTCAGTGAAGGTTTCATGGTTTTGGGGTGAGGCATTTTTGGCAAAACCTAAATTCTTGTATCTCCTTCAAAAGGAAAACGAAACCTTTGAAAACTAAGGATCCCTTAGTATAATGTATCTTAGAGTGAGTGGAACTACATTATATTATCTTAAGGCATAAACTTTACATTGAGTAAAAGATACAGCAAAACCTCCCCGGAATTCCGAAGGGAGTGGTAGGCATTATTTGGTATCAGCTAGCCAGTTATACATGCTGTAAAGTGATTCAAGATGGCAAAATATATCACAGTTAGAGACCAGATGCGCTCAGGAGAGCCAATTGGAGAGCCAATTCATCTAGTTGCTTAAAGAAACTCTTCCACTCCTATTGTACAGACAAGTCTGCTTGTGTGTTCAGACTTTCAGCAAGAACTAACTTTCTATTCCCTAAGAATATCATCACAGATTAACAATTAAGAAAGGGCCGTCCATTACGTTTTTCAGAGAAATGCTCCCTGTTTATCAATGTATCAAAGTATTACTAGGTTTTCATCACTATCTGGCTACAGCTTTGCAAATTCACTACACTGACATGTCATTTGCTCCATGATGGAATTTGCAAACAAGGCAGCCAGTCATTCCTGAAAAATCCAATCTACTATCCACAACCTATATTTCTCCTAAAACATTTTATGATTCTGGAAAAACAATTCCTATCATGAGAATTTAATAAAATAGCAAGGAAAATTGAGCATATAAATCTATATAAATACCCAGCTGTAACAACCTCTGGCATTTTAATTCAACATAGTTTAATTTCCTTCTCATAAAATGGTTTTATTTCACAAAAGGTACATTTTAACACAGGGATTACTATTATTTGAATATTCTGAACGACAGTCCTGATTCTTTTTTCCAACTACTTTTAGCAACAAAAAATGAACAGGAGGGAAGGTCACTGAGACCAGCAGTGTTCCTGAATCCAGCTGGAGACTGCTAGCACCAGCTATTTACAGTTTGAGTAGACAAATCCACAAGTCCCAAATATTTTTCAAGCGCTAAATCAATTAGTCAATATTTAAAGGCCATGTACTATAAAATTCTTTGTTCAGTTGCCCCTGCAAATGTTACTGCTGTTATCTCACGTGTACAGGGCACAATGGCAACTTACAGGCTCCATCAGCTGGTGTCTCGCTCTGGGAACCAAAGACAACAAAAATATTGGTTCCTGACCCAAAAACCTGCAATTTAAACGGTGAGTCTTCCTGAAAGGATGATATGAGAGGTTATCTGGGAGAGGATAATAAAAACTTTTAGATTGTGCATCCTAGTGAATACTATTTCAGTGTATATCATTCCTTTTCAGAACAGTATCTCAATCTCCGCTCAACTAATGAGGCGTGCTGGTTTAGTTTGGTTTTTACAGCAAAAATAGGTTATATACTATAGCCTTTTTATAGGCTATGTACTAATTCATATTATATAGCTTGAAGCCTTCATGCGTGGTGCAGCAGCAAGCAGAAGGAACAGAAATGGCAGCCTCCTCACAGAGCATGCCAGGATTTCTATTTCCATAGTCTCTTGCTTCTCCTTCTGTTTCTTTTCCTTCTCCCAAAGTGCAGAGGCTTTTTACATGTGTGAAGTCTGGCTGTGGCGGCAGAGCACAAACTCCAGCTCATGGGGCCAGCACATGCTGGTCAGGGAGGTTTGCTACCACCCTGAAAGAGAACAATAGATACAAATCCGAGGTGAGGGTTCCAGCATATTGATTCTGGCACGGAGGGATTTGTTGTTGTCATTCACACTGGTGTATGCCCTTAGCATCCACTCATACATAAAAGATATAGGTGTCAGGGTTGTTTGGCCATTGATTTCCAACAGCTTTCAGGCCATCTTTCAATCCTTACATCACCCATTCAAAACGAAGTGTTGGGTAAAACACCACCTAAGGCTTCAAAGCCCTAGGGCAGTGCTCCGCAGAAGTGAGAGCAGAGCTTCCCAGCAAGCTCCCAACCCAATACGGGAGGGCCATGCCTGCCAGAACCAGGTGCCAGAGGGTCCTGCATAATTTTTATATTTTAGCAACACTTGTGTTGTGTTTTTGTCATACTAATAACATTCAGCTGAATCCAACAGAAACTGACAGTCTCTGCCTTGCATTCCCTGCTCAAGACTGCTGGGGACAAAAGGGGTTCCACTGGGGTGCAAGGGTGTTTTACTAAGAGATCAGGCAGTGACTTGTACAGGACCACTTCACTGCTCATTCTCTGCAGTTAAGCTATACCAAGAAAATCCATTGCAGAGCTCTACGCAACTCCATGTGTAGCCTCCTGGCAATGCAGTACGTCCAGTGCACCAGCAAATTCCAAAGTGAATGTAAGGACTCAGTGCAGCCTCTGAACTGCTCACAATAATCTCCTTCCCATCCCACTCCACATGAAATATTTATTTGGGGAAAGAGGATATCAGTTGGAGGATGAGGGTATCAGAAAACAGGTGTCTGAAAAAGAAGCATCAAAATTAAATGCTGCACACAGTTCCTGACTTTTTTAATGAGGCAGCAATGTGTTTATTTATCTTTCTGCTTTAAAAGATACAGCCTATAGAGTAAGGGAACATATTTTATTCACAGAAGCCTGTACCTACACCAAAGGAAAGATGTTTGTTAAAAATATCCAAACAGATTCCTGATTAGAAATAATTATTTGTCTTTGGTTATAACTTTTAATTTCCTCTGTAGCCAGGAACAACAAGCCAACAGCCCTCAGGAAGACCAGATTTATGTGACAAACATAAATGTGTAAATGTTATGGGATGGTGGAGAAAAGACAAGGTACCAAGTGTATCCTGCGGCACAGGAAGAGGTTTCAGCTCAGCATGTGCCTAGCCCCAATCACCTTGAATCCCTGAAGGCATCATTCTTAGCCCACATAAGGCAACTGACTGATTTCACTTGTCTCTTTTCAGACTGTTGAGCCTACAAAATGAATACAAATTACTACCTGTCTGTTTTCAAGGTTCAAAACAGAATAGGAAACTCAAACACAAGCTGCAAAGATAAATAACTATTTGCATATGTACAAGAGCAACTTATATACTTTTAATGTAAACAAATACATTATTTACATTTATTTACAATTTCATTACACAGCACAAACTATATATATAAATGATTTTTCTGTAAATTCACATGGACCAAGGAAGAGGCTCATTAATTGGAACATTCCTGAAAAATCATTCAGATGTGCCATGTACGGAAACATGTAGGGATTAATACTGCTTTACAGATACTAGCTGGTGTACCAACTTTTGGAAACCCTCAGGAACATTTAGGCACTTCCAGTCATAAAGCTCTGTCAGCAAGTGTAAGCTCTTTCCTCTCCAGCAGGTCTTCTCCTAAGCAAGATGTTCCCTGACACCCAGTCCTGCCTGGAACTCTGATCAAGATCTTACGATCAGAAGCTCTGTAAGCAGTAGGACAAGACCAGATACCTGACATCTCTCTTTTCTGTGGATTCTCTCATGTTTAATAAGGGGTGAACCCTTCTTTCCATGGACAATTGCCCATCTATATGGATGTTCATCTTCATGAAATATGCAGAAACTTAATAGCTCTGTGGTCTCTGTCCCACCACAGTCAAATTTAGACTAATTGCCCAGTGCTTACTCACAGGTCAGGAAGAAATGACTCACATATATATGCAGGCACACAAAAAGTGAATGCAACACAATCACTGCAGCCAAAAAGGAAACAGACTGTCTTGCAGTTCTGACTTGCCTGTGGAACAGTGACAACAACATTGTTATTAACTGAGAACAATCACTTATTGCCAGCCTTATTACAGGTGAGTAAGCATTTGAAAGAGAGACTCCTGAGTTGCAAGAAATGTAGTCCTGCATAGATACTGTAAAATCAGAGAAGACCTACCCTTTATTTCTGTACCCCATGCTGTGTGAATATATAACCTCACTTCTCACCTGATCATCACAACATGATTAATGCAGAGCACACCAGTTCTCGTGTTGAGCAACATGCCAAATAAGAAGTTTCAATTATCATCATTAATAAAAGTCTTTAAACCATTTATGTATAGTCTCTGCTCAGAAAGCGTTCATGTCTTCATGTCTTCACCATGTCACCTCATCTTCTTGAGATGGCTCATTCAATTGTTGCCAGCTGACTGACCCAGGGATCAGGAATATAACTACTCACTTTAGAATTCTACCCATGTAATAGTAATAGTATTATTATTATTATTTAATATTATGCAAAAAACCTACAGTAGAATCATGACTCATAATGAGGCTTCAGAGATGTTGTGTTACATTATTAAAGGATGTTTTCCCTATTTGGTGTCAAAGAAATTGTTCTAGAAAGTGACAAGGCTGAAGGGCAGTCCAGCAAATAATTCTTCCTTTAGTAGTGAAACATCTAATTTCTTCAGTAATTACATATTTGTCTACACCAACAGGTACTGAGACATTCTGCATTCCGATCAGCTCTCCGCCGTCACGGAGTTGTTGTTTGTGGGAAAATTACTCCAGAAATAACACTTTCCATAATTACTTACATGCTCAGTCTGACCCACCAAATGACAGCCAAGCCAAAGAGTGGACACTCTTGCAGTTAACACAGTATGGAACCTGGGGCATCACAAACACATCAACAATCCTCAGGTTGATTAGAAAAATATTTATCTAGGTGAAGAGATGAAAAAGAAATTATCTGTCCCCAAATGCTGGCTAAGCAGCCGGGCATACAGACAGGGAGTATTTAGACATTTAATGAACCTGCCTTCTCAAACACAGAATGAAAGTAGCTAAGCTACCACTTGGAGGTTATGACCCAGACACTCAGCCCATCAAAGTATGAAGATATTCAAGTGATGTCAATATTAACCAAATAATGTATGCTGAATGCAACTCCCTGCTAAATGGATGCCTTGATTTGGCTTAGCATCAATGAATTTTACCTCCAACCCTCACTAAAGCACCTAGTATGTGCCTGGTTTATCTGAAGATAATTTTCTGCTGTTTTCAAATAGCATAACTAATTATAAAATAAAAATGTAAAAAGATGAATGCAAAAGTAAGTAAATCTCTGCTCTCCTCTCCTCTTTCCTGTGCATCAAGATGTTGCACACATGGATCAATAATGTCAGCTTTCATGCAACTCTTCCCATAGATTATCCTGGATATACTGGTGGGAAAATGTTCAGTGATAAAGACAGCAAACATTTTAAAAGGGTTGTGTGCTGCATTGGTTAGGGGAAGATTTATAGTCAGTGCATTGTGCAATACAGTTAGCATGGCTGAAACAATTATGTTTCATCAACTCTAAAAGGTGCTTTCATTGCTAAAGAGTAACATGGTCTCAAAAAATAGGTAAACAGCAGATATTTCCTAGAGATCTGCAGCTCTAAGAAACATAAAGTAACTGTAAATACACTCCTCAGGTTCAAAACTACATATAAAAACTATATAACATATTAGAGGATGTGATCTGATGCTTATGGGTGAATCATTCAAGGAAGAAAAGACACAGCAAGTTATTCTGAGGCTCCACACTTGTCAGCCACTCTGACACTATTAAGCAGACAGAGATGGAAGGCCTTAATGGATGACCACAGCACACGAAATTGAACGTAGGAGCCAGTCACTGTTCAATGCCCAACAGCAAGATTAATTAGGACTCAGATTTGGGTTCCAGTTTGCGATTGATCACTGTCACCATTCAAAGTTCAGGCTCTCTTTATTTTTTCTAGGAGCACTGCTGCAGATGATCCCCCACTGTTTCTTCAGTCAGTCTGAATCACAGAAAAGTTTCCTATTACTGCGTTTAGTCTTCACCATTCCTTTCTTTTTTCAAGAATGATTTTCTGAGGCAATTTGCCATTTTTTTATTCTGTTTTCTATCAATGTCTTCAGTGATTATCTACTGGTTTATGCATTCTATCTACACCTTACTGCACCCTTACCATTACTAAGTCTATGCCTTTTCTAGCTCTGATTAACTCAACTTTCATTTCCTTTTTCTTTTTCTTTAACTTTCTGATCTAGAAATCACACTTCATAATCTTTTTTGGCAGAAGGATGGAGGTGTCATGTACTTGCTGGTGTGCAGATGCTTTCCTCCTAAGTCCCAAATCTTTTTCATCCAGCCACCAAAAGAAGTTGATTCTAAAGGCAGATTTAGTGGTAGGTAAATGGTTATGTATTATCTAGTTAAAGCAAACATATGTTTTATTTAGAGATTTTTAAAATAAATTCAGACTGAAAACGTAGTCCTCTACTGCATCTCTCTTCTGCATCTCTATTTTTTGAATCTCTAATTCCAGATAGCTAATTAGTTTATTTCTTAAACTTCTAGCAGTGGAAATTTTAAAAAGAGCCATGAATGAAAAGGAATAAAACAGAATACAAACCTTACACAGGAGCTGCCTTGTGGAACCTTAAAACCGATTAGTGCCACTTTCTGTAAGTTTCAGATCAGACGTGATTATCTGGAAAGTCAGTCTTCCAGAATAAATGTCAAGCAGCATGATTACTGAAAAAAAAGGCAAGTGGTATAGATGACTTTCAGGCCTTGCAAAGCTCAGTGTGAGAGGTCCTTATCCCTCCTATGACTATCCTTCGACAGAAACCGAAGGAGCACAAAAATTGCTGGTGGAAATTGATTCCATACAATCAATAATTTTGATTTTCATGCTGCCACAATTCACTAGGAAATTAGGAATCAGAGGATCTATCAAGAAATGCCAGATGGTTCATTACAAAATACAGCAGCTGTCCTTTTTCCTCCACTGGCTCATTTTAAACTGGTGGAAAATGAAGTTACTTTAATCTACCCTGTACAGCTCCATAATAAAAAGAGACACCAAAAGAAAGGTTGAGATATCTAGCTACTCACCGGATTCAGGTGAATCCAGTCTATCATCATGATGCCACGCAGTGCAATCACTCAGCTGTTTCACAAAACATCACGTATTTCCACCACGCTCTCTCTGCTCTCAGCACCGTACTGGCCCTTGTCCAGCAGAGCTCATAGTGTCAGGGCAGACAAGCAGACGGCTGCCAGTATAAACTGGATCAACACCTATGCAGGTGAGCTACTGAGGGCACAAATCAAACATGTACATTGTACTTCAAGCCCAACATGGGTAGTTTGCATGATTCTCATTAGATACCGTGTCAAAGGTGGCTCCTCCTTTAAGTCCTGGGAGTGAAAACCCAAGGCAGTTTTAGAAGGATACACATGAATGGCTTAAGAAAAAAAACACTTTTTACTTTAACAGATTAGCAGCACACCAATTTCCAACACACTCGTGTATTTGAATGGAAAGCAGGGGATAAAGAAGTTACTTAAAAATCATATCAATGTTTACTATCTTTGGGTTCTACCTTTGCAAAGCAAACAGCTCAGAACTGTTAATAAATAAAACCTTGGGGTTAATAAAGGATAGGTTCTTAGATACACGGGACTAAAAGTCTTTCCTTTTTCAATTTAGTTGTATTACTTAAGGGCTTAATTTGGTGTGTTTTGAGAATGTAACAGACCAGGAGTATACTTCAGAGCTCAGTCTCAGTTATTACAGCACAGTCAAACTCTTTTCACTAAGGTTTGCTAGAGATAACAAATCTATCCCTTAGCCAAGCATGAAGATGCAAGCAGTATAAAAAGAAGTGTTCCGGGGGGACATTTTTCACATTGCCTCACAAAGAAAGCCCAGTTCATTTTCAAGTTAATTCTTTCCCGTTCCCTGGCTAAAAAAGACAACTTAATTCCTGCTGCTAGGTGAGTATATTACCAAAGTCTAAAATACAGCCCAACAAAAATGTATATCATCTTTTCACCTGTGTAGCTGGATTATATGTTTATAAATGTCAATCTTTTGAAAACTTCTGGAAGATTACTCAAATGCATCATGGTTAGATATACAGCCACAATTTCTCCACACTAGCAATGTAAATTGTATTGGTTAAGCACACACACTCCCCTGAGAAAAACATAAATAATAATTTTATGGACTTCATATAAATGTAGTCACAGAAGTTCTTTTTTTCCTGTTTGGAAATTGCCAGGCACCTCTGAGTGTACTGGTTATTCTGAACAAAAAATGTTTTTAGGCACCAGGATTCCCTTTTTATTTTCAGACACTCAGTACCTCATCTTTCTCCTACTGTCTGTAAGTGTCTATGATGAACAAGAAATCAGTGAAACTAAGCAATAGATCAGCAAAAGTTGAATAAGTTCTAAAATTTAGATATGGCATTTAGATATTGACATACAGGACTACAAAACTCAAGAAAAACAAGCCTTTATCTTTATTTCTAAAAAATATATAATTTAAAAAGCAAGTTTAAACATTTCCTTGTAGTATTATTAATTCAAATGTTGTGGGAATGTGGAAATAATTCATTTTTCCTCCTTAAACTGTTTATTTTTTAAAGTTATTTCCACTTTAATAACCTAGTTCTAATAAACACTCAACACATAATTTCTTTAAATGTCTACATATCAAAAATTTCTCTTCTTTCAAGTACTTTTAAAAGATGGTTAAATTGATCCACTTTGCAGGACAATGTTTATACTACCTCTTTTTGCCGTATTGTAAACTGAATGCAATCTGGTTTTTAACATAATCCACAGCTGCTTCAAAGTGTCCTTCCTGAAGCTCTAGCCCTTTTTTCAAAGGATTTTAATGAAGAATGTCTCCAATTAGTATTCAAGTACATTTTTATTCATTTTATAAAAATCTGGTTTGAGTAGAGTTCTCATCATTGTAAGTAACTGAATAAATATTAAACTCTTAAAAATTATACTGGAGAGCCATAAGATAATTTATACGCCATTCTTCCAGATTTCCTTTACTACTGCTTTTCAGCATATCTTTTTCTTCCTCATCTTGCTATCAAACTTAAAAGACTCTGTTACACACTGGAGAAGGTTAAATGGTTAAATTTTGTCAGAGCTGAATGTTATATGTAACACTGGCCTTGCAGAACCCTGACAATGATAAATGCTATTAACTCCCTTTTATTGGGTCCTTTCTGTCCCAAGGACCAGAAGCATGATACAGAGCCAGTAGAGAAACTGTCTAACCACTCACTGACTTATTTGTTGTACTTAAGTATGTACATGCAGCCTAAGAAGATGGTAAGCAAACGAAAGTTAAGTTTCCTAGCCTGCCTGTTCTTTCTTCATCTATGAAGAGCTTTTACCAAAAATCCGGTGTTCTCTGTCTTTATTTGGACCGAGATGTACTATCTCTACCTCTAGATGGAGAAACGGAGATAAAGTTACATGGGCTGAAGTCACATAGTGAGCCAATGCCAATTAGTAAAATATGCCTTTTCAACTAGTTTTACATTAAGTTTAATAACTTGTGATTTTCATAGCACTTGCTGCTTAGATTGAGTCTTTGTACAACATTGGTTTTGTAAGCTAACTTCTACATGTTCACATTATCACACAGTGGATGGTCCTGAAGTTTTAGTGTTTCTCCACCTTTGTTGAAATTATCACCCCACTCAAAACCCAAACACCAACTTTTTATTGTTTTCTGACTGTGTAATCTTTTTGAGTGATGTTTTCCATAGAACTAGCCCTGAGAATTCGTGTTATTTGAAATACAAAATTTATGTCTGCAGTACAAGAGACACATGGAGCTCCTGAAGCAGGTCCAGCAGAGGGCTATGAAGATGATTAAGGAACTGGAGTGGCTGTCTTAGGGGGAAAGGCTGGGGGAGCTGCGCTTCTTCAGCCGTCAGAGAGGGGACTTCAATGTTTGCAAGTATCTAAAGAAAGGGTGCCAAGAAGACGGAGCCAAGCTCTTCTTAGTGGTGCCAAGCAATAGGACAAGAGGCGATTGCCAGAAATGATGCACAGCAGTTCCACCCGAATATGAGGAAGAAATTCTTTACTGTGCGAATGCACTGAAAGAGATTGCCCAGGGAGCAAATCCCACTGGAGATATTCAGGAACACAGTGCTGCTTGAGCGGGCAAGTTGCACCAGATGACCCACTGTGGTCCCTTCCAACCTGACCCATTCTGTGATTCCGTGGAACAAGAGCATGGCCCCTCAGTGTTGGCGAGTTGGAGGGCTTCTGAAGCGTTGTGCACAAGGGAGGTAATGCTGCTTCACTGAGGTGGACGGAACAGCTGAAGGAACGGGAGAGCCCGGGTATTTTCCTGCGCGACTCTCACCTCGGGGCGAGCCGGGCGTTTGGTCGCACGGTCTGGCAGTTCCACACAGAACCACCACAGTTACCTTGGGCGCCGCACGACCCACGGCTGCGGCCGGGCCCGGCAGCTCCGCACGGGGCTTCGGGCAACATGGGAGCAGCACTACGGCGGTGCACACAAACCAAGGCACCACCGCCCGGCCCAGCTCTGCCGACACCAAGAAACACCAGTACGCAGGAACCCCTCCTGCCGCACCCCTGCTCATCCCCGCCACAGCGGTGGGGTTTAGGCTTGTGGGTGGCACTGCTGACTCGGTAGGAGGGCGAGTGCAGCGGGGCGGAGGCTTCTGTCGAGTTGTCGACAGCTCGGAGCCTCGCCTCGCCGCCTCGCCCTCACGTCGCTGCCGCCATTACCTGCGGCTGGGGCAGGCGGCGCTTGGAGGAGGCGTCGAGAAACGGATCGGTGGACGAGGGTAGAGGGTGAGAGGGTGTCGCGGGTGGCTGCGATCAGCGGCCGCCTTGAGGCTGGCGAGGCGCGGAGCTTCTTTCTCCACCGCCCTGCTCTGTGAGGGGTTGTTGTGGGCTGGGTGTGGGGGAGCTGTCGGGAGGGCCTCGCCTGTGGCCGTGGGTTTCCTGAGCGGCCTGGGTTTTCTGTCAGCCAGGGCGCCCCCGGGTGACCGGTGAGGCCTGAGAGGGGTTGCGCTCCCTCTCCGAGTTTGGTCTGTGCCCGCCGCGGGTGCTGGGCTTTCACTGGGGTGCACCTGCGAGTGGGTTTTGTGAGTTCTGCTGCTGTCTTCGCGCCCCCAAGATGCCGCGTTTGAGGTCGGGGAAAATGGTATCAGCCAGCGAGGTTGAGCCCGTTGTCTCGGAGGGCGCCGGCCCCGGCTGCCTGGGTGGAGGGTGTGAGCCAGGGCGAAAGCTGGCAATGAAGCGGAGTCCTCGCCTGGGGCGGAAGAGAAAACCAGAGCAGCCCTTACCTACCTGCGTGCAACCTGCCAGGCTCGCCAGCGCTTCTTTTGAGCACTTTGCTCTTCTTGTGCCCGTGCAGAAGGAGCAAGGTGAGAACAGCCAAGAATACCCAGGTAAAAAAACCAAGGGGATACAGCACAGGACGGCTGCCAGAAGCAGCAGCGGTGTAGCTCCGCCAGTTTCAAACACGGCTGAGTGTGAAGATCGGCAGGCAGCAGGTACGGGTGCAGCAGTAGGCTGTGAAGGGACTGTAAGGAGAGGGACAGGGCAAAGTCAGCAGCTAATTTTCTCAGGAGCTGCTTTACAGAATAAGTTCTCAGCAAGGATCGAGAGGAAAGAATATTGCTCAGACCACCTGGACCTCTCAGTTTTCCAAGAGGATTCAAGGAGCTCAGAAAAAGATGGCAAATACTGCTGTATGGAAATAAAATTACAAATTCCATCCTCAGAGAAGGAAATTGAGAGTGCAGAGAGACATGGCATTTCCTATCTTCCAGAAGCAGAAGGGTTGCAACCCGGAGAGGTCACATGGAGTACTGAAATGAAATGCGTTGATTCAGTAATAATGCAGAATATGCAAATCCCAGATCTTAGGGAAAATTTGGGGGGTCAGGAAGCTGTGATAGAAACAAAATGTCAGGAAGAGATTGATATACAAGAGAGGCTGAATGAGTGTCCTGTAGCTGGATCAGGACAGCTAGGGATGCAGGAGAAAGAAAAGAAATGCATGAACAAGAAAGGCGAGATATCATTGGTGAAACCAAAACTATATGGTCCCAGAAAGAAAGGTAGTCCTGCCTTGCTAGAACTGCATGCACAGTGTCCAGAGTCCAGGAAAGGAGCTGTGAATATGAGGAAGAGGGATAGAAGTGCACTGGTACAAGGTGTAGATGGACAAGAACAACCACCAGCCAGAGGAAAGACATACAAGCGTTGCATGAAAGAAGAGTGGCAGAGTTCAGTCCCTCAGAACGGACCAGACAGTGCAGGGGAAGATGGTAAGCACTTGGAGAGCTCCATTGTAGAAGTACAGGTGCAGAATTTGGGCTCACAGGACAAGTAACTGCAGCATGACCCCTTTAAAAACTGGCTACTAACTTAGTTCAAGAAGTGTAGAGATAACAGCTAGGGTGTGCTTTACAGTACTGTGAATAGAAGTCTTGGAAAAAAACAGATTTTAGAAAGGCTTTTCTTGAAGGAGAAACAGCCTTTAACATAAAGGAGAGAAGACCAGTTACCTTTTGGGGGGGTATCAGGAGGGAGGAAAGAGTAGGGGGAGGGAGGAAGGGGTATTGGCAGCAACAGGCCCTGGGTAAGAAGTACTAGAATCTGCTTCTTTCAAAAGCAGTCTGCCCATTTCTTCAGAGAGAGTCAGGCACCAGCAGGAAAGGAGGCAGTAGTTTCAGCAAAGCCAAATAAGAGTCAGTTTTTCATTCATCTGAATATTGTCTGCTTATTTTTGAATATGTGTCATGCTGTCTTGTTTTAGTGCCTGCCTTTACAGGATGCTGGGTTTTGTTTCCAAAACCTTTTGCTTTTTAATTGCTATTCTCTAAAATCTTAAAAGATGTAGAAACAATGATTGTATTTTCATATTTTAAGTGTTGCATCAAACTGAAACAATTTTGAAGGGAGATTTTTTTAAAGTCTGTTTTTTCACAATGATTGTCTAAAAGACATTCCTCTTACTTTCAATGTGGGTACATTCATATGACAACTATTTACTGTAGATTATTAATAAGTGTTTTATCTAGAAATCATATTCTGAGAAATACGATTTCTCAAAAACTGAGATCAAAATTGTGTCTTTGAAATGTAAGATCTAAAAAACCCTACATTCTGCTAGCACATTTTTTAGTACATTCTCTAGACTAAATTTTCAGAAGTACTGTTTTTTACATCATTTGCATTTGCTTTTAATTAAAAAGTAGTAGTCTATTAAAATGCAAGTCCTGCAGTTTTGCTGGATCTTCTCGTTCAGTCTAATGCATTTGGTTGGACTGTGTACCTGAAATATATTCTTCTGAATGAGCTTTCCTATTACAGAGAATCTACTGTGTAAACAAAAGATTTTAAGGCCGAGTACGCAAACAGCATCTTCATTTTCTTGACAGACTTGCTCTAATTTTGTTTCCACCTCTGTGGAATGTGTGACTTCCAATGTCCTTATCATGCCTTAGGGTTTTGTTGATCTTTGCATTTGTTTCTGGAGATAACACATTCTTCATTACTCTAAGTCTGCTAATAGTGTTCATTTAAAAAAAAAAAAAGGTAAAACTTTACAGAAATATTTTAGCCTTATCCAGTGTCGCGTTCTTTAGTAGCCTTGAATGTTGGGGTTTGGTTTTCTTGTTATTCTCTTCATAAAATATTGCAATAGGGTAGTCTTTTAGTGTTTTCTTAAATGAGACTTCTGTGTTTTTTTAATCAGCGAAAGAACAATTGAAAGCAATTGAGCAAGATTCTGGTACTTCACAGGCTGTGAAGAGTGTAAAGACAGAGCAAAACAGATCAGAAAGTACTAAGGAAAAAGAATCTCACTACTCTAAATCCCCTGTGGTTTCTGCTTTAGGTGGGACTCAAAGCAAGAGCTTTCTGTGCCATGCTGTAACAAAAAAGTCTGGTGTGCAGTGTAAAGAAAGCAAACCTAAGAAAAGAAAACCCAGAAATGGTCAAATCAAGCACTTGCAAAGTTTGACTGCAGCTGAAAAAGTGATGAACACATCTGTAGAATGTGATACTGAACGTTGCAGAAATGCCCTTAAACACTGTAGTGGCTTGCTCTGTGCAACAGAAAAGAATCCATCTGTGAGACTAGAGGACTGTAGTTACATCAATACATTAGCGAAGCTTTCAACTAGTGGAACTGCCATCAGTTATAAATTAAATGGATTCTTCCGTGTAGCTCATGGTGCTGTAGAAGTGAGTGATAAAATTTGCAGCACTAGTAGAATGCCAAATGAGATATCACCCATAAAGGGTGGGTTATCGTCTGATAAAGAAAAAAATGAAAATGGAGAAGGCTGTCTTTCATACTGTCTGAGTGAAAGCAATAAGTGTTTAAGGGGAAAAAAGTGGAATGTTGGTAGGAAGCCTAGAAAAAAGATGAAAATCACTGCGAAATCAGCAGTGCAGAATACTTTCACAGACATGGCTAATGAATGCAGTGAGTGTGAGTTACAAGCAGAAGAAGCAATTGCAATATCAAGCTCCTTTGCAGTTTCAGAACTAAATCATTCTCTGTCAGATTCATGTGATCATGGATTAAATCTTAATAGAGGAAAAAATACTCATGAAGCACAGAATATATCAGCCTGGAGAACGAAGAGTACCAAATTACCTGCACATGAAAATGGCTTTAAGAAGACATCTGAGGTCTCTGTAATAGCAAAAGGAGAAAATTCGAGCAGTGCGACACATCAGTCAGCTGCCTCAGGTACCTTGAGAGCACTAGCTCAGGACCATGATAATTGTGACTGTCACAAAAGCAAGACAGGGGGAAAATTGAACAATGTTAATAAGGAATTTCAGCAGTTTACCTGTCAAAGAACAGTACCCATGACAGGTAAAAAAGTTTGGCCTGTTGAATCTTGTGCCCGGACTTCTGAATGGGTTTATAAAAATCATGGATCCACGTCAGGAGGAAAAAGACTTTTAAAAGCTGCCTGTGAGGATTCCTCTGATAAAAGCAATCTTAAAGCTGTAGGAGATAGTGCTGTGGCTGGGAGTTTGAGACAGCTGGATTTGCATATGTTGTCGGCAGAAATTACAAAAGAATCTTCACATAAAATAATTGATCCAAATACTGAATGTCAGACTTCACTTAAAACACCGGAATCCTCTTCTGTAGATATTTCCAAGACTTTGAGAATAAGTAATGAAAATGGGGAATCATCAGTTAATGCAGATAGAAGTGGTGTGGCTTTTAACCCTGATGATGTGCAAGAAGTTAAAGGAACCTTGAATTTTACAACCAAACCAAAAGATAAAAATGGCAGAGATGTAACAAATAGAAACTTGTCTGTGACAGTCCAGAAGGGTACAAGAAAACAAAAAGATAAAAATGAAGGAGATGTAACAACTAGAAACCTGTCTGTGACAGTCCAGAAGGGTACAAGAAAACAAAAAGAGAAAAGTGAAGGAGATGTAACAACTAGAAACCTGTCTGTGACAGTCCAGAAGGCTACAACAAAACAAAAAGATAAAAATGAAGGAGATGTATCAACTCGAAACCGGTCTGTGACAGTCCAGAATAGTACAAGAAAACAAAAAGATAAAAATGAAGGAGATGTAGCAAAAAGAAACCTGTCTGTGACAGTCCAGAATGGTACATCTACAGGTGACACAAACAGAATAAACTTCAGCTCTAAAGGGTCAGGAGTGGGCCAGATATTTTCTGATTTAAAGCTAATTAAAGCATTAAACCCTGAAAACCTGACAAAATTCAGAATTCCTTTATGCACAAACAAACCTGAATCCAGGAAATTGGAATCTGTCCATTCATTTGAAAGAAAAACCTGTAGTCCACTAGAGCTTGAAAGCACTGGTGTTTCAAGAAGACAGAAGACAGGTAAAGAGATTGTCTTGGTAAATTCTGAGCAGCATCCTTTTCCTGTCATGAGTGATGCTACATCTACAGCTTCCATAAAGAAAAACACATATGAGATTGACAGTAAGGACTTTCAGCACGATGGCTCTGAAAACCTCTCAAATGGGGTGTCTGTGCTTCCCAAAAATTTTTCTGCATGTCCACATCCTCCTCGTGATGGAGAACCAGAGTCATCTGGTTCTAATTTCTCTGTTTCTGAATGATTACTGAGAACTTGTTTTCCTGATCATTCTTGGGATTCAGTTGACCACCTTGTTGGATTACAAATAAATGATGATAGCAGATCAAAAGGGAATGTTTCACAACACAAAAGTCAAAATTCACCAGATATTCTTGAAGCTTACAAGCAAGATATTCTTGTAATTGATGTGATTCAGGATGACCCTGATCTTTTTGGAACCAGTAATGAAGAGGAGCTAGCCCTTGCATGTGATAATTGTCCAGTGAAAGTGTCTTCTGCTAACATCTGCATTAAAGACACAAAGCAGGATATTAAGCCTGAGTCTCCCATTACCTCAGAAAAGAGATATTCAGTTGTGAATAGTTCTAGGTATGCATATAATTCTTTTTGTCTTACAATACTCCTAAGTACTTTTTTCTCATGTCAATATACTTTGGTTGTAGTGGTCAGGCTTCCTTAAAGAAAAATTTCTGTGTTGATCCTAAGTGTCAAATTTGATTAAACTATGACAGTATTCTGAATGCAGATAAATTAATTTTTTCTTCATAAGAGCTTGGATAAATGGGATTGAGGGGATTTAGGCATATACATGTAGGGACGGACATAAGAAAGCCAAAAGTTAAGAACAGTCTTACTTTGTATTTTATGTACTTTGTGTGTTGTATGTAAGGATTCTGTCCATAGCTAAAACTATTACTGAGAACTTTAAGTGGTACATTAATTTTGGTTTTGTGCAAGATGGAAATCTTAAATACTCTTTTTGTTCAAAACAGATGCATGCAAGAATCTGGAATGTCAGATGATAATGAAAATTCCCGTGATTTGGTGCTAAAAGGTGAGAGTCATTGGAAATCTTTTCATACGTAATCAGAACATGAAAGTAACCACAAAGATGTTTTGTGGCAAAACCTAGGCTTTCTGCTCCCTGCAAAAAAGAGGAACTTGTCAGTTCCTGTAGTATCTTTTTATTGTAACAGCAATTTGTTTCCTCATGGGTCTAGAATTGACATCTTTTGAAATGGTACAAACCTGAGTCATACAGGGATCTTCTTCTCTGTAATACTTGTCTGTTGGTACTACTGGGGGTTTGGGGTTTTTTTTGTTTGTTTTTGTTAGTGGGGGTTTTTTTACTTCTCTCTGATACTTTAGGCAAGGAATTCTGATAGTTGGGATCATAGTAGGACACTGAGTACAGTGATACTGCTTTGGAGTCTGGCTCATATTTACAGTTGGCTGTTCTCTTGTGTTCATCAGCACACAGAGTTTTGTAATCCTTTTTTCTCCAGGTTGTCCTTTTGGTTGTGGATGCTGTGCCCATTCCTCTGAGACACTGTTTTATTTTTAAAGGATGCCTTTTTTTTAATAAGGGAAGGTTACTTCTGACTTATTATTTAAAGCAGAATAGTCCAGCTAGGCAGCATATGAATGTGATTTGTTTTGTTTTCTACAGCCTACATACCAGACCTACTTTTCAAGTATACCAGTCACTATTAAACAAATGCCTTTCCAATATTAATCTGATTCTTTCTTCCTGCATCTGGACAACACAGTGCAGTTGAACTTTAATTCATGTGAATTTCTTTTCTATGCAGAATTCTTCTGTTGTACATAAACATCTGCTTCAGAAGGTTGCAGTCAGGTGTTCTGTCAATATTTCCTGACATTGAATTCTTACTGAATTTACTGTGTTACAGGAATTTGGAGTTTCTGAGAGCATGGTGTCATTACAATTAACTTATGCCCTTTTCCAGCAAAGGCTAAATCTTTTTTGCACGGCAAATTGCCACACATATCTTTGGCTGGGTTTTAATAAAAAAGCTTAACTGAATTTATTTCTAAAATACTGAATTCAATATTCTATAAATAAACCTGTTGTACTGTTCTACGGGGACCGTTACAGTACATAGAGCCTGGATAGAATTTTAATTGCAGATTCAGCTTAATATTTATTTGAAATGGTTCCTGCCTTAAAAGTGAAGTATTTTTCCTTATAAATTACACACTTAGGAAGTCCTAGGAGTTCTTAAATGTCATTAATATTAAGACTTTGTAATATTTAGCATGGGAAACACATAAAGCAATGTGTTTATACATTTTCAGCAGAAGATATTAAAACCCACAACTCCTCCAAAGGAAGCAGTCCTTTGGAAGATGTTACTGAGGACTTTAAAGATGGGCAACCAAGTGAACTGGATGAAATTTTGAAGAGTTTTGATGTGAATGAAAAGGTACTGAGAAATCATGTTTTCTCTCCTTAAATAGTTAAAGAAATTACAGTCCACATAATTGGATAATTTCAATTACTAATGCTGTTTTATCAACAAAATTTTTAATTTCCTGTAATAAAAAGAATATTAGCATTTCCCAGATTTCAGTGCCATTGACAATGTAATTTTTGCTTAACTTGATTTTTTTTGTTGTTACTAATAATTCATCTTCACATTTGCAATGAAACAGGATGTTGTTATATCCGTTATTAATGCTGTACCACCAATGGTATGAAAATTCCTGTTCCAGTGAACACCTAAGAATACTACTGTGGATGTGACATTTCTACGTAGCATATCTAGTTTTAAAAGTTGCTGTTAAATGCTTCTCCCCACACAATCCCTGAAGGATGGCGTGGTGTTGGAAGGCTGGGGAGCTGCACAGCCATCATGATTCCAAAGAGCATCCTTCTGTGCCTTATTACTTGGGCAGAAGGGCCATTACATTAATATACTGACTTCCTGGCAGTTCAGAGGGAATGTTAGGCCATTTTCATGCTCACTGACTTTATCTGACCTTTCTACTCTCTCTGTCCTCCTCCTTCCAAATAATAAGTCCAGGTTTTTTAATACTTGCTGAAGTTTTATGGTGTTGACTTCTTTAATAAGGGATTGGAATTTGCATTTCTCTGCCATTCAGAGATGGCTGCTAATAGCATTTACTGTTTTCCACTGCTTCAAGAGTTGATAATGGTTTTAACTGGGTAAGTTAAACTTAAAATTCACATGGTTAAAAATTGGTAAGTAATTAAGAAGTTAATCAAACAGCAGGGAATCGGTCTTCTTTTCAAAATCATTATTTAGAAGAATAAAAACTTTTCCTTCAGCAAATGGAATTTGGGCTGCTAACATCTGGTTCACAAAGTTAACAGCACCACTTCATTCCCTGACCTCTTAGAGAGGCTGAAAGGGTCTGTCAATAGTACAGTTTGCTGAAGGTGTAGTACTTGTTGCAATACTGCCAGGTCAGTCCCAGCTGGGCTGCTTTGTAGTGTTGTCTTTATAAAACCAGTGTCCTGCTGTTTGCCTTTCTGTGCTGTGTTGGACACAATTATTATGTGCAAATAATCTCAGCCAAACCTCTAACTTACCCAAACTTGAGCCACAAAATACATGCTGAGCCCGAAACCTGTTCTGTATGTGGACAGAAAACAAGCTGTGCCGACTTGAGCAGGGAATGCAATGGCAGAGCACTTGTTGCAAGTACTCTACCATTTGGGGTGATTTTTGTATTTTGCTTTTATGATGGCTTTTCCAATTGATAATCCTGTGAGAAGGACAAAAACTTGTCCATGGAGAAAGTGCTATAAACATTTGGGGAACTGCTAAAATGAAGTTTGGAAATCCGATGAGAGCGTACCTATCTCTAATTCTTTGGCTATCATAAATTTGTGATAGAATGTGAAGTTCCAGTTACTTCCATGAATAATGAACAAAACGAAGCCAGGATTCCATGACTTTGTTCCGTATTAGTCCTTTCAGATTCTTACCCCCAAATATATTTGGTGCTATTTTCTCTATATCCTTGGGGATTTTTTAACTATACAACATGGTATATGGCTGAGTAAAAGCCTTAAATTCCTCCCTGGTACAGCTTTCAATTTCATTAGACTTGATGGAATGTCTTCTGTGGGTTTCTACACATCTCTCAGGTGCGGTTAAAATTGGGCAGTAGGCCTGAAAATTTCTGGGATTATCAATGGGAGCAGAGAAGTCAAGACAGTCACATCACTTTTTTTTTCCAATTATCAATCAATGTTGTAAAGATCAAGAGCATAATGGCAATATGTCCATTTTAAAATATGTTGTAAAGAGTAACCCTACAATTGAAATTACAGTTTCTACAGTCAAGGCTATATTGTCACACCTTTCAACCATCACTAATAGTTTTAAGTCTGTAGAGTAAAGTGTAACAGGCTTAGTAGTGTTTGGCTGTACCTGAAAATAACTCTTAGATATCTTCACAGTTCAAGTTTGCAGATGGAATGCCTGATGTTAAACAAGAAAAGAAGAGTGAAGCTGAAAAAAGGTATATATAATGTGTGCTTCATGTAACCTGTGGTGTTCCCCAGTTACTGTACAAACAAAACATGATGTTTCTACCAAAACACCATCAGTATTTAATTCAATTTTTCTACTGCAAAAGTTAACCCTGTCCTGACTAGAACCAGGACACAGAGTATTTTCAAAATAATCAAGAAACCTTAGGTGACATAGAAGAGTACTGGTTTTTTCCCGATCCCAGTCACAGTGTGTGAGAGGTGTGTGCCAGAAGTCTGTTAATGGAGAATACTGCGTGTTTTCATTAATCCACTAGAGAGCTCCAAACTCCTCCTCCTGGTAAAATACGGTTTAAATTTACCTTCTTTATGCTATAGAATAAGTAGATCATGCTGATTAAAATACGTTTGTGCAAGTGATTCTGCATTACTTTACTACTGTAGTTAAAATGAAGCACTCTGTGTGGTTAAAGAAGAGGCCTTCATTTGGAGTCACTGTTTTCTCTAGTTTTCTTCAAGAATGTTACCATTCCAAAGTTTCATGTAGAAGACAACAGAGTTGCTGTTCTTATTTATCAAACTCCACTTCTGGTGATGCTGTTACCTAAAAAAAATAAATTGATTGCAGAGCTACGTAGTTTACAGTCCCTGGTAAAATTGTGTGTAGTTTCATTTCTAGATTAAAAAGAGATCTGAGATTGTTATCCTGAAGGTAAGTTACTATGAAAATTCTGCTGTCAGATCTGAGGCTGGCATCAAAAGGAAGTATAAAAGAAAATTTACATGGTAACTTGAAATTTCTGAAAAACTAAATTTGCAGATTTTTTTTCCCCTCTGGAAACCAAGCCAATGCATTTAAAAATGAAGATTGATCTTGAAGAATTTGGGTTTATTAGAGAGAATTTCTTCTTCTCTGCCGCAGCATTTCATTTCAAATTGTACTAAAAAACAGCCTGCACTTTAGGGACAGTTTGAATTATCCTGGCTGTGAGAAGTATTTAATAGCTACAATGTGCCCCTCATAGGGGATAGCAACTCTGCTTCTGTCTCCAGAGCGGTGAGCAGGTTGAAGTGTCCTTTGTACTGGTCCAGGATTCTTAAGGGAAGGGGGAGGAAGATCTCATGAAAGGGGATGATTTTTTTCCTGTGTCTTTGTTTCCAAATAAGAAAGAGAATACCAAGTATTTGGCGAACAATATTTTTAGATTATTTTTGAAAACGTCAGATTTTAGTAGTTTAATTATCTGGAATGAATGTATAGTTAAAGGCTGAACAGTCCTGAATTGGAGTTCCCTTTGAAATCACCTAAATCTTCTGCCCAGTAGAATCAGATTNTTGGGATAGTTAAAGGCTGAACAGTCCTGAATTGGAGTTCCCTTTGAAATCACCTAAATCTTCTGCCCAGTAGAATCAGATTTTAGAAAAGAAAACAATGAGCTCTTCAAATGCAATGTGAAAAGCTTTGTGGTTTACTACTTTGGCAGACATTACATAACAGACTATGGTAAAGTAGATGCTTCTTCAGAGATGGCAGAAATCATCTCAGTCTTCCTGTCAGCGTAGTGGAAAAAAAACCCAAAAGGTGAAAGTGGTTCACAGGTGCCTTTTCTGCTTATTTGTTGAATTTCATGTGGTTATGCTTTAGGATAGAACAGTCTGAGCTAAGATGATAATCAGATTGGACCAGGCGATGTGAGTAATGAAAGTCAAGTTGCTGGGACTGCTAGCTATTTAAATTTACAGCAAGTTTTGAAGTGTTGTATAAATTGTGGAAGAAATTCTTGTGTTTTATATGCTTAATCCCTGTTTTAGGCATGCAGTATTTGAAAAAAGCACCTGTTTGTTTAGTTAAACTTTTGTTGTTTTTTTTTTTTAATATGCAACAGTGACTGTAAATACAAAGATCTTGTGAACTGTGAATTGCTATCCAGATCACCACCGAATGACCTGAAAGTAAATACCTTCAGTGAAGCTCCAGTGACGAAATCCTGGACAAACGGTATTGTATACTGCATTGGTGAACCCTCCGGAATTTACTTTTTCATGTGCTTTATTTACCTATAAAATCTTACAGATAGTCTTCATTTCCTGAGGGTGTTGGCTGGAATTTAGTTTGCATATATAAAAGCAAAACTGCAAGCTCTCATATGATAGGTTAGTGAGGGGTTTTGGTTTGGTTTTTAGTGAATTCTATTTGGTAGGGTCAAATAGCAGTCATTCGGTCTTGATATTTATGGTTCTCAGATACTCTAATAGTACAGCAATGCCTTTATTCTTAGTAGTTTGACACACTATGTTTGAACCATGTCATCAGCAAGTAATTTGTTTTTCTGTGTTTGTGGTTAGAGAACATGACTGCAGGTCTCCTTGCTAAAAGTGATGTACTTGCTAAAGTGCTTTACCCAGTTTGCTGAAGGTCAGAACTTTGTTGTTTATGCCACTTCAAATGTTTGTGAGGCATCTGCTAGGCTGGATCAAGGAAATTATGTAGATTTAATAAATAGCACTTCATGTTCAGTATATTTCACACCTGGGACAGATACCTCTTCAGTGTCTTTACCACTAGGGAAATCATAATGTAATGGAACTGTAGTCACTGCACATAACAAATCTGACATTTAGCCCTACATAAATGCATGGTTTATTTGGCGTACAAGGTAGAGAAAATCAGGAATTGATTACTTATGGATAGGTACTGTATTCTGTTTCTTTGCAACAGCTGCTTTGGGAATTAATGTTTTTAGAATTATTGATTAATGCAGATATTTATGAACATGGATTTCCTGAATTAAGATCAGTGACAGAGACTTGCTTAGTTTCAAATTCTACTGCCAGTCTGAGCTTGTAGAATGATTTTATCATCATGTCCTTTAACAATATTTTCAGGAAGTGCAAGAAACAGATGCTGTAAAAGACAACTGTGAAATAATTCTTCCGACTCAGTTGTTTGAAACTGTTATGTCTTTGGCCTTAAAACTGTATACATCTTCTGAAGAGTTCTTCTAAATCTTCTTTCTTAAAATCATTCAAAACAGTTGCCAAAGCAAGAGTTTCCATGCTAGGACAGGGCCAAACAGCCATTTATTCTGTGCAGGCAGGATTGGCTATTTCCCTTTAGTACCTGCTTCCCTACAAGTTTCACCTACAGTCAGCAGGGAGAGTACAAACTCTAAAAGGGACCTGGTCAGAAACACTGTGCTTTGAGGATGGCAAGAATCTGTGGGAAAGACTTCTGAGATCAAGTTCCAAGTGATGTTTTTGTGCAGCCAGTGGTTGTCTGTTTTTTCGGTCTTTGTCACTAAATGTATCCAATCCTGAATTTATCGAATTGCCCACGATCACTACACAAGGTTTTGCAACTGTGACAGTATGTAACATTAAATATTTAATTGTTCTACCTTAGGTTTCTCCTTCCTATCCTGGGATAGCCCTATCTGCTTAGAAAGACATGCAGAATAAGAACCATGTACCTAGTGCAAATCTCTAGTAGAACATTCATTATTTCGTGCTCTTCAGCAACTATAGTTTGTCAGAAAGGGCTAAGCACCCTGTCTTTTGAACACCCGGTCCTTTGGAGGGGCCAGATGGGAACTCTAGAAAGCAAGGCATTCAAAAGCTCTTATTTCTCTTTAGATACGGAGTTGAAAATTTGAATCTTCCATTAACAGTATTCATTTTTCAAAGAAAGAAATCTGTTATTCAGTAATAATTAAAGTTATAAAACCAACTTTCATGGTAAAGAAACCAGTAATTTACATTGGGCTTAAGCTTGCTACTGCTCTGCTTAAAACATAGGAATATGAAAGGTTTTCTTTCAATTCTGGAAAAAACAGTTTAAATTTATGGCTAGTGATGTTGGAACACAAAGATTACTGATAAAGTGGGTGGGTTATTTTTCCTTTTGAAATTTAAACTTCTTTTTCCTTTTGAAATTTAAACTTCTGGATATTTTTATTCCATTTCTTTTCTTATCTCTGTAAGTTAGAGACTGGGACCCCTGGATAAAGTAGTGAAGTTTTTAAATTAAATGTGCTTACTCTTGAAGTTTGTGTAAAGTCTCACTTTTAGGATAATTAAGAAAACTGTGACTTAAATTACTGGCTTTAGACTGTATTAATCAAATTTCCATTAATCGTTGCTGTGACTTGAAGGAACTATAAATGAAAATACAATAAATTGGAGTTGTTTCAGTATGATTTGTTTTTATTATGTGATCCATTTATTGCCCTCATCCTCATTTTTAGGTTACAGACCTTCAGAAAAAAGTCCTTCACAGCCATTGAAGAATTGTGGAGAATCTGAGCCATGGAGGATGGAGAAAAATGCAACTGTGAGTTATTAAATCTTTGATTTCTGATCCCTTGGCACTAAATTTCTTGTGAATATTCAGACAGTTCTCCGTATATCGAGTCAGAAATTATGAATCCATGTAAGTTGATGTTTCTATGCCTTTAAAGATGTTGTCACTGAGTAAATACAGTTTCTGAGAACAAAATCAGTGATGATGAGACAGCTATTCACTTTCTTGATTTTTAATTTCAGCTTAAGCAAAATTTAAAAATGCTTATTGCTTTATCATTTTTTGTAGAACTGAAAAGCAGACAAGGTTTCACATGTTTAAGACAGCCTGCTTTATCCATCATGCTGGGCACTGAAAAAGGGTAAAGGAGGTTGATGCCCCAGAATTCTCAGGCCATGCAGGAGCTTGTTACCTTTCTCTGTCTTCTTCCCCTCTACTCATTGGCTGTCTCATTTAGCAGTTCTTGCATTCTCCCTGTCCATGGTCTTCAAGACAGGCTTTTGTTGTGTTAGACACTAACACGACATGACAAGATATTGATCTTTGTCCCCTTTGAAATGCTGCAAGTACAATATAGGAGATCAGGGGTTTTTGAGAGGTTTAATTATAGATCCCATATTTTTTGCTTTTCTTTATAATTTGTAGTTATTTTGAAATTCTCAAAAAAAAGAGCGTGTTTGCTTTCAAAAAGTACTACTTGTGTGGTCTCTTCAGCTTGTTGCAATTTTATTTTATTTCAGGCTTCTCATTCAGTCCAGCAGATCCTCGATGCACTTGACTTGCCCCGTAAATACTGCAGATACTATTTCATGACTTCACGTGGGTGTTCAAGAACAAGATGTCGGTTCTGTCATGTTCCTGACAAAGGGGATGAAAAGGTAACAAGAGTTACTGAAGTTAGGAACAGGTTGTAAGTTTGAACACTTTAAATGCAAAACATCATCTCCTTTGTTTATTTACATATGGAAAGGGAGTAAACTTCAGAGATTGATGGATGAAAAAAATGTTCAGAAAATCTTTCTATCAAGGTCTCTTAAGTTGTTTTTTTAAAGCATGGTACAGTTTTGAACTAGCAGACTTCTTAGGAGAACAGGCATCAGCAAAAGAGCAAGAATTGGGCTGTGTAAATACAGAGTACTAGAATGCACAGATTCTGAGACATTTCTATCCTGAGGATCAGAGACTTTCAGCAAACCTTTGCAGAGACTTTGTATGTATTGTTAAAGTCAAAAGCTATCTATGGTATATGACTTTCTGCATGTTTTGTGCAGTATGGGCATGTTTGTTTAAAAATGCTGTAATCTCCTTAAATGGAGCAGCAATTCACATAATACTTGCAAGCAAAAATAGTTTTCCAGTGATGGGCAAAGTAGATACGTTTTCAAACCACTTAACAGAGACATTGTGAGTCTGTAATACTTCCAAGAACTGTGCAAGGCAAGCTAATTGTGTAGTCATGTAGTAAGATTTTGGAATTGGCTGTATGAAACCAAGACTCAGGGGGGTTTGTAAGTCACTTAGAAACAAAACAAAACAAAAAAAAAGTCAAAACAAATAAAGAAAAATGCCTAAACTTGTCCTCTTCAGATCTTACAAGATATATTTCTTATCTACCATCTTCTTGGTATGAGTGCAGTTTTATCATTAGTGTCAGTAAGACATTTCAGAATCAAAATGTAAAAAATAACTTGTAGTGAACCTATTAGACATAATTCCTAAAAAAAAAGTAACATCTAAAGAAGCTTATCCATCTTCTGTGTCAGAATTTTTAAAATGCATCAGTGTAATTCAGTTTTATTTTTCTTGATGATTTCTCTATTCTTTTCTATGTCTGAAAAAAAGCTGCTTTATTTTTTTCCTAATGCTTTGTAAACCCTTTGAAAATTTATATTACATCTTAAAAATAGTAAGGTCATTTGAGAGTAGTTTTGTATGGGACGTTTTCCCGTTTCCTCAATTGTGAAGTATCTTCGGAGGCTGTAGTGAATATTAGTAATTTTCAGCTAGTTTATATGAATTATTGTGCTTCATTTTACACAGGCACCTTAAAGAATTTTTTGCCTGAAACTATTAAAAATCCATTCCATTTGATTTTACTGGCGGTGCAGCAGTCCAGCACACTTTTACTGTTCTGCCCACCAAGTGCAGCCAAACTTTACTGGTAGTCTGAAAGTATACTTTGAGGTTTGTTTGTTTGAAAATTTATTTATATTTATAGACCTGTCCATTTCAAAGCGACAATAGGCCAAGCACCTCATGGTGGCACCAAAGTATGGAAATGGAAAACAGGTAAAGAAGTAACAAAGTCATCCAGCCATGTACAGGAGAAATACATCTCTCCAGGAACTTTTGTGCAGACTGGTAGTCCACTTGCTTAATGCTTTGTTTCCAGTGATGATTGTTACCGGAATTTTTGAAGAGAAGTACCTTTCCCTGTAATGGATACTTTTTCCTTTTCATTAGGTAAATGGTTGATGCTTTAAGGCATAACTTCCTAGAATTTAGCACTTTATAGTCGCAACTGATCACACAACACAGCAGTGATTTAATTTATAAAAACATCATATACTTTGAAAATCAGCATACTCTTTTGCTCAGCAAGTTGTACAAGCTACTGTTTTTGGTTTTGGGGTTTTTTTTAAGATGCCTTTAATTTCAGGCAGTGAAATCTGTTTTGTACTAGGCAAAGTATATATAATACACAACTATTAAGACTGTGTTTTAAATACTCCCTGAAGTATTTAAAGAGTGGGCGGATCTTAACAATATGTATCAGTGTCTGATGGAGAGAGGGTAAGGAAGATGAAGTTGGACTCTTCTCCGTGGTGCACAGCAAAAGGGCAAGAGGCAGTGGGCATGATACAGTAAATTGTTTTGCTCGATGGCACTTCAGAGTGTAGCACAGATAATAATTGCACGGTTAAATAGGTGGTTTGAAAACATGTCTTTATGCAAGCTGTATTTCTCTGTCTCATTTTATTTTACCTTGTGCACCTTACCCATTTATTCTGACTTGTATCCACTAAAGAAATTATTACTTTTTGTATCTTCATACTTTTTATTTGATCATATGAACCTCTAACCGGAAGCAAACAGACTATAAAATAGCAAGGATCGTGGTTTTGATCTCACTGAGCAAAAGGCTGCAGCATGAAGTTTTCTCCCTTTTTAAACATCAGAGTGTACACTGGCTGGAGGATGTTAAAGGATTTCGTAAATTCCTGTGCTTGTTCTTCTGAATAAGCACCTCTGTGTTACTGTAGTAGGATCGTGTTTTACGGAACAGCTGGTTGCTTGTGTAAGATACACAATGCTTTATTATGGTTTTTGTTAAATTGTCGTGTTAAACAAGTAATGGAATCAACTGATAGATGACAGTAAGAGTGGGATTCATAGTACCTTTCAAAAATAGGAATCATCTCTTTTGTGTATCTTCATTCAAAATCTATTACAGTTAACTCAAAATTTAGAGATTCTCAGATTTTTACATGGTCTATAGGTGCAGTTATATCTTTTAAAATTGAAACAGCTAAATCAACTGAAGCGTTCTAGAAGCTGTAAAGGAATGACACATTTAGTTTCTTTTACTAATGTAATGTAACGTGTCCCATGATTAAATACTACTACAAGTGGGTTTTCCAGGCAATTTCACTAATGCTTGGAACAGTCAGAGCTCCAGATGCAATCTTGGCTTTTTTTTGGAGTCAGTCCAAGGAAGGAGAAAAACAGATTCCAAAAGAAAGCAAACTAATTTCCATACTATAAGCATGTGTGAAAGTTTGTTTTGGAAATGCCCTCAGCCACCTGGGATTATAGATTTGGATTAAATGAGTTAACCCATTGTCAAGTCACATTCACATATATTAATGATCAAAAATTTGACATGATTTTGTGAAAGGTGTATCTTGGACTATAGTTCAATAACATCATGATACTGTTTCAAAGTAAAAACAATAAGATTTATGTTTAACATACCTAGATGTAAAGTTTTTGTGTTCTTGGGCTTGATGATCTGAACAGGGTAATGATTTTAAAAAAAGAAAAGATGTGTTGGCCACAAGCCAGTATCTTTAGCTTTGGTGATAATTCATTTGCTGTGTAACAAACTCCATGAGCGGATCCTGTGTAGTTTTTAAGTTGCATGTAAAAATAAACCTGACTCAGTTTTCTAAAAACGCAACGACACATTTAGGGCATTCTCTGTCTCTTGATTTTTCATTATTTTACAAAATAGTATTAAATATGACCTATTTACATTGTTGTGCAGAAAGACTGTAATGTTCCAGAAGTGACAAAAGATATCTGAAAGGGTGGGTGGGTTATTTTTTTAACTTGGAATTCTGAGATTTAAACACAGTAGGTTTTTTTTCTTCGTCTGCAGAGATAGAGCAAAATGTGTAAGTATCACAAAGCTGACAGATTAAGATGTTAAGACAAGAATGTTCCAATACCAAATAACTCATGTGGACTTTTTTATTTATTTATTTATTGACTGGGTGTGGGGTGAAATGGTTCATTAAATGAAGTTAAGGAGGTTTTTGTTCAATGTCCTTAATCGTGATTCTTTGTGATAATCAGTGTTAGTGTCTTCATATCTGGATGATTTTTTGACTTTCTTACCACGTTTCAGTTTAACCTTTTTGCTTCCCTTTCTCTATTTGTTTACAGTCTGGCACATTAATATCAATCTGTAACTGCATTTTCAATGTAAAGCACATTTCATAATAGAAGTCGTGTTTGTGGGTAGTTCTTTTGTTTGGCATAAACTGAGGCAACATTTCACTATAGGTGTGGTGGTGTTTTTTTTTCCTAGATTTGCATGGCAATTCTTAGGACATACATTAATATCAAAGAACAAGGCCTCCTAAAACGTGCAGGTATGGTATAGTGCTAGCTGTTGATGTATCTTTGATACTTAGGTTATTTAAAGTAAATAAAATTGGTTGTCAAGAGAGAAATGGTTACCACTTCAACAGTGAGTAAGAAGTTCCTATTTCAAATGAATATGTTCAATCCCTGCATTTTCATGTTTAAATTTCCCAGTGAGGCTAGGAATTTAAATACACAGTTATCTCGGGAGGTTGTTAGGAACTTACTTGCGCAGAAAATGAACTTAGCCTGACTGTGACTAGATTTGAGAGTAGAAATGCATAACTAAGGCAGGGGGGGAGGTTTAACAGAACCCAGATTTTGTTAAGGTGCTTTTGAACACCCTGGCCAAACATCACAAACCCAAGATCTTTAGAATGAAGCTCTTGAAATGAAGTGTTGCTATGCACCCAGACAGCTTTAGGTTAGTCCTTACACGTTACCAGTTTGGATCTAGTAAGGTTAACACTGTATTCAAACTGGATCCTTTCACACATTTTTCTCCATATCCCTGTCCCATAATATTTTGGATAATTAAGGGTTGTTACACTGTATTTAAAATATAAGGAGATAACTTGCTTAAATAGTTAGCATCAGTTACCCTGCAGTGAAATTAATTTAATTACTTTTTCAGTCCAGATATTTGTGCGGTATTACAGAGAAGTTATTCCTGGTGTGGATTTTGCTTCTCAAGTATTGAATGATCTTCTTGTTTCTCTGCTCAAGAACTGTTTGTTGCAGGAAGTATTTTGGATATTGAATGTAACTGTAGAAATCAAGACACTGGTAGGTGACTTTGGAATATTTTTAAATCTTTGTTCCTCAGTTTCTCCAAACTCCAAGTTTGAGTATTATGCCATTTATATTAATAATTTTGGTTTTACTCTGGTACTCAAATCTTGGGTGAGGGGAGCAATTCAAAAGTTCCCATTATAAAATCTCTAAGCTTTGTTATTGAACAGAGTTACAAAACTGATTGTGCCTTTTTTTTGTCTATATTAGCCAACTACAGATGTTCTTCTTAAAGTCTTTGAGCAAGTGGCTTCTTTGAATTTAAGAGATGCTGTACCTACATTAATCCGTACCTTTAATAAGGTATGAGTTTGTACTACTGCTGCTTGTTGGAATTTCTGAAATACTTTCCCTGTTTTAAAACTCAAACATATTACTTTAAAAAATAGTACTGAAATAATACTACAAGTGCTATTGTGAGTAGCTGAATTTGTTTGTACAGGTTTTTATTTAATCCATTCTTTTTTTACTCAGATGCACTGTGACATGTTTTTCCCAATGTTGTTTGCCACTTACCTCTGAAAATGCCTTAAGTGATCACAATTTTTTGTATCCTTACTTTTCTTACTTTTTTTGATATTACAGCTCGTTGATGCTGGTATGTTCCTTGAGTTAGACCATTTTGACTATATTATTAAGTTACTTCACCAATTGCAAGTTTCCAGTTGGGAAATAAGTGTTGTTTTGAACATAAAATCCAGGTATGTCTTTAACAAACTGTTTTTCTAATTATATCTGTCTAGTTCCTTCTTCAGATTCTATTTTTATAAATTTATGTAAAGTCTTTAGAAGATGTTTTTAATTAAAATAGTCATATCATGCCTAATTATATTTAAAGTGGTGTCAATCTACTGAGCTTCAAAGATCAAGGATTGTTAGGTCAAAACTTAGATTCTGACCACAGTTACCTTTTCCATATCAACCATCATTGTACAATCTGCTCCCTGCTGTGCTACAGGTTTATATAACTATTCAAATTCGAAACATCGTGGTTTAATATATCATTTATGCCCACATAAGCAAACAGTACTTCTGCAAAAAATAACCCATCCAGACAACACGAGAACTAGTTACAATCTGAAGTAGTTCTCTAGTTTCCTTTATGGTGTGTGACACTCCTAGGGAGGAGGATCATTTTTAAGTACTGCTGGATTATGCTGGGCAAAATGTCAAATCTGTACCAAAACTGTTGATACCTCCCCATCGCTTGAACAAGATTGTGATCTTGTTTCTTTTTTGTATCATCTGCATCATATGTACACACGCAAGCTGAAAAACTAAATTTGTGATTCATAAACATACTTTCGATTCTTAGAGGAAACCAAATATGCAGCATCTGCCATCTGAAAACAAGCCGCCACTGTTCTAACTGAAAGAACTGTAGAAATTATTTGCTGCTTTTGCATACTTTTCCCATAGAGTACTTTCAGCCAAGGATCTCAGTGTTTTACCTATGCAATGTATCACAAATGCTGGAGGTAATTTTAATCACTTTTTGTATCGGGAATATGATCCACAAAGTAATGACTTCTTCCAGGTTGCCCCAGTATGTGTGTCAGTTCAGCTGAAGGTGAGAAATGGTCTGTATCTATGAAGACTGAATGAGCACCTGTACTGCTTCAGTTACATGTGTTGGCACATTCCTGTGTAGATTATGCATCTCTGTGTGTTATCATCGCACTGGGAGATGTATCCGTGGTTTCAGTGGTGGCATCAGAATAAAGTGTTGTGCTCTTAGGTGTTTGAAGGTGACTTGCACTTGTCATTTTATGTTGGAAATACATAAAATACAGTTCTGTGTTTACTTATTGGATTTGCAAGTCTTATTTGTATCTTTTCAGTTACATTTCAACTGAGACAAGGGAATATATTCTGTGAAACTAGCTCTGCTCAATTATTTGTTTAATACATTTACTGACTTCCCTTGGTAAGACTGTGACTGTTTTCAGTGTGCAGTTTGCATAATGTGAAGTAAATAGAATCAAAGATCAGTTTATTGTTCATACATGGTCTTTTGTTGTTTACCTTCTGCTAGTGCATAGTTAAGTTCAATAGGGTGTGTTAAAATTAAGTATTAATTCTTTTTCATATGAAAGATTTAAGGAAAGACACAGTTTTGAGAAGAACTGGCTTTTTGATTTCAACTTGGCAGCGGATGAAATTCAGGTACAGTATGTGCATTCTTCAAACCTGTTGGAATACTTAAACTAGAAATAGCAATTTCTACACCTTTCTAAATTAGTGGGCTTTATTATTGAGTATATTGAGCTTGTGATCAAATGCTTTTATGCAAAACCATGTTAGGGAAGGCTTAACATGTGAGGGAAAACTGGCTTTTGTGTGATGTCAGTATTTTAATTTACATACTTTTAGTTTGTGTCTTGGTTTTGCATCTAATTCAAAGATTTTATATCTTTAAGTGATTATTTCCTGTGCCTTACATTTGCTTGTAGTTGGTAGTGGTACATCATTCCCCACCAAAAATTTATTTATATTATTTAGCAGATAAGAATTCACATCTAGTATAAAAACACACAATTGTAAAAAGCTGCAATTGACAACACTAAGCAGAAATTTTAAAAAATAAGAAAATACAATAAAACATTCTTTAGTTGGACAGTTGTGTATTTCATATTCAATTCCGATTACTTATTATGCTCAGTTATGGTTTACATATTATCAGACATAGTGCTCAGACATAGCACATAGATCCAGACACTGAGATATGAGAAGATAAATTATATCTTTTACTCCCTGAACACCAAAGCTATCAAGTGATCTGGCAAGCAAATGACAAACTCATATAGAAAATAACCATAAATCCGGTATGCATCATGTAAAAAAAAAAAAGAGTAGTAAACACTGGATGAATGCCAGTTCTTAAATGGGATGCATAAGTTATGAACTTCCCCAGTTGGGGTCATGACATGAAAAAAGAAATTTTATTTCTTGAGGGACAGAAGTAATTAGCAGTCCATGCAAGTTAGGCAACATGTAACTGTGCCATATGAACATGAAGGTTCTTGGCAGTAGCATTTCATCTCCATCCTTTTTCTGCTTTAAGTCTATCTCAGGTGTATCTCTCAAATTTCAATATATTTTCTGTTTGGTATTCTGGAAGCAGGTTTGCTTATCTTTATCCCTTGCCCTCTTCACAGCATTGCAAGGAAAAAAGAGATTGGACCAAGCTGGGAACTTTGTATCTTAATGCAAGAACTGGATGTGAATGTTTTGAGGATTTTCAGAAATTATTTTTATCTATTGCTGAAATACTAACCAGAGATTCTGAGTCGGACAGACCAGAAGTTCCTTTCTGTGATTTTGCTGATGCAGGTAAAATCAAGATGCAGTAAATGCTTTTTGTTCATCCCTATTCTTTGTAGAATTTTAAAGGAGATAAAAAATTATTTTGTGTAGTTTTATGATTATTCGTTAATTTTATGTTATAACGTTCAGACTTTCTTGAGTTGCAAGTGCAATTAGCTGTAATATTCTATAGAAGACATTTTCTACTAGAAGTAAAATCCATAGTGCTTACACTTGAAAATTCTGAAGGAGGAACAGTTGAGCTTTGTGAAATCAAGAAGAGAACTCAAAATTTGTGGTCTTTTAATAAGAATGGCCTATAATCAGGACAAAGGCAAATATATTTAAGTGTTGTCATGTGAAGTATCACACTATTAATAGCATAAATAAATTTTAGAGTTGTCAGTATATATATAGTCATGTATTTTAAAACACCTTGAATGGGGTTACATTGTATACATAATTTATACTTTTCCTTAGTAATTGGGATTTTTAGAATTATTCTCTAAAGAACCAAGAGTTTCTCCAAGCACTGGGTCCGCAAGACACCTTCTAGTTGCTCCTTTCCTCCCTGTACCCCTTCATTTGCTTATCTGTATCATTCTTCCTGATAAGCTCACAAATTACTGAGGCTCAGTGAAGCCTCAGTGGGATATTTATACATTTTATAAAGGATTACTTAGATACTTTTCAGCCTATATTAACTACTAAAACATGATGAATACTTATTCTAGATATGTGACATGACCTTTCTGACCATAGACTTTTATATTACTAAACAGCTATAGCAGCTTCCAGTTGTGACAGAGAATATTTTGGCAGAGCTTGGAACTTAGTCTGCCTTCCCTAGAGCAGTGGTCTCCAAACTGATAGGCACCTCCATCAGTACAAGATTTTTGAACAATCACCCCTAATTTTTTTATTTATAAATTATATGCATGTACTTCTACGCTAATGTAGTAAATGCATTAGAAAGCATACACAAAAATAGAAATTGCCAGTACAAGGTAAATATTAAATAAACACTACATTTTAAAATATTTTTATTTTCTGATGGTACTAAAAATATTCCCACACCTGAATGAGTTGAGACAAAAGAGGTTGTACAATATGTTTGGAAATACTTGTAAGTACTCAGTTCTGCAATTACTGAAATGTCTTCATGTTGCCAGAAAATGTAAAGCTTACTTTACAAATAATGATATTACTAAATTAGGCCATTACGTGTCCAAGCATTTTATAGATGACTTAGACTACTATGCAATACTGTCTGAATAAACTATAGTTAGTTACCCTACTTCCTATGTTAAGACTTAAGAAGTTACTGCCTTTATGGGAAATATTTCAGAAAATGGATTTGATATTTTCATAATGACTGTGTTTTTCAAGTGTTTAATTTCTTTTAAGCTGCATTTACATGTAAATTTTTTTTTTAAAATGCTTTGTGTTTTTTTTCCAGTAATGAAAAACTCACAACCAAATGAAGCAGACAGACTTTTCATTGGGAGGACTGGAATAAGCGTAATGTATTCTTATTACGAAGTACTGCAGTGGGCAAAGGTATACTTGGACTATAGGAACCTGACTTGAAGAAAAAGAAGTAGTGATTTCTCTTGTAGTTGTTAATCTGTGTTTCTCTAATTGAATGGCTCCACCTGCCTCCTCGCCATCTTAGTACTTCTTAATTGTCCAGCTGGATCAAAGCATTTGACTGTGCCTTTCTGAGCAGTGGGCTTCTGTGGAGCCCATCTTAACTTTGTCTTGCAGCCTAGGAATTTGATTATTCAAGTTCAGCTTGTGATTTTTCTGAGCTGAGGTTGAATCTGAATTGGGAGACCAGTCTTCCTGATGTTCTAGGGTGAGGTGCTGATGGGGTTGTTTCCCAGAAATGTCTCTTTCTTCTGTCTGGCAATAATGCTGCATTTTGAGACCTCACAACTTGAGTGATTTTAGAGAAGTTTCAGCTGTTTCCAGTACTGGTGCTTCTGCATCTGACCTCAAATAGAATGGATAAGACCAGAAAGACAGAAAAGCAGCATAGCAAGGCTGCTGCTGCTCTTGGTGAACTGCTTGTTCCATAGAACACCATTGGAAGTGCTCTTCTTCAATAGAATCTAAGTTTTTAAATTCTGCAAATCTTGCAAAACTTGGACATCACAAAGAAATACCCTTTACAATGCTTTATTTGCTGTCAGATATTATAAAAGGCTGGGGCTAAGAGACCAGACCTTTGACTGGCTGTTTTACACTCCTTAGACCTCATACAGTATTGGTCATAATTTCACTATAGCAAGATCTGCTTCCATGTTAAATTCATCTTTTTCTTCCTGGAAGGAAGCAGTGTATACCAGACTGGATCTCCTATATGATGTAACATGACAAGTGACAGCATAAGAAATAATATAAACCATCAGTGATTTTGGAGTGTATTTTGTTCAGTGATCAAATTCTGAACTTGAGCCTGATCCTTTCAGCTAATAATTATGCTGTACTGGGATGTTCCTCATCCCATACAAGATGATTTCTAGCATGAATTATTATGAACAAAAGGAAATGCTCTTGTTGTCTTCTTTCTCTTGTCTCTTGAAGTTTTGGGTTGGGTTTTTTGGTGAATTATCATCAAGGAACCCGTTTTGGTTTGCCTCAAGGATTTAAATTGTCTTTTGTGCTATTGGTCAAGCCAAGTCCCAGGAGATATTTGACAGAGGTGCTTAGTCTAGAAGCAGTACACCTATTCTGATGAATCATTAATTTTGAAGCATCAGCTTGTTGAGTTGAATTTAGCAGGTCCCTGTCAAGCTACAGCACAGTGTTTAAGAGTAAAGGGAAGGAGAGAGGGTCTTCGCATTAGCACTTCTGTAATACTGCACTAGAACTTTTTTAGGCATTTTTGTTCCACAAAACTTAGCAGTTAGAACAGTTAAGATAGTCCTAACTGTAGAAGAGGTGATCTAAATTTTTGGCATTGAGGAGTGGTAGTGCTCACATGCACATTGAACAGTTGAGTTTGGCTTGGGTTTTGGCTGTCTTCTTCAGCATATAGTGATTGTATGCCTTCATACATTTTAGCTGTTTTCCAGATCCTTCTTAGGGGTAATCTTGATATTTGGATTGCATAACCTCTAATATTCCAAGGAGATTTCATCTTCATGTCCTAATCTTAGAGGTGCAAGTTGTCAAAAGCATGTGTAGTGTTTTTCTTGTAAAACATAAGTAACATCAGTTACTAAAAGTATATGCTTCTTTCGATACTATGACTTTTTTCATGTCTAGAGCAAAAGATCATTATTTCTTTGAGAATGTTGTGTTAGGTATCAAACCTACTTTTCAACAGACTGCTGACCAAGATCCTCAAATAGCCTTGTAGACAACCTGTGTGGGAATGTGAATGAGGCTCTGCTCTGAATGATTTTTATCAGAACTGGCAGGTCCCAAATTGATCTCTGCTTCAGGAATCTATCATTTCTACCTCTTTCCAAGCAGTTTCACTCCATTATATGTATCAGATAAATCCCTAATCCTATGGTTAGGGGCTAGTATCTACTTGATACTGTGCCTTTTGTCCAAAACATGGTCCAGAAAGTAAAATAGTGATGGATTTGCTCTTCCTGCTCTGCCTATATTAATTTTGGCTTTAGGACATGCCCTATGCCATTTTATGAATATGCTGGATGTCTGAAAATCTAGATGTGCTTTTCAGATCACTTTTCTTTCATGAACATCAAACCCCCTTTATTACATTGCTTTGATGATTGGTAGCTCTCGAGGGAGAAATATGTATGCTCCTTGGCCCTGAAGAGAATATTCTCTGTAGGAGGTAAGGAAAGTTCATAAAACAGATGTACTTTGAAAAAACATGCAGATTTGAAACATGAATATGTCTTCCATGGAGGTAGCTCTTCAAGCAAAACTAGGCTGCTTTCTGGATATGTACTTGTAGAGAATCCTTTAATGCTCCTTTGGCAGTTATTTCACCCGCTTCCTATTTCATCTATTTCCTATCTTTCAGGACTTTACTATGGTTTATTTTTTCCAGATTTTTAATGTTTCAGAGAATTGGTCAGAGGTTCTAGTCCAACTAGGGATTTCATTCCACAACTGGATTTTGAGTGCCCTTCCTTTATAGATCATTTTGTTGCTTATGGCTGCATGCCTTTAGTCTTCCTATAAAGAAGACTTCTCAGTGGCCCCTCGTTTTGCCAGAAGGGTGGAATAGATGCAGTTTCCCCTAAATTTTGTATTTTGTCTCTGGTTTGCATTTAGATTTTCAAGTTTCTAGTTTGCTTCCATCTGAGTCGTTCTGACATGTAAGTTTCCCCTTCAGCTGCATACGTCTACAGTTGAATGGATTCTTCACACTTTCAATGATAACTGCAGTGATACTTTTAGTATTTTTTATGTGTTATGCTGAGATAAACAATTGCAGATACCTGTAGGGCTTCAAAAGACTCCAGTTTTGAGCGAATGCCAGTCCACAGTATGTATGTACATATACATAAAGCATTTTCAAATCATAAGCTTCTTAATAAGTGAGTTTCATTTTCTATCAGATTCTCTGTACTCCTAACTTTCCTTTCCCTCTACCTTCATGACCCTTACTCTGCCACCACAGTGCATGCTCACACAAAACCACAATTTTTAATACGCTGCTTCCTCATTGATGCACCCACTAAACAAAAGCTGAAACATGTCTAGTTTGGAGCTTGGTCCATGTTGCTTGACTAGCAGGGTGCAGCCAGAGAGGACAAGTACTGAATTCTGCCTGGCCTTGCCTTGCTGGGAACATCATTTTGATATCCCGCCTTGACTTAATCATCATCTATTTTAGATTGGTCAGATCTTAATTATCTTTGAGACTGCTACCGTTCTTCCAGTTTTGACTGAAAAGGACAACCAAAAAGTTAAGACAAAGCTTCTGTAGGAAACCATGCTAAATATCAGCCTGGAATCTTGGCAGTCATCCAAGTTGTTGGTTGGTACACTGTTGGCCAGATAGGGCCAACTTTTTCCAGTTTATTGTCCTGCTGCATAAAACTTTTGCTTTGTTTGCTTTGCTTATGCTGGAGTAATGATTTCAATTTAACAATTATAGCTCTACTGCAAAAAGAAAACTCTCTGTTATGATCTTTTTAGAATTCTGCAGATTGTGTAGTGCTGAATGGAATCAAAATAAAAAGATTAATTAACTAAGGAAGTACAAATTAATTACAAAGTATATTAAAAATACTGTATAGGGACATTATATAATAGAAATAATATTATGGGGAATAGTGTGCTGGGAACTCTTCAACAAGGGGTTGATCAAAGTTTTTTACACAGTTAAAAAAAAAATCTTCTTTAGAAGTTTTGCTAGACTTCCCCCCAGCTCAGTTTGGATAACTGAACTGATGCCTATAAACCTATACCACTAAATTAAATCCGCTGTATTTTGTGTAAATAAACTCCTTGTTCACTGATGATACCACTGCTTTCTCTGACCTTCCCCCTTTCCCTTCTCCCTCATACCCTAGGGAAGGAAGGTTTTGGATAAACTGCACGAGCTACAGATACATTTTACACTCATGAAAGGGCTTACAGGTGCAGGGAGCTCAGCATCAAGGTGTCAGATTGTTAATAAAGCTGCAGAAATCTTTCTTAATTGTGGAAGTTTGGATGGAGCGACAAGGGTATTGAGAGGTAAGCCTTTGACTCAAATTTGAACTGTTCCCTTCTGTGACAAATTTCAGATAAAAAATACAAGGTGGTCTGTGTTACTAAATAAAGTTAATAATACTGGGACAACAAAACAAATGTGATCCACTGGTTAGTAGTATTCTTGATATGTATAACAAATAATATAATACATAATATTTTTCAGAAAAGTTTTCACAGTAGTCTGGTGTCAGCACCGTTCTACTCAAAAGTCTGCTGTATGAGGGAGGAGTGCAGCTTAGAAAATGACCCTGCCCCACATAGACTTCCTTTGAGCCAGGGGACATTCAGTGTCAAAAAAATTCAGGCTTGGGTCAACACAGTGTTTCTTTATGATATCAGTATCCCCATTTAATGTAACTGCTTTAGAATAGTACCAGATTTCTGCAGTTAAATAACTTACTATTGCTGGCTTTTTGGAATTCTGATCTGCTGAATGGAGAAGAAACTCAGAAGCATAAAGAATAGAATGCATTCTATAAATTAATATTAGGATCTAAATTTTGCTACTCAGTTTTATAGATGTACAGAGATATTTACATATTTATATATGCCACTGACAGTCCATTTTATTTCTGTGATATTTAAGAGTATTTTAAAATATAAAGGTTCAGAGAATCCATCAGAGGAGCATTTGCCATAAGGAATGAATTATTAATAACTAGAACTGCATTTTCTGTGCAGATCTGAAGTTTGTGGTATGCTACAGTTTACAGTATATTCTTAATGGCCAAAAATTTCAGCGCCCAGCAGTCTCAGTTCGTAGAATAACACTGCACTGTTGTTTGCCACAGAGTCAGAGTGGACCACAAATGCACCGTTGTGGCCTTGTGATAAAATGGACATCCTCAATCGACAAAATCTGTTACGTGCCCTAGTGCACAAATACTTGAGTAAGAGTTTGTACAGGCAGGCATTTGAAGTTCTGCAGAACTTCCCAGGTTTGCAAAAACATTCTGGTAAGTAAAGAAGAAGGTACTGTATTAAGACTTAAAAATTTAACAGGTGATTCTGTTCTGTCCTTTCTCTGTTTTCCAGCTAAAATTTGTTAAAGAAGTAAGATGGTTTTAGACAAGCCTGGGTTTTTTTCCAGCGTGTTGTGTCAGTTTAAATTTGTATTGTACTCTGCAACTCCTGCCACACATGCACACTCTCACACACACAGTGTTTATACACCTGTCCTCTTTTTCCGGGTGACTCAATTACACAGGGTAACAGGAAAGACCCATTAAATTTTTAAGGATCATAGAGAGTCTATTCAGTGAAATCAAATAGGGATATAATTGGCATGATTAATTTTATCCTAATTTCAGATGAATGCCTTAGGGGTTTTTTTTCTGTAACTGAGCCAGCTAACCTAGACATCTTTTACATACCATGCTAAGAGCTAAGTACTCTTTTGGGCTCAATTTATCTTGCAAATTTTGGACATGTATTTCAAAATGAGATGTGTAGTTAACTTAAGCTCCACTGAGGAAACCTCAGCTGATTCCTGTGTGTAGGTCTCAGTCTATGGCCAGTGTGTGCTTTTAGGAATGTTAGGAGAGATTGGTTGGAAGACCATCTACTTCGAGAATACTGAAAGGATCTAGTTCTTTGAGGCATGAGATGGATACAAGGTTGCTCAGTCCTGACAGGAAAGGGACAGTTCAGAGTAGAAACAGAACTGGAAGCACTAAGGGGATTTTTATTGGTGGAAATTTTAAGTCTGAGAGGTCAGATGAAGATTGTGCTTATAGGCTTGAGCAGGTGAATGTATTTTTATCTGATCCTATTGTTTTTGGCAGCAAATTATTACTTGGACCTTAACACTTCTCTTTCACTCTGTGAGTGAACTAGTGTATGAAAAGACTTTTGATGAATAAAGCATTCATGTTATCCCAACCTTGTTCCATTTTGCTGATAGAAGCAAGAGTCCTCATTTAGGTACTGATTGGGAAGTAATTCTTCAATTAGATTTGCATTTGACTTCAGTAGTTAATGTTCTTCATTTCCTTTCAGATATTGTAGATGTTTCTCAGTACAGCTGCCTTTTTAACAAGCTGATAAATGCCTGTTTTGAGAACAAGAGCCTTGGGGTCTCATCTTCTGCAGTAGACTTCATGCTTTCAAAAAAAATCGCTATTGATTTTATTTTACTTAGAAGATTAATCACAGCTTTGGGAAGAAGTTCTTTGTGGTCAAAAGCTAGGACATATTACAAAAGTAAGTGGCTTCTTAAACAGTGTCCTCCCCTTACAGTTATTGGATAACATGCTCATAATACCTCAGTATGTTGGGGAGAAGTAGGTAAGAAGAAAAACAGTACTTTCTGTGTCACTATCAGGAATTTTTTGTAGCCAAAATATTTATTAGGAAATAGTTGAAAGTAAGAATCATAGCATACTACCTGGCATGAAAAAAATGTAATTCTGATAAAATTAATTTTTTACATTCAGTTTTGGATTTTCAGAAATGTGAACCCTTGAAATGGTTGAAAATTGCATCATCTTCACTTTTTCATCTAGGCAAATTATATTTCCTTATACATCTGCTTAGAGCTGTGGTGCTAAAATTATTAATATGAAAGATTTGAGAAGTCTGGCTAAGAAGTTTCTCCTAACTATAAGAAAATTCCTTTCAACTAAAAGCTAATAGTCAGTAATTGTCTTCAACTCCCAGTTTCTGAGCTAAGATAATACTGGGTCTGCCAGGGGTCTTCTGGGGTCCACCAGAAGTTCTCTCCACATGGTCACATTATTTGATTCTGTCTTAGAATTGCAGTGGTTAGCAGTCTACTTTGAGTCCATCCCTCGTGTTCTTTTTTAATGTTGAAATGATGTTTTTTCCTCATCTCTTTTTTTTTTCCTCCCCCTAAAATGCTGTATATATAGGTTGTGTTGCTGAGATCACTTGACAGAAGGAACAAAGCAGGAGATGCTCTCTCACTTTGATCATGATTAACAGAGCTTCTGTCTGACCTGCCCTAAGTTATGTTATTACACACTTGGTGTCTCCAGAATTCTGTCAGAGCTTTTTAATCATAGCTGATAATACTCATGGAAAAAAATAACGTTTTACAACAGTGAATATTATTCGTGAATACTATTTACTAAGGCCTCAAATCAGGCTACTTGATCGGTGAAATAGTAAAATCTATTAAGGGTTTGGCTTTTTCCACATTTAGTCACACACAGAAGAAAACAGATCTATGTTCAGTATTGGTGGACCTAATTCCTCATGTTTCTGCGTTTATTCTCAGATGCTTTATCATTGGGTTGCTACCCGCAGCTGCAGGGAAATTCATACCCCAACCTTTTGAAGATTCCATCTTACCTATCTGAAGTTGAGATGCTGTTGGCCATTGAAATATTTCTTGTTTCAAATGCCAGTTATATTCAAAGTCCAAAGACTACTAGTCAGACTCTTCAAATAATACTGAAAAGGTTGGTTATCATATACATACCATTTTGATTGTTCGTGTGATGAGGTAATTAGCAAGAGATCCTATTTTCCACTGTCTGGGAAAGAGGATGCTTAGTTTTAAACTTGTTTTTAATCTTTGTTTCTGAACTGGGGGGATTTTTATCATTATTATTCCTACACATGGATAGCAGAAACGTAGTTGTTCCAGCGTGATATTGGCCCATGTTTCCTAACTGAATGTGTCTATTGCACTAAGAATTTTCAAAAACGGGATGACTTGATACCTTGCTATATAGGTTGTTGTGTTGTGGTTAAGTGCTGGAGTAGAAGGGCACAGTCAAAATGTTAATTCTTTCAAAAACCAACTCTTAACATTTCTTGTCTGTTTTTTTGGAAAGTGCATGAAGCCATTTTATTTAATTTTCTTTATGAGGGATAGCTCAATATTACATTTATTAGTGTTTTCTTTTTCCCCTTTCTGTGCGTCTTAATACCTCCAGATTAAAAATGTGGTTTGTTGCCTTTTTCCTTTTATCTGTAAACCACCAACCATTGTCACTATAATTTTATTTTTCAAGACCCTCTTTCCTCTGATATTGACTGGCTCAGCGTCAAAATGTAAAACTGCATAGAAAAGCTACATTTGTTAAGAACTATGAACACATGCATCTCCAAAACTTTAGTACTTTGTCTTCCTTACTCTATGCCTCCCAAGGGATGCACCTCTTAGTTTTGTTCCTTTGATAAATGAGGAGGTTTTTTTCTCTTGTTTTCGTATGTATACTATTGTACCTCTGCTTGTTTTCTTAAAGAGTAAGTTCTGCTCTTGCAAAAAATATAGGCATGTCACTTAGGCACAGCCTTATTCCAAAAGTGACTACATGCCAAAAATGATTAAACCTTTTGGATTCAAGGATGTATGTGAATTTGGGCTATATCCAGTTCATTAAATGGTTTGCATTCCTTTACTGAATTTTCCAGCCCGGAGACATTTTTTCATGAAATGTGAATACTGCAGAGCTATTTTGCACTGGCATTAAAGCCTATTACATTTCATTACTGTAAAATATGTTAAAAACATACCTTTTCTAACTTTTTAATTCTTCAGAATAATCTAAAATCTGTCTAGAAATTAACAATGTATTATCAGTGAAGTGAACACATGAGTTTATTTTAATATTTCTGTAATCTTGCTGCCAGTAGAGTGTCAGGCAAGCAACACAAGGCCTATATGGTACCTAATTTTGTATTTTTGTGAAAATTCTCTTACAGGTGTGAAGATCAGGCAGTTCAGAATAACAGTGCCTATCAAGTGGCAGTGGAGAGACTGATTCTAGCAGCTCGTTTGTCTGATCCAAAGCTCTTTCTTAAGCATATGACAATGAATGTTAATATGGAAGAAGTTTACAGTCTGGAGTTTTCATCTGCTCTAAAATGGCTTCAGGAGAATATGAAATGGGCTGAGGAGGTCTGGCTGTTTCAGTAGTAATTAAATAGTTAAGACTTTTGGTTTTTAATGCTTTAAGCAATCATTCTTCAAAATAATACAGAGTAATAAAGGCAGTTTCCACTGTGTTCAGACTGTGCCTTACAGATTAACAGCAATGTTTCAAACTCAAGTTGTGTTTTTAAATACTTATATTGATGATAATGCGTATAGTAGCATAAGGAGAGTAATTTTTTTCCCTAAGTATATAAACATCCATAGATGTTCTGTAATGGCATCATTAGATATTGAGGAAGCTGCAGCCTCAGAACCTACATTGTGCATTTTACAGAGAATCTAGTACTAACTTGTTTCTCCCAGCAGGTGATAGTGTAAGTGTAGTATAAGTATAGGTAAGTGCACTGATTGAGTGTATCTACTGTTCTTGAGTGAGGTATTTTCCACATTGCTTCATAGTCTGTAGAAGTAATACATGTTTCCTTTTGTCTTCCTCACAGTAACTTGTGAGGCTGTTGACCCATCTGTGTGCACCTTCGATGTTAATTTCCCTACTCCAGGAGCCCAATAAAAAGCACTGAGACTAAAATAACTTCAAAATCTCTTGAGATATGCCTGACGTAGAATTCCTTTCTTCACAGACACATGTTGCTCACAGATAAAGGGTTAGTTATATCTTGATAATAGCTTGTGTGAAGCTTCACATTTGTATATATGGGTACTTCCACTGAAAAGGAAAACTTGCTTTCTCCCTTGGTTGTGCTCTTAGAGGCAGGTGGGTGTGCCTATTTTTAGTTTCTGCCAGCTGCACAATGAAATGGAGGCTTCTAGCAAGCTTGTGCCACCATTCCTGGTTCTTCGGGATTTCTTTTTTTTTTCCCACCTGCAAATTCTGAATCAGATTCAGAGCATAAATTGCTCAAGTCACACTTCATCTACTGATCTGCAGCCCGCATAAGAAGAGACACACATTTCATATCATAAAAATTCTTGTGGCAAATCAGTGGGACCTCTGTCAAAGCTGATAGTTGCCTGAGCTCCCCACTTTATGTAGTGTTAGTACCAACCTTCACAAACATGCCAGTAATACAGGTCTTTTGGTCCTGCTCTCCATCCCTTTTTGTTCTGAACAGTTTTTGTTCTCCATCCCTTTTTGTTCTGAACAGTTCTGCTCTTTTGGGTATAGAAATTCATGTGTTTTTAAGGCTGTTCCATCATAAGGGAGATCAAGACGGTGGCATAAGACCTGAATGTTTGAGAAAACTTTCCCTCCTTTGGGGCAGCGTGAGTCTCTTCCCAGTTCCAGGACCATTATTGCAGGTGTCCTTTGTGGCTCTGAATCATGAAAGTCACCATGATTTTGGATAGTTGTGGAGGGTTTTGAAGGAGTGTTGGTGGTCCTTCTCTTGGGAGAGGTTGCCACTCTAGTCTTAAGGGTCATGCCATTAATCTGATGTCAGGAGTCTGATTATCAGTTCTGAGATTCCTGACCCTCTTCAGGGCCAGGTTCTGACCTTCTTCAATACTACTGCTCATCCAGTCTGTCTGGGAGTTGCTATTGGAAGAGGGAGGATTGAATGCAATGACAGCCAAGATGACTACTTTCCTCCTGTGCCACCTGTGCTGAAAAAAATGTGAAGATAGAGGCTTTTGTGTTTTCATTCTTCTGTGAGGATCTCATCTGCCTTCCCTCTAAAAAATGGTGGGTTAAGGAATAACAATCAGATGTAATTTCTTTAAAAGCCCCTTACCTTAAAATTTCTTGAAGTACAGTTGGCACGAATTCAAACAAACTGTAGGTTCCACCCCTTGGTGCTCACCGAGATAGCTCTGCTGTTTGTAAGGCCATCCAAATCCAATCCTGGTCAAATCCAATCTCATTTGTTTCCCAGGAGCTGAAAGACTGGGTAAGAAGTGATAAGGTTTCTGATGAGGAATCCAAACTGATGTTCTTGCAGCCACTCCAGCATTAGTGACAAGAGCAATTTTGGAAGGTTTCAATGAACTGAAACTGGTAGTGCAAAACTAAGTAATTTTTGCTAATTACTTTTTGTAAGATCCTTTGTAGCTTAATTTCCCTCGGAATTAGATGCTATCTAACCCTCAGCTAAATCCCACATTTCTGTAAGCAGTACCAGATGTGTTTGAGAGACACAAAAGGACAAAATTCTCTTTGTAATCTGTATGGCTTCAAATCTTGGGATGCTCTAGAGACAGCAGAATTTTTTCCACTATAAGCAACCTTGAATTTTCACTTAGACCATCCCCAGAAAAAAATCCAAATGTTGCTTTCTTTTTCAGACAGAGGTTAATCACTGACCTTCAGGTTTAACTTGGAACTGTGTAAAATTGTTGCAGTGTTTTGGGTCCATCTCCTGAGTATCATCTTCAGCTGATAGGATGTAGTCTCAGTCATGTTTTATATTAAGAAGCAATGCAAGCTCCCCATATCATTGCTCAGAAGTTTTGCTACAGCTGGGGCTTCTGATGTTACTGTCAATATAGTGTCTCCCTGTATATATATGTGTATATATATACCTGACAAACCAGTAGGCAGTTTAAAAAACTTTGCTGTTAAGTCCTGTATTTCACCTTTTTGTACTGTCTGGGTCTACATGAAATACAATACAGTTCTGGTCATTTTGATGTGTATCAAAAGGCCAGAAGGGTTTCTTGAGTAACATTCTCGGTATTTTGGTAACAGAAATTCCATGTGCCAAACAAGACAAAACTCCAGTGTGGAATGGAAGCAAGCCTGGAAAGATAGAAAAATGTTCTGAAGAGTATAAAGTTAAGTACAATAGAGACAATGCAGTTTTGTAGAGCCAGCCACTCAATATATTGACAATATCCATATTTTTGCTTTTTCCCAGGTGTAAGTTAAGCTGAAAGAACTTCTGTGACTGACATTAAGCAACTAATTTGATAACATTTTTCATACAGGAAATAAAATATATGTGTACCTTTTTGCAGAGACAGGAAAATGTGCAAATAAAAACTTTCCTGTGCTGTGCTTGGTAGCTTGGTGTAGACAACGCTGCGCTCCTTCAGAATGTTCTTAGATGCATGAGAAATTCCCTCTGTGAAAATCTTTTTTCAGTTTTCACTGATTACATGGTATGCTCTTGGAAGATTACTTTTGTTAGGTATGGACAGTTTCTTGTAACTAAAACAGAATAATGGGGTTTGAAAGACTTACCACAGTTTTATTTCAAAGCATTGATAGTTTTCAGAGTTTCTGAACCCACATGGGGGACGGAGGTGAAAAGCTGGAAATAGGAGCTTGACACAGTGTTTTATAAAGAGCAGTTGGGGGGGTCCCTTTGGAGAAGTTGTTAAGATGTTAATAAATGGTTTTTTATTCTTTATATAAAATATTCAAGATATCTGAGTCTGTATTGTCATTAGATTATTTAATTCTATTCAGATCCCTGTAATTAACATTCTTAGGTATGCGGGAGGATAGGGAGACAGCAAAGTAGATGTGGACAGTTTAATATCCTGTAGCTACTACAAGAATCTGGAGTATAATACACTGCATGAGGAGGTTAAGAAAGTGTGAAATCAGTCAGACTATGCAGTTTTTAACCATGCCAGAGCCCATAGTGTAGCAAATGCTCATGAATAAATTGGGCTGAAACTCCCAGCTGTGGAGATGGCCAGCTTCCAGTTTTAACTGTAGACTTGAGATGAGGCTACAGCCAGGGTTATAGCCTGTGTTCAGTTTACTGAAGAATTCAAGTGGATGTTAGTGAGAGTTTCACTTGAGGAAAAATAATAAAATGTCCCTGGTATAGTAATGGAACTTCAACTACTAAAATATTAATGCCATGCTCCTCAGCTTAGTAAAATATGGCCACATTAAAAGCAATGACTACTTCACATCTCTTGTCCTTTCACATTCTCCAGAGGCATCTTGCATCACTGTCAGTTTGGGTTTTTTGGAAATTTTTTTGGCAAATCCCAGGTCTACATTTTTCAGTCTTAATTCTTTCTGCGTAACTTTTTCTAAAATTGCTAGGATGACGAACAGTATCAAAAATTAATGCTGACATGATTGGTGTCAGAGTTCTGTACCGTTCCCTCTGATGGGACTGTTTCTCCCAGAAACTGATGCTACTTTTTGACCTTCTGCAGGTCCAGGATCAAAACAGAAACAAAGGAGCGAGGAGAAAACTTCATTGGCAAATTCCATTGCCGCTTGTAGCAACTTAGAATTAAGCAACAAGAATGCTTAAAATGCTTCTGTTAGGGGACAAGTGGTCAAAATACAAACTTTTTCAGACAGTAATTTTATCTGGTATAAAACCAACTTTCAGTTTGGAAATCTGTGCTGCTCTTGCTGAGCCAGTGGGATGTGTCCTGGGTACAAATAGGGAATAATACGATGAGATAAAGCCACAGCACTACTCCCATCAGCACATTAAGTGCTGAGACTTAACTAAAAAGCAGGAACTAATGCCTGTGCTGGGGCAGGGGAGGAGGCCTGTCTTTGGGAATATGTACCCTATGCAGTGGAGCTGGTATCTGGCAGGCCCACTTGCTGATGACCTCTCCCAGTTTATTTTATTCCTCAGAAAGTTAAAAGAAATCCCAGGTGAAATGAGCAGCATGCTTTTCTGTTGAATCAATTAGATTTATTTTTTCATCTGCATAATTATGCAACCAATTTGCTTACATAACTGATTGGCTTCTGTTGCGAAGCAAAAAATATGCTGCACATTATGGAAATTAACAAAATCCCAGAAGGGCTGTGAGAGTGTTAACTTGATTAAAAGCTTCACTGAACTACACTTAGTTCCTAAACCTTGCCAGTCCTCTTTTTAACCTTTTCTGCCTAGAAATGCAATAGATTGCATGCATCCCTAGCAGTTAATATCCCTTTGTTTTTGAACTCTTTCAGCAACAGGCATTTTTTCTTTAAGGTTCCATATCCCTGTATCAGCTGCGTTTTGACAGCAACTACCTTGGAAGAAAAATAGATGTGTAAATGTATGTGTATATCGAGCATTAATAACATAGATGTAGTCTTAAGGTGCACCAAGGGAGGTTTAGGTTGGACACGAGGAAGATTTTCTTAAGAGAAGGGGTGATTCGATATTGGGATGGACTGCCTAAGAAGGTGGTGGAGTCACCATCCGTGGAGGTGTTTAAGGAAAGACTGGACGTGGCACTTCATGCCATGGTCTAGTTGACATGGTAGGTCATAGGCAGGACTGGATGATCTCAGAGGTCTTTTCCAACCTGATGCTGTGTAACTGCAGGAAAACCGCTGTTGCGTTCCCATCGGGACCGCAGAGCTTACGGCTGGTTCTTCGCCCACTTGGTGTTCTCTTTCTGCGGAACAAAGGCAACGTGAAGCGTGCGCAGGCACTTCGATAAACCGCTCTTATCCCCTCTGCAGAACGGCAGACATTTCTTGTGCCGAGCGTTCTCCCTTCCGTGTCCATGACGAACTACTGCAGGCACAGCTCTACCGCCCGAGGCAGCACCAGCGGGAATGGGAAAGGGCCGTTTCCCACAGCGGCCCCGAGGGGCGGGGCCTGCGTGTGCGCTTGCGCGGAGCGGGCCTCGGGAGGGGAAGCACCGCCTGCCCCAGGGCGGCACCGCCCACTGCTCGGCCCCGCCCCCGGCGGGAATCCCCGGCCCCGCCTCCTGCGGGGCCCTTGGCGGGGACGATGGGGCCGAGCCCCGGCGGGCGCTGTCCGGCCGCGGCGGGAAGCGGGGCCGGGCCGGGGGTCTCGCTGCGCC